>JAGFNQ010007117.1:0-31041 GCA_024364735.1 Boesenbergia rotunda | reverse complement strand
TGTGTGTTCCACCAAGTCCTACATGACTCAAACACACATCAAACCAATATGAAAACCTCTTAATCATATTGACACACACATCAAAACTCATAATTTACCTAATCAAACTTGGGTCAATTGCACAAACAGAGATATCATACCATTGTGGAATATCTAAATTCTTTTTGGTCCTGACATGATTTTCTCCAATGTTTTATATATGTCATCCATGTCCCAAAAAAAAACTTGATTTTTGTCGCTGCTTTTCTTTGATTCCTATTTTCAAGTGTTGGATCGTCGTATGGGGGTAATACTGGACAGTAGGGCTAGTAGAGTTGCTGTCTATTTCTGGCCGAAATCTGCGTCTAAGCTATCGTCTTCTTTTTCCCTTTCTACTTCTGTCTCGTCGTCTATGTCCTTATAGCATAGTTGTTTAGGTCATTCGTCGTTAGGTATTTTGTGATAGTTTTTGTTTTTCTTGGGTCTTTCATTTCTTGTGAATATCTTATCTACTTTTTCTTGCACTTCGTGCAATATCAATAAAAGTCATAAATTATCTTTTCATAAATCTAGTGTTTCGTCGCGTGGTCCTTTGGATATTATCTTTTTTGATGTTTGGACGTCTCCTATATCGTCATTTGATGGGCTAAAGTATTATGTTATCTTCATTAATCATTTTATGAAGTATATATGACTTTTCTTTACGTCAACAATCGATATATACTCTGCTTTTATTGCGTTCAAATCTCTTGTTGAAAATTAATTCTAAATGACTATCAAAAAACTCTTCACTGACAATGGAGGTTGAATTCTTAGCTCTTTGCTCTTTTCATACTACTCATGGTATCAGTCACCTTACCACCCTCTACATACTCTTGAACATAATGGATACTCTGAACGACATCACCGTCACAGAGTCAAAACTAGAACTTACCCTGTTGCACAGAGCGTCTATTCCACTGACTTTCTAACCTTATGCTTTTACTGTGATCGTCTATTTGATTAACCGCATGCCTAAGGCCGGCCTTTTCCATGTGTCCTCCTTTAAAAAATTATTCACCACCGCTCCTGATCTTTTGAAGCTTCGTGTCTTTGGGTGTCTGTGTTTTCCATAGTTGCGCCCCTACTCCCACCATAAGCATGATCCCAAGTAAACCTCCTGTGTCTTTCTTAGCTATTCTCTCTCTCAGAGTGCCTTCATATGCTATAATCTCACTCTCAAAAAAATCTTTGTATCTCGTCATGTTAAGTTTATAGAGCATATTTTTCCATTTTTTGTCACCTTCTCCCTAGATTCCACAGTAATAGACACTGACTCTGAGCTCTCTGTCATAGCAATCCTCTAATGGGATCCTCCGGCACCAGTGTCTCATCCTGCAACTAGTTGTAGCTGCCTACAGCTGACTCATTTGCGCCATCGCCTGCTGTCGAGTCATCCACACTGCCTAGTGGCACCCGATCTTCTAGCCCATCGCCTCTCTCTTCCTCTTGCTCTTCCCTAAACTAGCATCCTATGTAAACTCACTCCAAAAATGTCATTTACAAACCCAACCTAAAGTATATCCTTCATACTAGCCTTTTACAGTCTTGTGAACCATCATTTGTCATGCACACGCTCAAAGATCCGAACTAGATGAAGAATATAATGCTCTTCTTCATAATCAGACTTGGACTCTTGTCCCGCCTTAGCCGGACCAGAATCTTGAGAGTAATAGGTGGGTATTTCTCATTAATAAGCGTAATCCTGATAGCTCTATTGATTGATATAAAGCCCATCTTATTGCCAAGGGCTTTCATAAGTGTCCTAGTGTTGACTTTCATGATACATTCAACTCAATTATTAACCCCGTAACCATTCACATTGTTCTTAGTTTGGTTATGAATCGGGGATGGTGTCTTCGTCAACTTGATGTCAACAATGTTTTTCTCAATGGATATCTTACAAAGGAGATTTATATGACGCAACCTTCGAGTATGTGTAGTGTTGAATTCCCGGATCATGTGTGTTATTTGCATAAGGCGCTTTATGGCCTGAAGCAGGCTCCGCGTGCCTGGTATTTGTAGCTTTGCGCCTTCTTGATCTCTTTTGCCTTTATTGTCTCTCGTGATGATACCTCCTTATTTATTTATCGTCGAGATAACACTGTTATTTATTTCTTTACATAAGCTAATGATATAATCATTACCAATTGTGATATGTCTGTTGTTGATGACATAGTATGTAAACTTAATGCAAAATTTACTACTAAGGATCTTGGGACTCTTTGCTTCTTCTATGGGGTTGAGGTTTGGACAATTTCAAATGGTCTTCTTTTGTCCCAGCAAAAGCATGTCACTGATCTTCTTATGGAAGATCTCATCCTAGTGCTCGGGTACTCGAGTCGGTGAATAATGGAGCATCCAAGAGACCACCGGACAAGGAGCAACGGAGTGGAGCTAAGGGAAGCGGACTTCAAGACATACGCGAAGGATGACATGAAGATAAGCCGTGGGCTCGTATGCATCCGAGGGACGAGAGCCAAAAGAAGAGGGCTTCAAAGGGAGACTCCGGAGAGGTTGAGAGTGAGCTTGTAAGCTAGACAGTTGATTGGCAAGGGAAGCAGTAGACTGACACTACTGAGAGTGTACTGTAGCAGTCGACTGATAAGGGAACCGACTGATCTTTCTGTAAGGTCGAATAACATGTAGCAGTAGACTGGTTTAGGGACGAGTCGACTGGTCTGTTCGAAATCCAGCCGTTAGAGTAGCCATTGGTTGGACACCAGTCGACTGACCCTGGGGGCAGTCGATTGTTGTCTGGGTTGAGCTGTTTTGTGAACAACCCTCTCCTCTATTTAAAGAGGA
Organism: Boesenbergia rotunda; assembly: GCA_024364735.1. Taxonomy (NCBI): domain Eukaryota; kingdom Viridiplantae; phylum Streptophyta; class Magnoliopsida; order Zingiberales; family Zingiberaceae; genus Boesenbergia; species Boesenbergia rotunda. The sequence continues at coordinate 28,218 of JAGFNQ010007117.1, read as the reverse complement.
GTCTCAAGGGTTAGCGTTTTCTATTGTGAAATCCTTGCTCAAGTGCTCAAGCTCTAAGTCTTCTCTCTGTTGGAACTTGGATGGCTATAGAGGGGGGGGGGGAGGGGAATGTAGACAGACACTAAAAAAACACTTTCTCTTTTGAACTTTCTGCACTTAAGAGATTAGCAGCGGAAACAGAAATGAAATGCAGAAATGAATCAAGCACAGAACAGAGCACGCAAACCACTCGCTAACAAGAAGATGTACAAGGTTCAGGAATAACTTGCCCCTACTCCTTGGCGTGCCCGTAAGGTGGGTGATCCCTTGATCGTCGGCAGATCAAGCCTCGGTGAACCCCAGATAGTAAGTATCTCCTTCTCTGTGGAGGAACCTCTCCACACAAAGTCTCCAAATGATACAAGTTAAGCTCACGAGACATAGAAGGAATCCTCACACAAGTCTCACAGGAATGCTCAAGCAGAAACTACACACAGAGAGCTCAACCCCACAGCTAAAAACTTCACTCGTTTTTCCTGTTAGTTCTTACGCTCCTCTGCTTCCCAGTTTCTTCTTAAGCATCCTCACCTCGTCGCCAAGCTTCGTCAGCATCCACTGAGCATAGCCTGAACCCACTGACCTCCCTGAGCACTCAGTCCACTGAACCTCTTCAGCTGAGCCTCCGTCAGTCGCCAATCGCACCTCAGAAGCCGTTGAAACCTGAGAAGAGAATACATACAAACCTGATACATGGAAAGTCCCCATTTGACTCTCCTCCATTGTTTGAATCCTCCCTATATCACCTGCACACTTAACAGACACTTAGCAAATGAAATCAAAGAGAATTTGTAAGCATCAGAGAAAACACAGAGGGAAACAGACGCGATCAGAAGTTTGACAGCGTATTTGAATTAAAGTTTTCAGCTACTGATCGATCACCAGACCGATCAGGGTAAGCCCTGAACGATCAGGCTCCAACCTGATCGGTCCACAGTGAGAAATTGGGAATCGCGACTTCTTGTGATCGGTCACACTGACTGATCACAGATCGTGGATCGGTCACCAGACCGATCCACAGCATTGCTGGCATTCCCCAGCCTTCGCAGGCCAAATCCCTCTGATCGGTCACCTGACCGATCAGGTTGTGCCCTGATCGGTCTGGTGACCGATCAGGTCACTCCCTGACCGATCAGGATCCATCCTGATCGGTCAAGGTGAGAAACCTCCGACATTTTGATCGGTCACATTGATTGATCAAGGTTTCTTCCCAAAGCTACTGACCTCTCTCTGACCGTTCACCAGAACGATCAGAAGCTCAACAGAAACCTTTCTGTTCTCTCCCTGATTGGTCACCAGACCGATCAGACGTCCTTGGTTCGGTCACCAGACCGATCCACAACAGGAATTCATGCCAACTCCCTGATCGGTCACCAGACCGATCCAGAGACTCCCAATTCAACTCTAAGTCAAGAGAACGGGCTCCCTAGCCTTCTCTGACTCGTGCTCAGTCCCCCGGACCAAGACTCTGTGCCCAGCTTCAATCACTGAGGCTTCATTCAACCTAGCTTCACTCACTAGTACCTGGCTTCACTCACCAGGGTTTCGATCACCCGGCTTCACTCACCGAGATTTCATTCACCTGGCTTCACTCACCAGGACCCGACTTCACTCACCGGGATTTCATTCACCTGACTTCACTCACCAGGACCCGGATTCACTCACCGGGGTTTTCAATCATTGGCTTCACTCACCAGGACCCGGCTTCACTCACCGGGATTTCGGTCACCTAGCTTCACTCACTAGGACCCGGCTTCACTCACCAGGACCCGACTTCACTCACTAGGACCCGACTTCACTCACCGGGATTTCCTTCACCTGGCTTCACTCACCAGGACCCGACTTCACTCACCGGGATTTCCTTCACCTGGCTTCACTCACCAGGACCTGGCTTCACTCACCAAGATTTCAATCAACCTAGCTTCACTCGCTAGGATTTCAATCACTCCGTGCCCAGTCCCCGACCAGGACTTAATCCGAATAACTCAACTAAACTTAAATCGTTGTTAACACCAAAACAACAATCGGGCCAGACTGCATCAACACTCTCTTCCTCCTAAACCCTAGCTTTCATCTTGTAAAGAGGAAGAGGATTTGTGAGAGGTTGTCTTCCACCAATAAGGAGAAAGCATTAGCCGGAGATTGTCGGGGAATGATCCATCGAAGGATCAAGTGTTCGTCCACCTCAAGGACACGCCGTGGAGTAGTAGCAAGCAATCTCCGAACCATGTAAACGGTAAAGTGTTAGCATTGCTCTAATTGGTAGTTTGAGTTTTCGCTTGCGCTAACAATTGTAGTAAGAAAGTAAATTGGAAGCAAAGCTATTCACCACCCTTTAGCCGGTCCATCGGTCTCATCAATCCCTACAATTATAAGTACCCCAGGTGAGTTTTGATGTGGTCAACCGAGTTAAGTTAGGTCCTGTTGGTATCTGATCCTTGTGTCAAAGTGTGCAGGAACATAGGAGCACAGGAAGTCGAGCGAAAGACGCAGCGGACCAGAAGGATGGCACGGGAAGGGAGCCAACGAGCTCGGTGCATCCGAGGGACGCGGAGGTCTACCAAAGAGTACGCCGGTAGAGCGAGAAGGACGCGCACGACGTCCGAGGGACGAGAAGCTGGGAGGAAGCACGCTCGAGGAGAAGGTCGGAGAAGGCTTCGGGTGAGCCCAACTTTGGAAGGCTCACCCAAGAAGGCCCGCCGAAAGATTGGTCAACTTGACTGCCTGAGTCAAACTCGGGCGCTCGTGAATAGGGCGCCCTCATTGACTCGGGCGCTCATGTTCTCGAGCGCCCGAGAGCGACTCAGGTGCCCATGAGTCCATAATTCATCCAAAAGTAGCCATCTGTGGCTTATGCAACATGGATAACGATTCACCACGTGTCAAGCGCCCGTGAGCACTCGAGCATCAGAGAAGTGTCACATCAGCAATTTGATAGAATTTTCCAAGGGCTATAAATAGATCCCCGAACTTAGTTCTTTTTATCACTTAGAATTGCAAATGATTTCTGTAATAGTTTTTTCATTTTCTCTGAGTTGTAATTGTGTAAGAGACATCTCCGCCCTCAAGGAGTTCATCTGGAGTTTGCGCTATTATTATCTTGGATGAGCAACATTCCTAGTTACATCCAAGTAAAATCTTCTGTGTTTCTTTCTAAATTATTAATCTGATTTTGTTAATTATTTATGTTATTTGTTTGTAACTAACTACTATCTTTGTTATCACAAGCAAAAGATTAGTTTATATTTTTCAAGAGCAATTCATCTCATTTTTGTCGACCGCACGATCCCCGACAAACTAAAGGTAAATATGAAGTTGAGAATGAGAAAGAACTAGTGTGAATAATAGGTAGTCCAGAACCATCACCAATAATGACGCTCGTTCCAAGAGTAAGACTCATGCAACGAAAGAGTAGCGAGATCATAGTGACATGATGTGAGGCACCAGAGTCAACCACCCATTCCTAAGGATCAGACCGAGGGGTAGAATGAATGGCAGTGTGAGCAAACGGTGCACTGTACGTGAGATGCGAAGCGCGCGACGGAGTCGGTCGAAGCAAGGCTAGCATCGAGGTAGACATATGACCGCACTGCGAGCAGAGTGACCTGTGACACCATAGATCTGACCACGCCCAAGCTAGCGATTGGGACCGGGCGCAGCTGACTGCGTAGGCGAGCGTACATGTATCACTGGGGCAGGCAAGTGCGGTTGATAGGACATCTCCGAAATCTGCTATGTCTGAAACTGCGCAAAGTTTGAATTAGAAGTATGCTGGCAACTACCACGAGAGTTTGAATATCGGATATGTGAATTCCCTATTTGAGCCATAAGTGCAGTCATTGGTGTCAAATATTAAGATGATGTTGAAATTTTAAACTGGGCTTCATAGCTAAGGAGTTGCTCGAAGAGCTCATCAAAGGGTGACAAGAATATCATGAACTTGCAAAGCATGTGAAATATTGCAATAGTCTTGGCTAAGACCATTCAGGACACGAATATAGAGCTTATCAAAATCAACTTTAACATTCATAAGCGTGGGAGCTTCAATATTTCTTTTGATATCTTGCATATAATCAGTGATAGATTTGTTACCCCGGTGAGGGCTAGCAAGGTTTTGATGATGAGTCATAATCTTGCCACGTGAGAGAGTAGCATAGTTTCTCTCCAACGCCTATCATGCATCTCTTGACCAAGTGGATGCGGAAATAAACTACACAATAATAGGTGATATCGATCTAATAATAGTATTGAGGAGAAGTTGACCATGATGGAGCCAGAGAATATAATCAAGATTCATCAGAGGGAGCATGGTGTCTGTAGGCGTTATTTGTGCGCGTGCCGGGGGGGGGGGGGTAGGGACTCGAGCCATCAACAAATCTTAATAAGTCATATCCGAAAAGAAGAGACATGAACTACAAGCATCATGCAGAATAATTGAGATGGTAAGTTTCAACTGTCACGCCCCCAGAGGCTCGTGCTCGCTCGAAAATCGAGCAATATCTCTCTTGTACGGCGGACAATCGAAAATTTTTATACATACATATCTCGACCCATATAAAAAAAATAGCACAGCTATACTCGGTCGACATTCATTCAATCACAACCACGCAGTTAAATAATTTGCATAATAAATGATAAACATAATAAATACACCTCCGTAAGGTAAAATGTAACGAATTAAAATCCAATGGAAGTAAACAAATACATGTCCAAAGAAAAGTCAAATATCATCTGAAATGATAACAAATTCAAAGCGACACTAACACGATAAAATACTATGAAAGTATGGAAACGATAAGAAAATACTTGAGTAAGGGACTGACAGCTGGATTCTCTCCTGGCTGCACGAGATGCGACTATCAACTACTTGAAACAAAAAGAGGGACGAGGGGTGGTGAGTTTCGGGTGGAACTCTGCGGGTATAAGAATAGATAAATGCATGATTTAATAAAAGAATAAAACAAGCATATAGAAAACAAAGGTATACGATCTCTGGAATAAAAAACATAAACTAAATGCATCTGTATGAACAAAACATATCTGAAAATCATATAACACGTTGGGGCAAGATCAGAAATCCCCCTAATACTAAATAAATTGTTAATACTACCGAACAGATTCAGATCATATAATAAACAGATTCAGATCATATAATAAATGCAAATCATAACCGTATATACATGTCAATCAAATGCAACAATCATAGCTCAAACAAGTGCAGCAAATACAAGCAAATGTATAATGCATAATATGTGCATGATGTCATGATCTGTACTGTACACACATCAACCACTGCTACATTGAGTAGGTTGAATGGAGAAGATACAATTGCCAAACACTTGTGACTATGTAAATACACCACAATACTTGTGGTCCTGAATGATATGAAAATATAACCGACGACTCGTCTCAACCATAAGAAAGCCAGTAGTCATCGGCAAGCAAACGATGCTATGGTGCATGCCACTAATATGCGCAACCCCAATCAAACCAAAATCAAGCAAACAATATGATACGAAAACACAATCAACGCCAAGGTAAATAAACATGTACTAATTTACTAGGTAGGGTTTATCTAATGTTAACCAAAACCTTAGATAGGTCAAATGATTATTCTACAGTACACGCGTATATGCAGTACTCTTTAAATCAGAAGCCAAGGGATGAGACTGTATAACTGAACATTTTGAGTTGTTACTCAAAGGTCAAGCAAGAATAAGTATCAAGCAGGAAAAACAAGGCAAATAGATTTAAGGTAAAGCAATCTACTCAGATAATGAACCTACTCAGATAATGAATCAACCATGCATTTAAGGTAAACGATTCTATAGGAATCAAGGAAGAAGTACCCGCCTTAAATATAGTCGTGTCGAAAATAACTCCCGCGTAAAGAAGCTCGTCTGGAATCAATATCCTGTACTAATATGTGTGTTTTAGCTAACTATAATGTGCAACAAGTAGCTAAGTCAAATCCCCCAACCAATAAGGATAAACCCCAAATCGCATCAAACCTCAATTAACCTAATTAATGATCCACATCGTTTAATCATAATTTCTTGATTAATCTTCTTTCCTCACATCACAATAACAAATAGTTACATAACCAATACGAGCAAACATAAAAGGGGATATATCATGCTGTGTATTTTAATATTGTGTAAGAGGAACAACAAGGATGAAATACAACTCTATAAATTTCTTCCCATGTCAATCGATTAAATCTATCCCCCTAATTAATCCATCATGCCAACCCAATTACCATCCAAGTATCACTTCAAATCAACAATTATTCTTGCTGCCACCATGCTTCACTTCCCCATTAACCTATTTCTAGCATTTAACCAAATCACCTCTATAAAAATGATGAACCAGACAGCAGACAAATTGAACCTAGGATGACCGGCTCGGCCCCACAGATGTTTTCCACCTGTCACCAGGGTAAATCAGGAAGCGCTCGCGGTGGGCAGTCAAGAAGCCCAACGTCCCAGGGTTCGCGCCCCATTTGGAGGAAAAATTCTTGCAAAATGCGCCGTAGCTGGGGATTGAACCGCGGATATCTGGATTAACAACTAGTTACCCTACCGCTACACCATAGCCCTGGGGGCACCAAATCACCTCTATAGCTCCATTGCCCAATGTGATCAATCCGAAATTACTCTATTAATTAAATGTTGCATTATAAATTTATCATTACCTTGTCTTTGGTCATGCATGCCAGAAGGGAGGGCTTGTGAGTGTAGGATCGGTGCCGGTCGATAGAGGAGGGGGGGGGGGGGTAGAATATTGACTCGACTTTTTTGTCAAAATTTCATCGGAAAACTTCGTCTTTCTATCAGGATTAGTACGCAGCGGAAAAATAAAATCAATCAAAGAAAGACAAGAGAAACATGCGGGATTTACTTGGTTCCCAACCCATCAAGGTCAGTACATCCAAGGCCTAAGCACTCAACGTGAGTCCACTAGTGGTCTCCTTTCTAGACTTTCTGGAGGCTGAGAAACCTGTCTTACAGTTTGATTTACAAGCAAAGATAGTAAATAAAATATGACTCGTAAATAAAAAGCAAACCAAAAAAAACTCGGCCTACTCTGGAAGTCCGAAGTGTCGCGTACTTCCTCTTGGAGCCTCCTTGGTCGCAGAACTTTGACTTGAGCGTGTTTGCTTCACACAAGATGCTTTAGCGGATGTAGAAAGTGATATTCTGAGATGAGGGGTCGACCCCCTTTATATACTAGCTTCTCGGGCGCCTGTGAGCTCTTAGGTGCCTGCCACGTCACGGTCAAAACTTCATCTGTAGCACCGAATTCACAGCAAGGATAGAGCTGCCTTCCTAAGCGCCTGGGAGCCTCCCAGGCGCCTGGGAGGCCTCAGGCGCCTGGGAGGGGCTGCCCCCAACTGGGGGGCCCAAACCTCTTGGGCGCCTGATTCAAGTCAGGCGCCCAGGAAGCTATTTCCTAGGTCGCATTTTTTCTGCGTTTGCTCTCCTATCTTACCTTCAACTCCAGGTACCTGCAAGACAACAAACACAAGACAAAAGTACACATAATCTTAGCCTTAGTTGATTAGTTCTGACTTTGGATTTCACCCAAAACCCTAGGTCGAACCGACGCCTAATGTTCCCTTTCCCGGGGAATCCATCTTCATGTAGCGACCCGCCTTCTCTCTACCTTAGACGGATCGTTACTTTATCTACTTCTTGACTCTAATAGTCCACCAAACTTATAGTTTCAAGCCATACAAAGACACAACACCATTTCTACACTCTATACTAGTTTCCTAAACATTTTGGCCAATCAAAACAACTTCATAAACTCAAAATTAGAACTTTTGCGGAAGAAATTAAGTTATGGAAATCTATATGAAGTTTAAACTAGAGTTTTGTACCAACCTTAACTCCTATGCATTCATAATACCAAAATACATGTTCTACACCTTACTAAAGCATTTTGGAATGTAATGCAACTTTTCTAGGCATATTTCTAGCAATAAAAACTTGATTCAAAGGGAACTCACAATATCTTGGCACATGCATCAAATAGCTCCATCAAGTATCAATACTCAAAACTACTCACACTTATACTCATCCAATGCAATCATAAGGATATGTATGCTAAATAAAATGACATGGAATCTTTACTCATGGTTTTAGGATATGCAAAATATCTAAAACGCAAATACTTGGATAAATGCTATATGATCTAACTTAAACTAAGACTTTATAATAAATGCACTTTAAGTCTTTCATTCATCTTGTCTCAAGGATCTCTCCAAGGTCAGCCACCACACACACATCGCTCAGCACCGCCTCGTCGCCTTCCTTCAGAATTGCTTGTCTTTACCTTTATCTATAGTAAGAGGAAATGCATCTATAAGCATAAAGCTTAGTAAGTACTATCTAGCTCACAAAATCTCAAAATGTGCAAACATGCTTTTCCAACAATGAAAAATCTCATGAAATACTTTTATGCTTAAAAGAAACACTAAAACATGTATAACTCATAAACATGCATACTCAAGCATTAACAAATCTTAACTTACTTTTCCTTGGCTTAACTTGAAACTTTAGCAATTCTTGAACTTTAAATCTTTCTTTAACTTTTTGAAAACTTTCTTAAACTTTAGAAAACTTTGCTAAAGCATATACTTGAAAATAATAATCACTTGGATCCACTTAAGACGTAAGTACCATCTCATGCGCGTTCCCTAAAAGGTTGGGGTAGCGAGCCACCAATCCTAATAGAGCAGACCTTGGTCTACCAAGGCCAAGACCTTGGAATTGGACACCTGGATTTCTTTAACGACACCCTTGGACGTCGGGTACTGGCCTTAGAAAATAAAATAGCTTTTCTTTCTTTTCTTTCTTATCTTTAAATGCCTTGGCAATTTAACGAGCACCTTGTGTGCTCAAATCCCTAAGTCTTGACTTTTGAGGATTTCTTAAGGCCTTGGCCTTTTCTTTTCTTATCTTTATCTTCTTTTCTTTTCTTATAGCTTTCTTAGACCCTAAACTCATATAGGGTAAATAATTAACTCATACAAACATGAATTAAACTAGGGTTACATGCATAAATCACAATCTAATGGAAAAATCGCATTTTTAACTTTCTAACGGGAAAAACTTGCGGAAAAACCGCCTCTTACCACAGGTGAGCAATACTTACTTTGGTTTCCTTGAACTTACAACCAAAATTGACGTCTAGGGCTCGGGAGAAGCTTGAAATCTCTACGAACCGTTCGCGCCTACGTGTTCTCCTCGTCGAGACGAACACGACGCTCCGCTCTCCTTGATCCCTCCTTGGCCGGCGCCCCTTGGAAGAGGGGAGAGGAAGTCTTGGTGCTTGGTGTTGGCGTGCGCACAAGAGAGGGGAAGAATTCCCGTGCGTCGCGCGGCTAGGGTGAGGAAGAGAGAAAACCAAAAATCCAATTTCCTCTCTTAACTTATCTATTTATACTATCTTTATGGAAAAAAACGTAACTACTCTATAAATATATTTCTCTCCATCTTTTGTTGTGCTTGATACCCTAGCCCAGCCGGTCATGCGCGCGCCTACTCTCTTGGTGGTCGCGGGTTCGAACCTCCTGCTGCCCTTTAACGTTTTTCCTTTTTTAAAAATACTAAACGGACTCGGAAAATTCCATAAAAATATTCTAAAAATTCCTAAAAATATCTAGAATATTTCTAAACCATTTTTAAATAATTCTAAGGACTTTAAGAACTAAAAATGGGAATTTTGGGGCGTTACACTTCACCTACTCCACCCTGGATAAGTTACGTTTGCCAACCGAAACCTCAGATTGGACTTTCTCTTAGCCTCTGAGAACTCGAATCTCGAGACATCCGACCTCAACCCGTCTCTACTTTTGTTCGCGATCCCCGCTCGACAAAAGCTTTTGCCAGCCGGGACCTCCAGCTGGACTTTTGCTCAGCCTCCGAGAACTTGGATCTCGAGACGTCCGATCTCGACCCGTCTCTACTTTTGTCCGACAACCCTCACTCGGCAAAGACTCTGTTGCCTGATCCCCGATCAGGACTTAATGCTTAGTCCCCCGGACCAAGACTTTGTGTCCAGCTTCACTCACCAGGATTTAGTCCACCTAGCTTCACTCACTAGGATTTCATCCACCTAGCTTCCCTTGCTAGGATCCAGCTTTACTCACCAGGGTTTCTTTCACCTAGCTTCCCTTGCTAGGACCCAGCTTCACTCATTAGGGTTTCTTTCACCTAGCTTCACTCACTAGGGTTTCTTAATCACTTCTTTGTTAGTCATCTTGATCCTGACTAGACTTCCTCCAACTTTCAGGTAAATATAATTCCAAACCTCAAGTCCGGTTTAGTTTACTCCCTTGGTCAAATTGACCAACCTTGGGTTCTATCTATTCTGCCAAACATCAGATCCTATTTGACTTCCCTTTATTAACCTGATTAAGCTTGGGTTTACCCTATCAAACATAAGGTCCTATTTGGTTTAACCTTTGATTACTTTGACTACACCTTGTATTGTCAAACATATATATTATCACTAACTTCAGTATATTGTCAAACATTAAAATACTAGAGGATGACTGTTTATCACTGATACTCTTTGCACCAATAGTAAGGACTCTCAACTGGGTGACGGACGATGAAGAGGGAAAATCACAACTTTGGAGAGGGGCTATGCCGGCTGGGGAAAATTGTTGCCTTCGTTCGTGGTCGACGCATGGCCGGCGATGGGGCTAACTACGTCTAGCCAATGAAGAAGAGAGGGATGGCGACCACTCGATCGCGTGGAGAGGGTGTCGTCATTGGCCTGCTCGTGCGAGGCTAGAAACCGCTAGGGGAGATGGGTTGCGATGCACCAACCACTCCTCGCTCTTGCTCTTGGCTAGAGAGGGGTCGTCGGCGTCGACGTGGTTGTGAGGTGGGGTGGCGAACGATAATTGTCGCACGAGGAAGAGATCGCGGTGGAGTTGTGACACCGATTAGGGTTCATGGCGGAGAAGGCCGTGGTGGCTTGCTCGCGCGAGGAGGAAGGGAAGAGGGGGTCGATGCGAGGGAGAGGGGCGATTCAGCAATTAGGACTTGGGCATATATACATAAAAGTAAATTCCAGAATTTAAGTTTTTCCTCAATTAATTCGTATCTAACCTATCTTGTGCCCAATTATCCTCGCAAACATTTTTTAAAATTTCAAAAAATTATTCCGAAATTTTTCATAAGGTTATTTTTAATTATATATATATATATATATAAAATTTTTCTACGTATTTTACATCAATGGTGCCTGAACATTAACGTTGAGAACCACTAGACCGGAAGATGAATCGGGAGCTTTCGTGGGAGGAGACCGGCTGGTGATGCCATCGGCGATTGCTAGGGTTTTTAGAGAGAAAAAAAAAGGAAAAAAATTACTGTTAAGCTTATTGCTCTGATGAATTGAATGCACGCAGTTTTATTAATGATAATGTATGGTATATATAATACCATTACAAATATAAAATAAAAAATACCTAAAATATTAAAAAATAAATAAATACATAAATTAAGAAATAAATATATAAATAAAATAAATATTCTCTAATACTATCAATGCACACCATGCGGTGGTAAATGAGCTATGATAGAGAGCATGAAATTATAGCGTGAAACTCAACATGAATGACGTGACACTTTTCGTGTACACGTTCGATTATCGCTTGGATACCGACGGCGACCTCCGGCCACCGCTCCGAACAAAACTATAACCTAGGGGGTACGGTGAACCCGTCGAGGATCGCTATAATTGGAATGTCACATCATTCATGTTGAGTTTTATGTTGAAAATTAATATGGTCTATCATTTTTGGTGGTAAATATTGAGTCCGACTCAATAGTGGACTCAATTTTGGGACTCCTTCGATCATATATTTTGGCTACTTAACGCTCACTGGAGATCTGGTGTTAAAATACAGAAACTTAAAGGGCTTAAATGCTAAAAACCCTTATCCTAAGGGTAGGATTTGAAATTTTGGGCAAATTTAGGGCTTTTCTGTAAAAATCCCTCCCACTAATAAAATCCCCAAATCAATGCAACCCAAGCAAAAAACGGAGCCGTGTCTTTCTCCTCCTTCACGAGCCCTAGCGCAGCGAATCACCATCTCTTCTCCTTCCTCTTCTTCGTCTTCTTCTTCTTTCTTCTTCCCCGAGCGTCTTCTCTCTTCCGTCTCTTCCTCTTCCGATCGCTTGCTTCTGTGCCTTCGGTTCGTGCCGGCGTTCCTTACCGGAGGGTTCGGTTTGCCTCGCCTCGCAAGCTGGGCGATCTGGGTGGAAGATTGTGGAGGACGAAATCAAACAGGCGGTGACCTAGTATCCTTTCCGCTAGGGTTCGCATGGGGATATCCACGGGTAGGTCTTTCTCCCAGTTTCTTTTGGATTTTGATTGAGTAGATCATGGTGGATTGGGGTTATCTCTGATCATGTTGTCTACTTGGCTCAAGGTTGGACGATCGTGGGTTTGTAGCTTCCATCGATCGGTTCCGTTTTTCACTGGAGCAAGGTTTGAGGACATCCCTAAGAGATCTTCTTCGTTCGCGTCAGTTGGGAGATCGCCAGGTAAAATTGGTTGTATTGGTTTGCTAACTCAATTAGGTGTTTGATTCTTATTGTTCTGATATTAGAGCTTAGATCGAGTATTTTCAAATCGATTCTGGAGTATCGATTAGGCATGAGTTTGGATCTGTTTAGTTCTTGGTTGATTTGGATGATTCTTGGATGTTGATTGCTGTTAAGGTTGATGTGTATTAGTTCTTGGAATGATGTGGTGCGTGGGTTAATTGTATGATTGTGTTCTTGTTCTGTCTGTGATCATGATCCTAGGGATTTTAGTTGCTTCTAGTATTTCGATTGATTTCCTTGCCATGTGTTGGTTGTTCTGTTTAGGTGGCTGAGTTCTTCTGTGAATGAGGCTTTGGTTGGAGTTGTGGTTGAGCAGGTGAGTTGATCTCGGGGTAAATTTTGTGTTGTGTGTTCTTGCAAGTTTTGATGGATCACAGGAGAATTGCTAGGATTTCATTGATTATGTTCCACTGTGAGTTTTAGGAGTGTATGGGTGGATTTCTGATCATTGCCGTGAGCTAGCTTGGGAAAAGAATTGAGATCTAAAATTAGGATTAAGTGAGATTAGTTCTTAACTGGGGTTAATTCTAATGGAACTTAGGGTTAGCCTAATGATGTGTTTGGGATTACCATGAACCACACCTGGGGGGGGTTGGTTTGTTAAATCCGGTTTTCAGCTGGGTGTCTAGTCTATTTATTATTCATATAAATAGCTAAGATTGTGTATGTGATACAGGTCGTTGACGTAGCTATCTGGACTTCATTTGCGGCGGATATTATTTCTGACGGGTGTTCTCTTCGTTTACGATCTTCTACATTGGAGGCGGGTATCTCTGACTTATCTTTTAGATTAGTCATAGTTGATATGCTTGATATGCTATGTTTAGCGGTAGAGTAATGTAGTATTTTATATCTGCTCTACCTTGGCTGATACTGTTTATGATATACCTAGCATGTGATTACCTATACCTTTAGGGCCTAGGTTATGGTGCATTATTTATGATCCTTGCATATCATGTTGATATAGGTGGATTAGATAGTGGATGCTGTTTGACCAGAGTCATGCATCATCGTGCACTGTGCATCACTGTCGATCAGTGGCCCCTTATGGGTGAGTCAGGTCGACAGTCATACTGACCTATCCATACGGCCACTCATGGGTTAGTGGTTGACGGGGTATGGGTAGTGTGCTCTGTGCTGCTCCGCTCATGCACTCATGGGTTAGTGAATCGGAGCGTGGTAGCAGGCAGAGGTCCCTCCTTGAGTAGTCCATATACCAGGAGTTGAGAGAGCACTGTCGATCAGTGGCCCCTTATGGGTGAGTCAGGTCGACAGTCATACTGACCTATCCATACGGCCACTCATGGGTTAGTGGTTGACGGGGTATGGGTAGTGTGCTCTGTGCTGCTCCGCTCATGCACTCATGGGTTAGTGAATCGGAGCGTGGTAGCAGGCAGAGGTCCCTCCTTGAGTAGTCCATATACTAGGAGTTGAGAGAGAGAGGTCTCTCCCCCATTTATATACATGGGGTAGGTGTTAACACTCAGATAGAGATATCCTCCAGAGATGGCCTGGGGCTGATAGTGATATAGCCAGGATAGGTGATGGCCTGGGGCTGATAGAGATATCGCCAGGATAGGTTTTGGCCTGGGGCTATTAGTGATATAGCCAGAATAGGTGATGGCCTGGGGCTGATAGAGATATCGCCAGGATAGGTCTTAGCCTGGGGCTATTAGTGATATCGCCAGGATAGGTCATGGAGTAGGGGTGTTACGCCGACAGCATACCGTCTACTCGGTTGCTCAGGAGTAGCGACGGCAGAGTACGGACGGCAGTCACAGCTCTACGCCGGAGAGTGGCCTCCGCTCAGCTTCCTCCCGTACATAGGTGACGATGTCTGACCGGCGACAGAGGTGATCATGTCATTGCACCATGTGCATACGCATCTTTTGCACTTGCCGTGCTTGTTATACTTGGATGTTGCATTTGATTGACATACACATACAAGAGACCCTTATGTCTGGTTTCGACGACTCCGCTAGATTGGTATGGTATTTTTATTCCTATTCCAGTTATGCTTACCACTGCTCTTACCTATGTTTATTTCGATAGCTTGTTACACTATTGCTAGCTTAGACTATCTTGTATATCTGATGAGATATCCGCTGAGTTCTGTGACTCACCCCGTTAGCTCCCTGTTTTTATTTCAGGATGATTGTCTGGAGTGCCCGGCAGCCTGTCCCAGTTCGCGTATTTCTTCGAGATGACTCCGGGATGTTTCTTTTACTTTGTAGTGGTACTTGTTGGTACTCATTCTCTGTTCTTTTACTTTACTTTTCCGCTGCTGTATTCGTATTTGGTCGTGTCCTTTTATACGACGGTATAGTTGTACTTTTGTGAGCCATGGAGGCCTTGTGCTTTGTGTTTGTCGTAAGTCATACCGGTACGCAGCTTTCATCGCCGTCTCGCTTTTGTTGATTGCAGATAGTTGTTCCTGCCCTATAGGCTGTGGTACAATCATCTGAGGTGGTCGTAGAGGTTAGGTTTCTGAATTGTCCGTCGGTCGAGGGAGTGGCAGTCCGGTCGGTATCGGACGGGCAGCTCCTCGGGGCGTGACATCTGGTCACTTCGCCAAGCGCCAGTTCCTACTTTGGAGAGGTACCGCCTTTTTTCGCCTTAATTTTATCCATCAGTTTGGAGATTGCTGCTTGATTGATGGAAAGAGCAATGATAGGTAGAGTAAAAATGGAAGAGTGAAAATCATAGTGAATGATATGGTATGACGTGGCATGACGTGATACTTTACATGCACACGCCCGATTATCACTTGGACACTATTGGTGACCTTCGGCCGCCGTCCCGAATCAAACTATACCTTGGGGGGCACGATGAATCCGTCGGATATCGTACATGCAAGATGCCACATTATTCACTATAATTTTTACTTTTTTATTTTTACTCTCCCAATCATTATTTTTATGTAAAATTGATAATATAGTGTTTGCCTTTACGGTGTTCTACCGCATGTTGCTTGCATATATAGCATTTGGCTTTGGGAGTAAATGTTTTTGTTTTTTTGGTAGATTGCAAGTTAACGTAATAAGTAACAGAGGTATTTTCATTGATAGGAAATGCTCGGGTGAAGATGATAAACGACGATTCGTTCATCCTAACGACTTTATTAACCTGTCTGAAAATTAACATAGAAAAAATAAATCATGAAAATTACTAATCCAGATATTATGATTAATATGTGAGGAAAACAGACATATTGATTTTATCAAATTTTAATCTTAGACTTAAGATGATAATACCTACCTACGTATTAAATATCAAATCATTCCGAAGGACGTAAATGCTCGGGTTAGAACCTATCCATTCATCGTAATTAATTTAAATTAATCAATTATTTTTCAATATGGACAATTAGATAGTTCTCAGTCCTATCTTAAATTGGATGACATCGTTGAACAAGATGACTCAGCGACTAGGGGGCAGTCGTTGTCCTCGATGGCAGTGACGTTAACGCTGCAACAACCAGTGACGGTGACACTTACTGCTGTTCTCACGTTAGGAAGAAACAGAGAGGAGGGCAGTAGCCGGCCGGTCAGGTTAGCTTGTTGGTGCCGTCTGCCATTAGAAAAACAGGAAGGGAAGAAGAACGAATTTCTGAGTCAATACTTAACATGTTGTGTGTTGTTGGAAAAATAGAAAAAAGGGAAATGATAGGATGCTATTAGCGTCGGAAATGAGAAGAAAAAAAAAATTAATTGACATTATTAGATGATAAAACCAAGAGGAATTTTAACTATTTTTTTTAATTCTGAATATCAAATCAAAAGTTATGATCCATACAAAACTAAGTCCTCCTATATTAGTTCTGAATTCCTAATGTCCAGAGAAATGAAGAAAATATCGTGCCGGAGCTATAACAAGCAGAGAAGTAAGCTCAAAATGAAGCTTCCTACAATCCAAGCAGCTTTAGGATCTTATATCCATCAATTATATATTTTGTCCATGTTGGAAAGGTTGCAAGCAAATTAATTATCATCATAGCACTAAATTGTTTTCCCTTATCCGACTGGCACTAAAAGGCCAGTCGGATAAGGGAAAGAATATATGTTACGTTTTTCGCGCATCTAATGTTTGACCTTCTGGATGTACCTCATATATTTTATGTATCTTTATGGTCCGGCCTTTTGGATATGGTTTATTCGCGCATTACATATTTGAAATCTGCATATATTCAATATACTCGCCGCGTGTCTGAAATAGGGTCTTCTGGATATATCTCATCTATTTTGGGCGCCCCTCGTGGATGGTTTTCTAGAGAAACAGTCGTTGCTTCATTTCCCTCGGCGAGGCTCTCAGGCGGTGCGTGGCGGCCCACGCCCCCTGAGATGCCCTCGACCGGGAAGCCTCGGCGAGGCTCTCAGGCGGCGCATGGCGGTCCACGCTCCTTGAGATGCCCTCAACCGGGAAGCCTCGACGAGACTCTCAGGCGGTGCGTGGCGGCCCACGCTCCCTGAGATGCCCTCGACCGGAAAGCCTCGGCGAGGCTCTCAGGCGGCGCATTGCGGCTCACGCTCCCTGAGATGCCCTCGACCGAGAAGCCTCGGCGAGACTCTCAGGCGGCGAGTGGCGGCCCACGCTCACTGAGTTGCCCTCGACCGGGAAGCCTCGGCGAGGCTCTCAGGCGGCGTCTGGCGGCCCACGCTCCTTGAGATGCTCTCGACCGGGAAGCCTCTGCGAGGCTCTCAGGCGGCGCGTGGCGGACCACGCTCCCTGAGATGCCCTCGACCGGGAAGCCTCGGCGAGGCTCTCAGGCGGCGCGTGGTGGCCCACGCTCCCTGAGATGCCCTCGATCGGGAAGCCTCGACAATGCTCTCAGACGGCGCGTGGCGGCCCACGCTCCCTGGGATGCCCTCGACCGGGAAGCCTCGGCGAGGCTCTCAGGCGGCGCGTGTCGGCCCACGCTCCTTGAGATGCCCTCGACCGGGAAGCCTCGGCGAGGCTCTCAGGCGGCGCGTGGCGGCCCACGCTCCCTGAGATGCCCTTGACCGGGAAGCCTCGGCGAGACTCTCAGGCGGCGCGTGGCAGCCCACGCTCCCTGAGATGCCTCAACCGGGAAGCCTTGGCGAGGCTCTCAGACGGCGCGTGGCGGCCCACGCTCCCTGGGATGCCCTCGACCGGGAAGCCTCGGCGAGACTCTCAGGCGGCGTGTGGCGGCCCACGCTCCCTGGGATGCCCTCGACCGGGAAGCCTCGGCGAGGCTCTCAGACGGCGCGTGGTAGCCCACGCTCCCTGTGATGCCCTCGACCGGGAAGCCTCGGCGATGCTCTCAGGCGGCGCGTGGCGGCCGACGCTCCCTGAGATGCCCTCGACCGGGAAGCCTTGGCGAGGCTCTCAGGCGGCGCGTGGTGGCCCACGCTCCCTGAGATGCCCTCAACCGGGAAGCCTCGACGAGGCTCTCAGACGATGCGTGGCAGCCACGCTCCCTGGGATGCTCTCGACCGGGAAGCCTCGGCGAGGCTCTCGAGCAGCGCGTGGCGGCCCACGTTCCCTAGGATCCCCTCGACCGGGAAGCCCACGCTCCCTGGGCGCATGTCGGTCCACACCGCCCGAGGAGTCACCCAACCGAGCGGCCTTATTCTTGCTCCACGCAAGCCTTTCTCTCGGATCGGGTCTCGGCCGGCGGCCTGGCGATCTAGGCTTCC
This sequence comes from Boesenbergia rotunda, assembly GCA_024364735.1. Lineage (NCBI taxonomy): Eukaryota > Viridiplantae > Streptophyta > Magnoliopsida > Zingiberales > Zingiberaceae > Boesenbergia > Boesenbergia rotunda. Next base: position 9,893 of record JAGFNQ010007117.1, on the reverse strand, counting down.
CGAAACAACACCTGACGGAGTGACCTTCTTCTTGCTCTGCCCGAATCTTTCCCAAGGACTGGTGCCCATGGGAACTCCTCAATCCAGGAGCCACATCCTCGGTCCACCCGGGCTACACCCCCAAGCCGACCCTAGGCTGGGTGCGCGGAAATTGCCCTTCTGGGAAGCTCCAATCGAGCACTCTTGTGCTTGCCTCACAAACCCGGCGAAAGCAGGATTGACTCCTGGTTCGGCCCTCAACTAGGAAGCGCTATCTCCGCCAAGCGCGTCGCCCCAAACTCACAAGTGGGCTGGGGGGGGGGCAGCTATACCCCCGTAAATTACGATCCTTTGACTATGTACGCCTCGTCTGGCTCTCGAATGGTCCAAGGGGTTAGCTCGAGCTTTAGATGTTAAAATCCATGTTTGATCCATGATTAATTTGTCACGAAATGTATGGGCTCATCAAATTTAAATGTAAATGAATGAAAGCTGGAAACCCTTTTTACAATCAAAATTTGAAAATGTAATATAGGGGCCACAGGTCGTATTTTTCTCGGGGCTAGTTGACGTTGTTTGATTCGCGCTCGTATTTATGTGTCGTTTGTGTTTTCGGGTTTCAAATAGATGTTCAGGTTCTGGCCTGCAATCGGAAATGACAAAATCACAATGGAAAATAATGGAAACCTAACTCATGAACTAACCAAGCTAATGTATTTAATGATTCAACCAATTGGATCACTTACTCCTCTAAAGCCCTTAAGCAATTTGTTTAAAACTGATTTCTGATTTCAAAAGCAAACCAAAATGCCACGCATTGAAATAAAGGCAGTGATTGAGTTTCCGGAAACAACCTAGCTTGATACAATGAAAAGCATGCAAAATTAAGAACTTGAACAAGTACCAATTTCAATTCAATTTAGCTACAAGTTTTGGTGGTCAACAAGTGCAAACTAGGTTCTGAAACGAATGAATGCAGTACCAATTGATTTCAGATCATATAGCACATCAGAAACACACTATAACCTGGTGCCAATCACTGCTTAAAGATGAACTTGATACCAAGTGGAAAAGGTGAACAACCTTGATACTCAAGAGAAGAAAACTCTTGTGCCAAAACTGATATGGGGTACCAAAATTAATTCCAACAACTCTGAAATGAAAACAATCGACTAGGCGTGAAAACCTTGCTACTAATGAAAACCTTTGAAGAATTGAATGGACAAAATTCGACCAAGGATGGATAACTGCAGAAATGATGCTTCACAGCAGGAATTCAGACATGGATTTCAGAAATTCAACCACAGATTGCTTGCACGATTCAAGCAGAACAAAATCAAATTCAAAGCAACATCTAATGTTTCAGAAACAAGGGCTAAGAACTACTATTCATTGACACATGATTCAGAAGCTTATCATCTCCTAATTACAGAATTTCAATGACTGTGCAGAAATGGATGTCTGATGCGCAATCTGCTCAGAAGTGCAGAAATAAAACTGAGTATGAATCACAACTTCGATCACAGGCATGATCAACTATTTGTTAGCTAGTATCCCAGGAATTTAAATTAACAAGAATTGAATTCAATTTAAGCTGCAAATTTGAGAATTCCAGTGGACACGCATGAGCAGATCTCAGAGATTCAAGCAGAAAACTGAAACACAATGTACACGGCTGAACAAAGATTTCAGAAATGGATAGCTAAACTTTGGAAATTAAATAAACTGAAAAGTAAGTTTAGAAAACAAACTTAAGCTAACTTGATACAATTAAATGACTGAGAAGCAGCAGATTTAACACAAGTTCAGAAATGAAACAAATTCAGAATTTAACTGATACGCAAGGTTTCAAAATGGCACACAACAATATAAGCTAAAGTAAACTGAAATTTAACTAACTCTATCCCTAAACAGGTTCCTAACTTACTGAACTCAAAGATTTAAATCCTAATTAAGCTAAACAATTCAGAATTACAAACTCAAACAGCTGATATGAAACTACAAAAACAGAATTACAGCAGTAAACAAAATTACAGCTATAAAAACGAAATTAACTAAAGTAAACTAAACCCCAATCCTTCTCAAGCTCAAGTGCTCCTTGTTCGTCACGCAAGGGTGAGCCTCGAACCCGCAAGCTCAACAATTCAATGGAAAATCTGTCTCTGCTGCAAATCCATTCAAACCATGCCCAAACTGAAAACAGCACTCAATTGCGTCAACCTAGCTGTGGTGGATTGCGATATAGGTTTGGTAGTGCTCCGAGCCTTCCAGGGAACCCCTCCAGCAAGCTCAGATGCAATGAAAATGGTGAACAACTGAGATTGATTCAATCGCGTGACAGAGCCACTGAAACCTCACGAAACACTGTCTTGGGCAAAATCCGATCGGGAAACTTCACAGAGCAATCTCTCCACTGACCTAGCACTAGTTCTAATGAAGGATTGAGTGGACGCGCCTCCTTTGATGAAGAAATCTAGCTAAGAATGGCGAAGAAATGAAGAAGACGAAGCTGCTGCGGCGGAGACGCGACAACGCTGAACGCTGGAAATTTTTGATTAAATAGGAACTAATGGACGGCTCAGATTGATTGGAGGAGATCCAACGGCTGATCTTGCTCTGATTGGAGCCAAACTTTTATGATGATGATCTGGGGTCAGGATCTGCCTCGTGGTAGCTCGGATCCTCCAGATGTGCAACGGATGGTCCAGATCAACTCTATCTGTGAATGGACGCTCTAGAGCCCTCCTTGCTTGATCCAACGGTTGATTGAGCTCTGATTGGGATGAAACCTTCAGATCTTGATCATAGAGCTTGATCAACCCTAACCCTAGCTCGGATTGCTTCAGATCGTCCCGGATGGCTCAGATCTAACCGCTCTTGAATCGGACGGCCCGGATTAATCGTAGGCTTGATAATCGGATCCGGGTCACTTCCGACTCAAGTTTGACCCAATATGCCCTAAGTCCTTGAACCTTTGGTGCCTACAAAAATAGATCCAAAATTTAGTGGCCAATTAATCCAGTTTAATGTAATTTTGCAATTAAGTCCAAAATAAGATAAAGTTCCAAAACCTAGGGTAAAATCAGAATTAAGCAATAAAAACATGGATCAAACATGGATTTTAACATCTAAAATAATCACAAAAATGGTACTTATCAGGGGGGGCAGCTATACCCCCGTAAATTACGATCCTTTGACTATGTACGCCTCGTCTGGCTCTCGAATGGTCCAAGGGGTTAGCTCGAGCTTTAGATGCCCCTCGGGCTCACCCAAGCCGGGGGTGCTAAAGGAACACCGCCTATGTCTAATGGCTCGAGTGGTCGAGACACCACGACCCTGGCTTAGCGGGCGCCGCCGCCCCTACGAGGGGATAATGGTTGTCACCGCCATCGTTCTGATCACCTCCGCTCTAGCGACAAATATGTCTGAGTGCAAATATGAGGGAAAGGAGGCAATAAAAGGGGAAAGCAACATCCATAATGAACCGTTTGGCCCTCGCCTACATCAGGTAAAGAAAAGGAGGCAGACCTACACCTACGGAGTAGGCATCGAAGGTTGCGACGAGACTCCACCCGGCACCTTGCCGCGCCCATCTCGAGCCTCCTGCGCCTTAGCCTTCCGAGCCTCATGACGCTCGCGCCTCCGCAAAAGGTCGCTTTGGCAGGCCGCCAATTCCTCTTCCTTGGCCTTCAAAGTGGTGAGCAGCGTAGCAGCTGATTGGCTGGCCTCCAGAAGATCCACCTAGGCCTTGGCCAACTCTGAACCTGCTTGAAGTTCCCGAGTTTGGGCTTGGCGCTTGCTTCGCTCCAAATGAGCTAGTTGTTGACGCAGTTGGGCATCAGAGGTTCGAGCTGCGCTTAGCTCTGCCAAAAGATCCCGGAGCTGCGCCTCAGCATGGGTGGCCCATCCCTGAAGGGCCGCATTCTCAGAGCACAACGCATTCCAGGCTTCTTCACTTGGTTGTGGTCATGCGCAGCGAAGCTGAGTTTCCAGCATCTCCCGACAGGATTCTAACTGACGAAAGGATCGATTCTGGGCGGTGAAGGAAACACCCATGTCATATATGGCCCCGGTCAATTGCAACAAAAGCGAAGGGTTAATCGGGAAAGAGGCCGAGCGAGCAGGAGCTATCAGAGAAACATACCCGACAGGCGTCTGCGACCAGGGCGTCGATGCGGGCAACAGGGTCTTGACGATCGAAGGATCGAAGACCTTGGTACACATGGTCGCTTAGGGGAGCATGTAGGTGAACCACCCTAGCTGATCCTAGCGGCTCGGGATCCGAAAATTCGTAAGTAGTAGAAGGATCCGCTCGCGAAGGAAGAACGAGATGTATCGGGCGAAGATCCGGGGTCCGCTCAGGGATGGAAGGAGAGGGGGCAACAGACACCCCGCCAGACGAGCTAGCGGGGACAAGGGGGGACGGAGGGGTGACCAGGCCCTGGGGCTGAGTAGACAGGGGCGAACGACGTAGATTCCAAGGAAGTAGGAGCCCCTGGCAGAAGGGCAGGGCGAGGTTGGCCCTTTGGCTCGCTTGAAGAAGCAATTTGGTGCGGAGGGGGCGCAGGCAAGGTGTCCCTGGCATCGGGAGGAGCAGGGACAACCGGCGCAGCCGTCGGAAAAGCGGGCAGGCTCGCCGCAGAAGGAGGAGAGGGAGTCTTTCGAGGAGGGGCAGACATAGTGCCAGAAGGAGGCGAGCAGTCGCGGGGATGGTCTTGGTGACGACTGGGCTCCAAGGTGGAAGGATCTGAGGACAAAATCTCAATGTCAGAATCTAGCGCCTCTTCCTCCAACACCTCGCCCTTATCTGCGGAGGGGGCGGCGGTAGGGTTTAATGCTGGAGAATGAGATGTCGGGGTGATTGGAGGAGCGGTATCGGAAGGAACAGGGATAGGATCCGAGAGCAGAGCGGCCATCGACGCCCCAAAAGTAGCCGCCCTCTCTTTGGACTCCGCTGTGAGGAAGCCGCGCAACATCTTGGAAAGAGCGCCGAAACACTAGAGGAAACGGTTGGAGGAAAAGGGAAAATACGAATGAGTATGAGGAAAAGACAGAGGCGGCGAAGGAGGTAGTCGCCGGAGTCTATATAGGGGACAACAATTAATCACATCCGCTGATGGAAAGGTCGTAAGTAATAGACAATCCTACGGCTGGGCAAAGAGGAATGGTCAGGAAATACGGAGAGACAGCGAGGGATCGTTCCGCTACCCGAGATAGGCGAGCAATAATCTGACGCCTGAAAGGCCAATAATCGGGGGACACGTGGCCCTGAATGATCCGGGTGTTCGGGAGATAGATAGATAAATCGTCAGCCTAGTAACTCGAACGAGAAAAAAATAAGGGTGGCCAAAACTCCCACAGGCCAGCTCTCGCTAATCCTTTGGCTCGAGTCCCGGGCGGACGCGTGGCGGTCCACGCTCCTCGGGTCCCACTCGGCCAAGAGGCCAAAACTCCCACGGGCCAGCACCCGCTAATCCCTTGGCTCGAGCCCCGGGCGGACGCGTGGCGGTCCACGCTCCTCGGGTCCCACTTGGCCAAGAAGCCAAAACTCCCACGGGCTAGCACCCTCTAATCCTCCGCCATAGGTTCTGATCAAAGGATCGGATCCTCGCGCTAAGACATAAACCAGGGTCCTATGCACACCCCGCGAAGGCCAACGACCCTCGCAAACAAGAACTAGAAAGGGGGCATTCATCCCACGGCCTGGAATCGTGCTCATCAATAAGTGTTGCGCCTGGTTCACCCACACATCCATCATGGTCGAAAGGAAACACAACTCAAGCAAACAAAAAGGAGAGAGTCACATTTAAAGGCTTAGGCGCTTTACAAAAATCAGGGTCGGAAGCCCCTCGGGCACAGAAAAATGGGAAATGCAGAGACGCTCGCCTCACTTGAAGGGCCGGTCGGTCACGTCGGGCAGATCCTTGTATAGGTCCGGGAGCTGAACCGCGTCGAAGGGCATATCAGGGGGTAAATAGCCACCAAGCCTGAGCTGACGAACTACGTTAAGGTCATGTTGCATCATCACTCCATAAATCGTCGGGAGATCACGGCAGCATGGGTCGGAGCATTCAGACATGCCAATCGGTGAGCCTCTAATCGACTCGCCTCAGCCTCTTTATAGGCGCGCAGCTCCGCTAGCTCAGCCTGCAGGGCAGCCCAGGACGCCTGTCGTTCACGCAGTACCCCTAATTCTACCTGAGCCGCGTCCCAAGCTGGACGGAGGCCACGCAAGTCTTGAAGTTGGTTCCGAAGCGACTCCGTCTTTCGCCTCTCAGCTGCCAGTTATACCCGAAGGGGCGAAATCTCCTCGTTGGCCCAGTGAAGATATGCCCTGGCTCTCAGAAGCTTCGTTTGTAACTCGCCTTTGCGCTTGCGATCATGAAGGTGAGCTTGTTCAACCTGGATCACCCGCTCTTGCGCTCGAACCACCTCAGCATCGGCAGCAGTGATATGAGCTTTGGCGATCTCCAGCTCCTCCTGGGTCTGGCGCAACATGTCCTGGAGGCCGATAACCTCGGCCCTCAAACCGTTCAACGAATCGTCATCCGAAATCAGCTGGGTTTGTTGGAGACGAGCCTCAAGGTCTTCCACACGCCTCTCGGCGTGACACCGGGCCTTGGCATGAGTCAACATAGCTACACTCATGCTGTAGCTCTGGGCCCAAGACTGTAAGAAGTTTGAGAACCCGTCAGCGAAAGAAGGAATGAAATGGGCCTCAACCGATGGACGCCTACCTGAGTAGCCAAGGACATGAAGTCGTCCGCCCAGACACTGGGGCTCACCGAGCCACTTGCCCGCAAGCCGGCCATGAATCTATCCAAAATCGGACCATACAGCCGAACGTCTCTCGACCGCATGAGGCGGTGCCGCTCGGCGTTGTCATGCTCAGACGCCAGTCGGATAGCGAGGGTGATAGCATATGCAGCAGGCCTTCGCTGGTAGGCCCTTCCTGGCGAGGCGGGGATGTCTCCCTCAAAGGCAACACCGTCAGCTCCATTGGTAGCTCCGCAAGAGGAGGTGGTGATAGCGCTGGGAGGGTGGCAGTCTACGCTTCACCCCCTTCGTCTTTTGCTGGGCCGACTGGAGGAGGCCCCCAAGGGGTCGGCCGGGGCGGGCGCAGAGCCGACGCCCTCAGGACGCCGCAAGGAGTGGCTCAGAAGCTGAGTATCCTCTGAGCCCAACTGGGGAGTCTTCCCCTTCTCGAAGAGGAGGCAGGAGAAGGAGAACCGGATGGAGAAGCTTCCCGTTCGGCCAGCAGGGCTGAGCGCCGCCCTTGCACGACCCGCTGCTCCGCAGCTTGCACCCGCTGCTCCGCAGCCTGCACCCGCTGCTCCCTTATCACCACTCGGAGACACGCCTCCATTTCCTCAGTGGTCCCTAACCCGTAACCCCCCTCAGGAGTAGCTGGGTACATCATCGCAGCTAACCAGTAAGCAGAAGTCAAGAAAACGGCAAGGGGCAAGGAGAAGGGAAGGATCACTTACCTAAGGAAGCAGGTCGGATGAAGGGCACCGGACTAAGGCCAAACGCGGACAAGATGTTCTCGGCCAAAAGCGGCCCGACTGGGAAGTGTCTATCTCTGAATAAGGAGAGGGCTCACTCGAAGGTGGGAAACCTCCGAGGATCCGTGTGATGAGGGGGCATTTGAGGAAAATCCAGCTGGAAGTTAAGCGGCCAGGTCAGGAAGGCCATGGGGAGGATGAAAAAGAACCTCTCCTTCTAACCCCTGCTAGCGGAAGGAAGGGGAGAAAGAAAGGAAGTCCCAGAGCGAGCTTGGAAAACAAACTCGCCCCATTTCTGTTTCTTCAGATAGAAAAAGTGGTGGAAAAGTTTGGCTTGTGAGGAAAGGCGATACAACAGGAAGAGGATGGCGGACCCACAGAGGAGGCGGATGGAGTTGGGGGTCAGTTGAGACAGGTTGATGCGGAGGTAGCGGCATACTAAGGCAATGAAAGGATGAATGGGGAAGCGCAGGCCTGCCTGGAGGTGATCTCGCGAAATGGTAATGTAGTACCTCAGAGGTGTGGTTGGTTGATCCGAAGGAGAAGGCAACTGAACGTCATGGTCGGGCAGAATGTGAAACTCTGCCTTAATGGCTTCGAGGTCGCCACGGGTGAGAACGGACCTCGCCGTGACATACCAAGGGTGGGGGTTGCGAGACGAAGAGGCCATGGGGACATGAAGAAGGTAGGAGGACTAGCCTGCGAGAGGAAGCGACGAGCACCAAGGAGTAGCCGCAACCCTAGTCGGAGAAGAGGAGACAATATGCTGGAGCGAAAGACGAAAGAGCTTTACTCAGTTATATAGGGTGACCGGGCCACGGCAGAGGCGGCGGGCAGTAACAGCCACATGAGCAGGCCCAGGGGGGCCCAGGAAACAAGGCGACTCACGCCCAACCTTGTTCCTCGAGGAACGGATAGGAAATACCTCGGTGATTGGAGAAGGAATGGGGAAGAAACACGTGGAACCCTCCCCAGTTGTAAGCAGTAGTAATGAGAATTTCCGGCTGCTCAGGGATATTGAGCCGTCAACAGCGAAAAGAAAAACAAGATGACTTCATCAACCGACCGACATCCCTAGGCTTCGACAAGCCTGCAGAGAAGCCCCCCCAACGGGACAACGACCCCTGGTGCGCCAGGCTTACTTGAACAAAAGATGGTCCAGTCAGTCGGACTCGCCGCCTCCTTCGACTAGACTCGAGGGGGACACTTATGATTCCGGCCTTGCCTATGGGTAGGGGCATAGGCCGGGCCCACCAGCCAGCCTGGCGCCAAGAAGACTGGGTAGACAGATCAACAGCAGGATCGACGGGTAAGTCCCTGAGCCCGTAAACCTCTCCAAAGAAAGGAGGGAGGATGGGGTCTATCAGACCATTGACAAGGGCGGTCGGGTCGCCCTTCAGGCGTCCGACCAGATAGGTGCTTGGTTACCCGTGCTCTTCGACCCTACCCCGACCTAGAGTAGGGTCTGGCACCACCGGCAGGTAGCTATCCACACTCTCTTTCTATTGCCATCACTCAGACTGGATGTCCAACTCGAACCAGGTAAACATCCCACGACAACCCCTGACCCAGGGCGTACCTTGCGCTCCCTCTCTCTACCAGTCGGACGCGTGACTGCCCACACTCACTGGTCCTTACCCGACTTGGTCTACAACACTCGGACTCGCCAGTCGGCACTCGGGGGTACGGGCTGTCCCGCCCCTACACCCCCTTACATTATTACATCCCGGGTACGACCCTGCTAACGGGGTTCCTCATGCCTTATCCACCTCTGACATCCTTACGCGGTTAACCCACCCATCCAGTACCCTCGTACTGCTCACCCAGTACTCACGTACTGCTCGAGCACCCCGCGCCATGCCGTGCCGCTCTTCAGTGCTCTATGCGAGCTGACAGCTACGACACTCTTGTCTCATCAGTGCAAACATGGATTGTCAGCTCCCCCGGTTAAATAAGCTCGGCACTCCCCCTACCGCAGGTACGCGTGCGCGAGTTCTCGCATCCCTTGCCTCGTTTCAATTCAGTTTTCACTCATCTGCTCTCGGAGACTGACTTGACCGTCGGAGTGCCTGACCGGGGATTTCCCCGGCGGGTTTGCTGACAGTCTCTGTTTTGCAGTGACACGGCAAGGCGCGGTCATCACCCGGCCACCTCATCGGTTCGTGCTATTCAGGAGGCCCGTCTAACCTATGGGACTGTCACCCCACTTCGTGACAGGATCACTGTCCATATGGATCACCAAAACAATGGGCGTATCTTAGGAATTCAAGTCGTGATTTCCTCTCCCATCCTTTATTTTAGCTCGTGCTCGATCGGCCGTTAATTCCTCTCCCATCGTCCTTTATCCGCGTCATTTCCCTATTTCCCACATTTGTTTTTTCGGCAATTTACCAAAGGGCATATCCAACT
>JAGFNQ010007116.1:0-50404 GCA_024364735.1 Boesenbergia rotunda | reverse complement strand
GGCTTGTACCGGACCCAAGTATGGGTCCAAGGGATGGACACCTTAAGAACTCCCCGGTTATGGACTACCGTAGCTGTCCACGGTTCTAGCACTACCGGAGCTGTGCAACAGGGATGGGCTCCTTGAGAACGCCTCGGTTCGGGGACTACCGACTATACTGTCCTTACCCTAGTAGGTCGAGGCTAGCTATCTCGGATTTACTAGGGATGCGCGCTATGATGTATGTATGTGGTACAAGCTGGGGACCCCAAATATTATGATGATGATGTTTAAGCATTTTCAAAGTATGTTTTAAAAGTTAAGCATCCCTATGTATATGCATTCCACCCATGCATTCATACATGTTATGCATTATGTTATGATAATGATGTGTTATGCTTATGCTCCATGTTAAAAGATATAAATGAGAATGAATGATCCATGTTATGATTATGGTAAGAAGATGCTCTTATGATATCCTAGAATGTATGCCTATGTTTATGCCATATAGGTTGGTTTATATCTTATGTTTATATTTATGCCATGTCTCATGTCATGCTAGGAAAGTTTATTAAGTTATGTTATGACATGTATCATACCATGCTTAGAATGTTTACGATGTCTATGCTTGATATACTAGAAAGTATGCCTATGGTTGATTTACATCTTATGCTTATGTTCATGCCACATATGATGCCATGCTTAGAATGTTTAATTATGCTTATGCCTATGTTTATACTTTATGCCATGATAAGAATGTTCAATTAGATTTATGCCTACGTTTATGCTCTATGCTATGATAGAAATGTTTATGATGCTTATGTTCCATATGATTATGAATGAATGACGAATGATTTTAGTGAGTAGAAAAGAGTCTTACTAAGCCTGTGTGCTTATAGTCTTCTTTCCTTATACCGCAGATCATGCAAGGGGATAACGAGGAAGCAGCAGGAGGGCCTGAAATATGTGTGTGATGGTGACTTGGCCCACGAAATCGAATGTGTTAACCGTTTATGCTAAGAACTTTATTTTCGCTACCTATATGCTCGAATAGTGACTTATGAAACTTTATGATAAGATGTCAAGTATAATATGATATGAATCTTATGATATGATGTTAAGCATGTTATGATATGATGTTAAGTATGACGTTCATATGTTAAGTTCCATGTCATTGTGTGAGGGATGCTAGTAGGGGCATGTATATGTAAGGTTTAAGTTATTCCGCTGCAGTATGATGTTACATGCTTTAAGTATGTCAGCGTAACGCCGCTTTAGGAAAAAAAAAGCGGGCGTTACAATTTTAATTTCCATAAAAAAAATAAATTTAGATAAATTATTCTTATCATGGAAAAATCAATTCATAATTGATTTTATAAAAAAAAAATAAACCATTTAAAGTTTATTTTAATTTCCATGAAAACAAATTTATTTATCCATAATTTTATAAAACAAATCGCGCTTGATTTATTTTATAATTTAAACCAATTAAATTGGTTTCTCTCCGTTTGGTGGCCGGCAAAACAAAAGAGGGTGGGCACCCTCTTTGGCCGGCCACTCCAAGCCCTTCCCTCGCGAATTAAAGTCATTTAATTCGCCTAATAAGCCTTCAAAAGACTTAGCCATTTTAAGCTTCCGTTGCGCCTCTGATAAACTCAGATTCGACTTATTTCTCTTGATCGGAAAATCCAATTTTAAACTCATTTTAAATCCCTCGGATTACTCGTAGTGCGTGTGACTAAATAGGCTTTCGATTTATGTTGGTCGTCTATAATCAACCAATTATAGAACGATCATGAGTGGCACCTAGTAGTACATCATGACCCCCAATTAATCGAAAGATCAACGGTTGACCTCAGATATAATTCTGAAACCCTTCAGCAGCTCTAATGAATCATGCCCCATTCCCTTCACCATCTTATACCCACTTGGTTCAGGACACGGTCTATGTGTGTCAGTCCCCACTAGGCTGACTACGTCACACCTAGCCCAAGTAGTGTCTTTCTCGTCCTTTGGATTACTAATTACTCTCATGTATTAAGAGACTCATACTCTAAATATGATATGCTCTGGCCAGAGGCTTTGAGTAACAATCCGACGATAGGCCTGGGTATACATCTCCTCGCAAGGAGTGGTGAATCCTTTGTAGGCTGTTCAAACATCTTCGGGCACTTCGGCTTATACCCAATCATCCTGGGTCCACACCTCCTTGGAGATGCTTGCTTAAGATGTTAAAGTATAAGTCTCCATGACCAAGATGACTTGAACACCGCAAGTCAAAGGAATATCGCACATAAGCTGCAGTAAGAGCTTCACTGACATGTCTATGTATAGACTACCATGTGAAGTTTTACAGCCAGTCACTCCAATGAACTAGTTCCCTTAACTAGCATCCATGTTTATCTCCGGACATCCCAATGTCACCAGCCAGTGAGAATCAGCTGATTAGAGAATAACCCATGCTAGTCTCAACAGAATTGATAGTGTCCATTTTTATCAATTCATCGAGTAGGGATATTTTCAATACTTCACAATTGCACATTTAGAGATAATCACTAGTTGTGATCCCATCATAAATTCTCTTATGCTGTGAATTGTATTGCGGACATTCAGTAGATGAGTTTAAGATCCCAATCAAATACACAATCATGTATACTCAAATAGTGAATTATCATTTATTAAAATAAATGTTTACAATCATAAGACGATTGCCTTAGGACACTTCTCTCATATCACTAACACAATCTGCAATAATCTTGGTGCTCAACTGATTTCTCTTCACGATCTCTTCCTCCTTGGTAGATTGCGATGCGAAACAACTCCGAAGCCTTCAGATACACTCAAAGAACCCTTTCGATTGCATCTGGTAGCACCGATCGGTTGACACAACTGACAAGTAGTCTCTGATCTAAAAAGCAGAATTCTGGCAAAACCCTCGTTCGAAATTCTTTCAGCGTCCAACTGGGTTGCAGATCTGGCAGAAGAATACCTCTTCGATTTGGAATCTGGAAGGCAAACTGACTTAGAGTGGTTGCCTAAAGAACGGAGAAAAGAAACGATTCAAAACTGGAAGAAGAAGTCTCAATCGCGACCACCCCCCAGTGCGGAGAAAATTTTGATTTAAATTTCCACTTGAAAACATGAACGGCTGTGATTGTTCTGATCCAATCTAATGGTCTGATCAAGTTAGATCGAACCCAAACTTCCTAGATCTTGATCAAGGGCTCTGATCTACTTGTCCATAACTCAGATCACTCAGATCTGAAGCGGATGGCTCAGATCTTCTCTTCCCTAGCTTGGACGGTCTAGATCCTCTAATGCTTGATCCAACGGTTGAATCAACTCTGATCTAGCCCAAACTTTCAGATCTTGATCTATGAACTTGATTAAGTCTATCTTGAGCTTAGATTGACTAGAAGTTGGCGAATGGCTTAGATCTAACCGTTCTCTTGAATGGACGACCCATGATAATCTGATGTTTGATCCCTTTGATCCGGATCCAATTCTGACCCAAATTTGGCCCAATGTGATCCAGGTCTATGCTCATTTGAAACCTACAAAATGATATTAAATTTAAGTGCCAAAACATCTTAAATATAGAAAGAATTGAATCTTAAGCTAAAATGGAGACAATCCATGAAACCTAATACAAATGCAAACTTAAGCTTATGAAAGTGGATCAAAACATAGATTTGAGGGCCTAATTTAATCGACAAAATGAAAGTTATCAGGCGCCTAGCAGCCAGCCTTCCAGCCGCTTTATGTGTTGTTTGCCTGCTTTGTCTTCCATTTTAGATACCTGCAAGATACATAAATACAAAGTAAATACACATACAATCTTAGCCTTAAGGAAATGGTTCTGACTTCGGATTTCCATGAAACCCTAGGTCGAACTGATGCAAGTTCCCACCCCCAGGAACGCGCCTTCAACCTACTCCTCTCAGGAGACGGTTGCCACCTAGTCCATTCGGGTGGACTTTTACTTAGCCTTCGATACTCTCGGATCTCGAGACGTTCGAACCTCGATCTGTCTCTACTTATGTCCTTAGTCATCGCTCAGCTAAGTTGCTCAATCCCTCGGACCAAGACTTCGTGCCCAAACCCTAGGTCCAGGACTTCGGTGCCCAACCCTCGGCCAGGACTTCGTGCCCAATTCTTTGAACTAGGTCTTCGGTGCCCAACCCTCGACCAGGACTTAGTGCCTAATTCCTCGAACCAGGTCTTCGGTGCCCAACCTTCAGCCAGGTCTTAGTGCCCAGCTTCACTCACCAGGACTTAGTGCCCAATTCCTTGAACCAGGACATCATGCCTAGGTTAACTAGGACTTTTCTTCACTTTGTTACACTTTTCTTGACTAACCCATCCCTTGTTCAATGTATCACTGACTTAAGTATATTGTCAAACATTGAAACATTTAGAGGAGGACATCACTGATGCAACTTGCACCAACAGTTCTTTCTAGAAAATTAGGTACATAAAAGCAATCTTCTTAAAACCAAAACTTTATTTTCCTATCTAAAGACAAATAAATAACTCCCATTGCAATAGTAGCCACCTCCGTAGCATATCCCTTGTAGACAGTAATCTCTTCCTCAGCTAGTCGTTGGACTTCCTGAAACCCCTGCAAAGAATTGCAGACATGTTTAGTGGCATCCGTATCTACACACCATGTACCGGTAGATAACACCGCTAAACATGTTACAACGACAAAAGAAAAAGATATACCTTTCTCTTGTCGACGGGGATAGTTTGCCTTCCAATGTCTAGCCTGTTGGCTCGTGAAGCACTTACGTTTCGGCTTCTTCATACCAGCCCGTGGTCCCTGCGATCCAGCTGCCTTCTTGTACCCACCTTGTTTCTTCTTCTTCCTGCCTTTCGGCACAGAAGTAGAAACCTTCTGAGTGACCAAGGCCTGCAAACTTTGACGAAAAAACCCCTCTGCCACCGGGAGTTCTCCTAGCAGTTCCCCAACATATACACATGCTTATTCATGTTATAGTTAAGCCGGAACTGCTCAAAACTTCTAGGCAGAGATTGGAGTATTATATCGACCTGGGTTTCCCCGTCGATTTATACTCCAAGATCCACAATCTCATTGAGGTGGGCCATCATTTTCAGGGCACCCTTCGAAGAGCACATATTTATACTCTTCAGCAGTAAGGACAATGTCTAGGTTTCTTTTCCAGTCTATGTAATTGGGGCCAGTAAGTTTATTTTCCTTAAGTATGGTCGCTAGTGGGTTAAAGGCTATTTTGAAATTCCTAAGAATCACAACATACACTACTTTCGAATTTGAAAATAAATTGAATCTTCAAAACAATAAATTTTCGAAATTAACCAACACCCCTACACACCGAGAAATTTGGATTCCATGATGGTGTGGACGTATACGAATTTCTACATTCGTAAGAGGAGGTTTTACCCATTAATCTTACTATCTTGTCAACCTAACTTTTTCACAAGTAAGATTAATAGTTGGTTAATTTCGGCCCTACAAAATAATAGCAGAGACTTCGATGGGGAGGATACTATTATTCCCATCTAAGTGTTTACCATTACATGACACTAAGAAACCCATTTCCGATTATGTGCCTTTCGATGGGGAAGTACACACACTCTTTAATAATTTTCTATGGTCTTTTCTGACCCAGTGATCCGCAGAACAAGTCTGTTCGATGGGGAGGAAGGCACTTAGAGCCAACGCGCTAACTTGTTCGCATCACTTATCAGATTGTAATGGAGGTCATGGGACCCTTGGGGTCCCTCTCCCACTTAGTAATTTATTACAAGAAATTTTAACTAGGACGCACACAACAAGCACATAACCAACATAATGAAAAAATAGAAAATCCTAGATTTTCCAACTTTCATGGCGTTGGTCTCCAATACGCCTCAAGTCGTGTCATCACTTCGTCCGCTCCTCCCTTCCTTTTGCGCAAGCCACCATAGGGATCTCCGAGCCGAAATGACTAGCTAATTATTTACATCATCGATCCTATACTCCACGAAGGTGTGTACATGAAAACTAGATCGAAAGTAAAATAATAAACTCGGCTAAACATGTGTCGTATTTAATTTCAAAAATTAAATACTACCAAGAATCATCAACCCCGAGGATTAATTAATTTACAAAAATTCCATAAACATTCACACACGTCAAATATTTGACCATGATAAGTTGGAATCCAGTGTCTGCAACACAATGATAGCCTACGCACATCCACATATCATCCAGCAAAATATAATGTATGAAAAATACAAAAAATTAACCAATCCAAAACACACAAAACCGGAAAACTTGGCTCTGATACCAGTTGTTGGGAATGGCTTGGCGGGATTCCTTAGCGAAAACATGGTCGTCCTTGAGAGACCTCTCCATGTCTACGGATTAAAAATTAATCTGAATGGAGACCCGTCTCCCAATGACCATCTCATCATCGTATCGTTCGGTACAAATTACAACTCGGCCAATCACAAAGATTGATCCTTGTAATTCTCCTTACCGAACGACCGCGGAAAAGGCGATGAGTGGATCGTCGGCTTTTATGTTTATGGTCGGGGTCCAGTTAATTAATTATTGGCTATGATATACAATCAAAATAATTAATTAAATCATATGAAATGACAAGACTAATTAACATGGCACAATAAGAACATAAGGAGCTTAGGGAGAGATTATACCTTCCTTTATTACCTCGCGATCTTCTACCGTATGACCCTCCCCTCTTGGACATCGTGTGGGCGACGACCTACGAAGAACCGTGGTCACCAAGTCGATCCCTTCTCCTTGCACCAACCAATCCCTAACCAAAAGGATGTCGTCAGCCACTCCAAGGAAGAAGATAATCCAAAACACAAACCCTACTACTCTTCTCCTCCATGACCGACGCCCGAACTGTGAGTTGCTTCAGGACAAAATCACAAGCGACTTTGCTCCTTGAACAACAACTCCTCCACAGTCCGTAGCCGATGCCCTAGGTCTTCTCTCCTCTCACAGAAGCTAGTGGCCAATCGACCTTCTCCATGTGTAGAAGTCAGTGCCCCTCCATGCACTAAAGCCGACGCCCCTCCACGCAAAGAAGTAGAGGTCGGCGTCCCTCCATGCTCTGAAACTAGCACCCCTCCATGCTCTGAAGCCAGTGCCACTCCATGCAAAGAAACGGTGGCCCTTCTCCATGCAGAGAAACCAGCACCGTTCTTCCAAGCGCAGAGGCTGGCGCTACATGCAAGGAGAACATATGGTTGCATGTCGGCACTTTCACTTCTCCAGTTGTCGTAGCCAACTTTGCAACCAGAGTTGCATTAGCTGGAGAAAAGGCAACCAAATTGCCGTAGCAACTCTTCATGGAGAAAAAAAGTTTCTCCATGCAGAGGTCAGCGCCGCCCGATGTGAGAGAGAGAGAAAGGAAGAGAGGGAGGAAGGGAGAGTTTTCTTGTGTTTTCCTTGGATTAACTAGATCACCTGGTTTCATGCCACCATGGGGTATATATAGGGCTACGATAGGGACCATAAGGAGGAGTTGGATCTTGGCCTACTAATGGATCCAAACATGATCCATTAATGAAGATCCATTCCACAAAAGGATCCTCATTGAATTACCTCACCAACCCCATATTTATATATGGGCTCCACCTATTATGAGTTGTCCATCCTCCCATGTTTATGATATTGAATGCCCGTCAA
This sequence comes from Boesenbergia rotunda, assembly GCA_024364735.1. Classification (NCBI taxonomy): domain Eukaryota; kingdom Viridiplantae; phylum Streptophyta; class Magnoliopsida; order Zingiberales; family Zingiberaceae; genus Boesenbergia; species Boesenbergia rotunda. The sequence continues at coordinate 42,741 of JAGFNQ010007116.1, read as the reverse complement.
TTAATTTAAATTATTGACAATTTAAAATAATTAACTTCTGGATCCTTGATTAGTACCACTCAACTTTATCATCATGTTTGATCAAATCCACCTGTAGGGTTTAACATGATGAACCTTTTGAGCTCATCAAAGGGGCATCATCATCCTGACTCACCAGGACACGGATTCCGTTAATAATCAATGACACACTATATAATTAATATTATTTCCCAACTTACTAGGCCTATCGATCTAACAGAATAGATCTCGCTCATTGGTAAATCAAAGAAATAATTATTAATAATATGTGCCCGTTATTATATCGGGATTTAGAAATTATACTCCATAATAAAATCCAAGGTCCTATCCAATTATCAAGCCAGTACAAATTGAATAACCTCTGGTTTTGGTCCTGCTCAATGTACTCAAAGCACACTAGTGTAATTCGATGGTCAAGACGAACTACACCTAATTACACTACAACCATCCCGATGGTTTGTCGAATTCCATCTCAGCTGTGAGCCTCTACTTATACTAGGCAAGGAAGTGATAACATGATCTTCCGTGTGTTACCACAGACCATGTTATCTACAATGCAATGTAATGGACTTTTATGCATATACTAATATAAATAGGCATCTAGTATTGTTGTAATTCTCTTTTCAAAATGTGGATGACCATACGTAAAAGGCAAGGCTTTTAGTATACATCCTAACACTATGGTGCCTCAGGGCGTGAAAAAGCGGAAAATGAATAGAATGCTTGTGTCCTCGCCGAAACCCCTCTTATCCACCTCCTACCATCACTGAAGGCACCTCCACAACCAATCTCGCAAAATCCTCAACACAACCGCTATCTACCATGCCTCCTACGTATAATATCTATTCTTATTATCTACGCTTGGTATTGATGATTTGTGTGATTGTATCCATGTAAAATCGTGATTGTGGCATGATTGATATTATTTAGGAAAAAGAGGATTTTAAATCCAACTTACATGAGCTGAGCAGATGCTCCCTCTTCTGATGATAAGTTCCCTACTAAACGTCTTAGGCTTAGATATCTAGAGCATACATTTGTACCTCAGAAAACTAGATGTCTAAATCACTCTTATTTTTATAGCTATTTCTTAGAACTTGTGGAATTTTTTTATTATTATCAGTTGAACTAGCTCTTATTTTGTAGTCAATCATACAACCTAACCCTATGCTCCTAATTCTATAATAATTTAATTAGAATTAATGACGTGACCTATTCCACGAGAATATCAAGAGAAACTTTATGTTCTCCCCCACTGTCCTAATCGATCATTTAGGACTCAGGACTTCTACATGTCCATTTCTCTGCTTCCCTAATAGGGAACTTTCATTTAGCAAACCCTACTCGTACATCACATTGGATAATATCCATATATATTTCTTTGGGGTAGAGAGGACCCCGACTGTGACTGATTTCAAATCCTTATCCCTTAGAGTTTATGATTACATGTTGTACAGTGTTCTCACTGCTTGTATCATGTCGGTCACATCTCGGGATGTGCCGACCATTTGTCCATCTCACTCCTTTTCCCTTTATGCCCTACGGTAGCGACTCGACATTGACATTGCATCCCACATATTCTATAACATCATCCTTGCATCATCCACCATCACCAAGAAGAGAGTCCACATGCCCTATTGCTTTATTCTGATAGACCTCTTTGCAGCCATAGGCATTGACGTGTCACAGGGACCACTCACTCCACTAAGTGAGTATGATTTCATAGGTTAGTGACATATGTCTCTAGCACAATAGAGGTCAACGTTCAGGGGATTTTATCTTTGAGAGAAGATGCTCCACCCATCGGACCTAGTGAGCCAGCAGTAGCAGCCGAGCACGTAGTTGATAAGCCAGCCGGAGTAGGGTAGCAGTAGGCCGAGTAGGCAGTAGGAACCGCAGACGAGGAGGTCCCAGATTTTATCTTCCCATATCTATATGAATCCGACTTCACTAGATCCGTCGAGCAGTGACTCACCTGACTCGAGGAGTCCACATTCTCGATTTGGCAATCAGTCTCCGACCTTCGTGAGGAGGTCCGAGGTGCAGTTTCCAGAATTCATGAGGAGATTCAAGGGTCAAATATAGGAGTTCACACTTAGAACACATAGGATTTCATAGGATGGAGGATATGATGTGGACCTTTGCTCCACCATCTTCACCGACCTCAAACGAGCCCTAGTTGATTGTTGCATTGCTAGGGGTTGACTGGCTTTGTGGCTTGAGTTGACTATTGTTGTAGTTAGGGCTGACCTGCTTTACTTGCTTTGAGCATTAATTGATCTTTGGACTGAGACTTTACATGCATTATGGTTTGAGCATTGACTGATATTGTACTTTGGACTGTTACTTGCTTTATGGTTTGAGCTCTTACTAACATTGTTTTTGACTGATGTCTTATCTCCTTACTCATGCATGCTAGACTTGAGTCATACCAAGCAATAAATTGGTTCAGGGGGAGCTAATCTATTTTTAATTAACCTCTCTTTCTTGTTTTGAAATTTTTCTTTATAATTTGCTAAATGCATTCACTTCTCCTTTGAAATTGGGGTTAAATGAGTTAATTAATTCGGGGGAGCTTTCAGACTAAAGACTTGTTGTTTAGCCTATTTTTTTAAAACTTTTGTTTGTTTTTCATTCTCACCTTGAAAAATAAATTGCGCAATTTATTTTCTAACACCTTAATGTTAGTTGTTTAACTTAATTGATATTGTTGTAAAAGATGTTGCAAACTTTTTTTTTACAGCTTAATCTTCAGTTTAGTTTTGAAAGTTACTAGTCAACTTATTTATAAACACATAATCTATTTTTTTTTTAAAGATTGCTTAGCTTATTAATGAACTTCTTTCTTTTGTGTTTTCTTTAATTGGAAAGTTTTTTGTTTTACAATGAGATATGCTCTAATGTCAAAATCATTACTTGATTGTGAAAATTATGTCTTCAACTAATTTTGAAAACTCATCTTTGAAAACTAATATATTTAAATGACTTTCAAAATTGTCATTCCTTGAAAAGGTAAACTTTGACTTGCTATCTATACTTAGCTTCAATGTTAAAAACTTATTTTTTACTCATTTAAACATACAAGCATTCTAAAAGTGTTGAAAATAATATTCATGAACTAACTTTTTCTTTTACATATTTTTTTATGTATACTTAGCTCACATTTTTTTATGTTGAAACTATCATGTGAAAATCGTTTGTAGTTTAAGTCTCCCCTTGGATTCAAATGTTGCTAGCAAGTATTTATCCATAGTTTCAAATTTCCTTGTGCTCATTTTTCTTTTGATAATGTTTATTTTGATGAATGCCAAAGGGGGAGGGTTAAGGGTTACAAGCTAGAAAAGTAAAACATCTGAAATATTTTAAGCCAACCCATGATTTTTATTGAAATATTTTAAAACCAACTCTGATTTTAGATAATGTCATTGAACCTCATTATTGATGATTGGTTACCTATATATCAGTATTATTGTTGGTTTTCTAACTTTAACCCAGATTGTCATTCTATCAAAAAGGGAAATATTATTGGTGGAGTTTGCGCTGATAGTGAAACTCAAGTTTTGATGATTGACAAATAGGTTAATGTTAGGTTTGTGATTATCTAACCTTATTATCGAGTATGCAGGATTGAAAGGCTTTGAACTATCTCCATGTTGAAGTCCACAATGGTGGAGTCGTGGAAGGAAGTCCATGATGGTGGAGTCTTGGCAAAAGTCTAGTTGGGTTCGAGGGACTGACTGCTGGTGAAGTCTAGGGAGGTGGAGTTATGACAAAAGTCAAAGTTGGTGGAGACTTGGAAAAAGTCCTGGTGGGTTAAGGAGTTGAGTAAAGATGCACATGGTAAGTGAGATAAGTCACTGAAGGAGCGAATTCTGGTGAGGATGAGTCCTAGTTAAGACTTTAGGCGCGGTCCAACTTAGAACCACTTCGGATCTCTAAGATGAGGCCTCTGACTAGATCCTGGTCTTCGGAAGACAAGATCTATTTAATACTCATTACATTTAGTCCATGCTATTTGTTTACTAACCTTGTTTTGCAGGATACATTTACTTTTGTTCTGACTTGGTTTTGTAGGGATCTTTTTGCAAAAGTTCTCTTAGATGAACAGTACTCGAGGTACCTCAGTTTCGACTGAAGGTGACTCAGGTGGATGGGGAGGCTCCATGATGTCTGCGCTGAGGATGGAATTTTAGCAAGCTGAGGTGCCTCAGTTCCCAATTGAGGCATCTCACATGAGATCTGAGGCGCCTTCCAAAGGATCAGTAGCGAGAGCGATGGCTTTGGATCAGGAACAGATTTAACTGATCTGAGCCACCTTAGTTGGGAACTAAGGCACCTCAGATACCATTTATAAGAGTGTCTTGACCGAGAGCTAGGAACAAAATTTTTTCTATAACTTTCAAGCTCACTCACTCATCCTGCTACTACTTCCTCATCTTCCTACTACGGCCCCGCTTCAACATGACTACGTTTGACCGCTACCAGAAGATTGATACAAATACACAAACTGATCCAGATCCTACTAAAGTGTTGGTAACGAGTTTATTTTCTTGTATCTAATTTATATCAAGTAGGAAGTGTAAAGTTGTTACACTTCCTATTCACATCTTGTACTTGATCACTATATTGAGAGTTTACCGGTAAAGGATTTCTAGTGGATTGCCCATTGGAAAGGTCCAAGGGACCTGGGCCTTCGAGTAGGAGTCGCCGAAGACTCCGAACAAAGAAAAATAGACCTGTGTTCGAATTTTATGTTTTTCGCTTTTACTTCCGCTATGCACACACTCTCTCTATTTCGAAAGTGAATCATTTTTAAACTCATGCAATTCACCCCCCCCCCTTCTCACGTGCAACGATCCTACAAATTTCGGTGATTTATAGAAGTTTTGAGGTTGATTTCATCATCTCATCCATCATCCAATCATGGATTCATTCTCAAAGACTCTGGCAACATCCTGCTAAGTTACCTCTTATCATTTCTCAAGATTTAAGTTGTAATTTGCATTCTTTATTATCTTTGAACTTCATATCTCTTTCTATGGAGTGGATCTCCGAATTCTAGGATGTAGGAAATAATTGTAATGTGATTGATATATTGACTATGAATTTTCCAATTTCCATTTCTTTGATATGTTAATGTGATATAGGGAAGACAAGATATATTTAATACTCATTACATTTAGTCCATGCTATGTGTTTACTAACCTTGTTTTGCAGGGTATATTTACTTTTGGACTAACTTGGTTTTGTAGGGTCTTTTTGTAAGGTTTTCTCAGATGAGCGGTACCCAAGGTCCCTCAGTTTGGACTAGAGGCGCCTCAGGTGGATGAGGGTGGCTCCATGAAGTTTGCGCTGAAGATGGAATTTCATCGAGCTGAGATGCCTCAAATCCCAACTGACGCACCTCACTTGGGATCTAAGGTGCCTTTCAAAGAATCAACATCGTGAGTGATGGCATCAGATCAGGATCAGATTTACCTAATCTAAGGCACCTCAATTGGGAACTGAGGCACTTCAGATGCCTTTTATAAGGGTGTCTTGACCAAGAGCTAGGAACATGACTTTTTCTATAAATTTCAAGCTCACGCACTCATCCTACTACTACTTCCTCGTCTTCCTACTGGGACCCCGCTTCAACACGACTATGTTTGATCGCTATTAGAAGATCGACACCAACACACGAACTGATCCAGTTCCTACATAAGTGATGGTAACGAGATTATTTTCTTGTATCTAATTTATATCAAGTAGGAAGTGTAGAGTTGTTACACTTCCTATTCACATCTTGTACTCGATCATTCTATTGAGAGTTTACCAGTAAAGGATTTTTAGAGGATTGCCCATTGGAAAGGTACAAGGGACATGGGCCTTTGAGTAGGAATCGCCGAAGACTCCGAACGAAGTAAAATAGGCCTGTGTTCGAATTTTGTAATTTTTGCTTTTACTTCCGCTATGCACACACTCTCTATTTTAAAAGTGAAACATTTTTAAAGTCATGTAATTCACCCTTTCTCCCTTCTCACATGCAACGGTTCTACAGATTTCGATCATTTATCGATGATCTGAGGTCGATTTCATCATCTTATCCATCATCCAAACATGGATTCATTCTTGAAGACTCTGGCAACATCGTGCTAAGTTTCCTTTTCTCATTTCTCAAGATTTAAGTTGTAATTTGCATTCTTTGTTGTCTTTGGATTTCATATCTCTTTCTACGGTATGGATCTGTGAATTATAGGATGTAGGGAATAATTGTAATATAATGTTGATATATTGAATATGAATTTTCCAATTTCTCATTTTTATGATATGTTTATGCCTTGTTCTTGCTTAATTAAATGTGTGTGTAGAGATTGGTTAATTGAATGTGTGTTTTGTTGGGTTCTCCCGGTACAAAACAATAAAAACGCAGCGGAAACAAGAATCCACGAGTGATCCATGCGAAAGAAAAACTCGTACAAAGCTGTCTATCTAATAGATTTATCTACTGTTTATACCTTTGAAGCGTGCCCTTCGGTTATCCCGCTCGTCCAAGATGCGCCGGATCTCTTGCACGTTCAAGCGTCCGTGCCTCTATTCGTATCCACACGGATACAATCTCTCAACTTCGGGAGAACTACCTTAGTTGTGCTAGCAACTTGAGGTAGCTCGAAAACACCAAGAACCTTACAATAAGGTTTCGGCCAAGAGTGGAGGAAGGGAAGGGGAAAAGCTAAGGCAAGAAGATGAGGAGAGCCCATCCAAAGTCACAAGGCCCTCTTTTATAATCATCCCATGAATATGAAGAGGTTTGTGTCTCTTTGGCTTCCCAATAAAGAGCACATCTTTTCATGTGGCTCTTCATCTTTGCCCATGCAAGAAAAGAATCTTTTCATCCAGTGAAAAGAGACTTTTCTCTTTCCTCCATGCAACTCCGACCGGGCCTCTCGGGCTTCCGACTTGGTCTCCCGACCAAATCTCCCGAGTGACGAGCTCCCGACCCAGTCGGCCGAGCTCCCGACCCAGTCCGCTGAGTGCCGACCCAGTCCGCCGAGCTCCGACTCGATCCGCCGAGCTCCGACTCGGTCCGCCGAGCTCCGACTCGGCCCGCCGAGCTCCGACTCGGCCTCTCTCGAGTTCCCAACTCGAGCCCCCTGACCAGACCTCCTGAGTTCCCAACTCGGGCTCAGGTCTCACCGAGTTCCCAACTCGGGCTCCGATCTCCCGAGTTTCCAACCCGGGCTCAGATCTCCCGAGTTCCCAACTCGGGCTCATATCTGCCGATCAACATTCCCGAAGCATTGTGTCCTTTGTGTGTGACCCAATAGGTTCTCGTGACGTTGGCAATGCGCCTAAACACTTTAGACACATAAACAATGAGCGACATCTAGCAATGCATCATCGCTACCCAAGTAACAAGAAAAGTCGAGAACTGACTAGACCTCCGTGGCTATCATAATGTATGACCTTGTCCTTCTATCCTTGATATCTAGATTGACTAATGAGGCATAGACCGTGTCATCCTCAATCAATCTTATGTTTCTTGATCCCCGAGTAGACTCACTCAAACAAATGAGCTTAATATCTCATATTGACTCATTTGAGCATGGTCATGCGTTTCAGTAGTCCTACTCGATCAAGGGGCCCATAGATATCACTCCCGTCATATGGGAGGGATAGATCCCATCTACATCACTCACATCCCTCCGTATAATTCATTACATACCCAGTGATCGCCTTTATAGTCCACCCTGTTACGGGTGACATTTGACGATACCAAAGTACATAACTCCTTATGTAGAGAACCATAGTGACTTCAGGTCTAAGGACTATTCATACCAATAGTCACATGAGAAAGTTTATGACACTCATATGACAATCTATGAAACTTTCTCATGACGGGCCATTCAGTACACATTCTCCAATGTATACCCCATGTGTCAACTTGATATCACATATCCATGACTTGTGAGCTCAAGTCATCAGTTGACCTACATGCTAGTCTCCATGCATCAATATTGTCCCTGAATAATTGATGCTTGACTAGGAATAATTTAGTGTAGTGTTCTCTACACTATCTCACTATCAATTCAACCAATCGATATAATGTAGATATGAACCTACTACACAAGGACATTATTATACTTAGTTATTCGGCACAGAATACAAAGTAAGTATAATAACCAAACATGCCTTTATTAATAATAGAATATGATACAAAATGCCCCTAGTCAATCATCACATAATTGGCTCTAGGGCTCCTACTAACATGTTTGATTGAATGAATGTAAAGGATTGGTTACCATATAGAGGTGATGCTCTAAATTGTATGATCATGGGGTCCTTAGTGACAAAGGATATCCCTTTAACCAGACTTTCTAGAGTATCACCTTAAAATGGAGGGAAATTCTTTACAAGGTTTTATCTAATTATAACCTAATGGATTTTTACCAATTTCATATTAGGAAGTGACTTGTGTAATCTAGATTGTATGATCGAGGGGCCCTCATGTGACAAGAGATATCCCCTTAACCAGACTTCTGTGTTTGCTCTTCTACTTAATAACATTGAAATCCCTTAGGGTAAACATTCCAATACAACCATCACGAGTCCATTTAGGTATTCAGTTAGAATCCTAACAAGAGCATTAGCATTGAGGGTAGGAGATGAACAATCTATAGAACATCAACTAGCATTACGTAGGGGTGTAATCGAGCTGAGCTGAGCCGAACAGTAAGAGGCTCGAGTTTAGGCTCGGTTCGTTATTTTTAGGCTCGAGTTCAAGCTCGAGTTTAATTCAAACTTTAATTCTTATGTTCGAGTTCAGCTTGTAATAAAATTAAATAGCTTGAGCTCGGCTCGAGTTCGGCTCAAAAAAAGCTTATTTAAAAATTAAACGAGTTTAATTCAAGCCATTTAAAATAAATAATAGTATATTATTTTATTATTATTTATGTGTTATTTAATTACATATGCATATATAATAAGATAAACGAGCCTCTTAACGAACATGTTCTCGAGCCTCTTAATGAACATGTTCACAAGCCTCTTAACGAACATGTTAGTGAGCTAACGAACATGTTTGTGAGTTAACAACCAAATACTGCTAAGCTCGAGCTCGGCTCGATAATGTTTTCGAGCTCGAAATCGAGCTTGAGCTTGGCTCGTTAACTTAATCAAGTGAACTCGAACGAACTATTTTTCGAACCGAGACCCGAATAGCTCGCGAGTGGCATGACTCATTTACACCCCTAGCATTACGATGAAACTGAAATCTTATAATTACTTGCCAAACCAATTTCTCACTGAATCTCTTACTCTCTCTCCCTATCTCTCAGAGTCACTCTCTCTCTCTCTCTCTCACTCAAGCTTTCACTTAACCTTCTATAGTTTAGATAACGTGCATTGCAGGCTCAGCTAGTGCTTGGTCAACAATCCATGAGCATCTATATTTATTACTTGATGATTTACCATGCACTTGTAGTTTGACAACATGCTACATCCATCCCTTCCAGAGGTGGAAATATGTCGTTGAAGAGTGGTGGGCTAGAGGTAATGAAACCATTTTGTTGAGTAATCGACATACCTGCAAAACAATATGAAATAAAAGCAATCTCCAAAACTTTTGTCTTGGGATAAGTAGTGCAAGATAGAGAAATAATAGTAAGAGAAAAATGCTATAGAGAAAAAAAATTTAAAGAAAGAAAAGGATTTTAAAATGCCCAAAAAACCTTTAAGCTTTGCAGAGCAACCATGCTATAATACCAATTGTAGGATCGTAGTTGTAGAGAGAGATGGTGAATCTTGATCGCTTTAAAATCTCTTCTTTTCTTTTGTAAAACTCAAATCAAAGTAGTAGTGAAAAATAGAAATAAATACAACCATAAGTACACATTTTTATTACTTGGTTTGTAGTCCAGCGATTACTACTCAGAAGCCCGCGATCCTTGATCGTTTTCAATGGACAATCACTATAGCTCTTTTCTCAAAACTCTATTGAAGAATAGTACACTTATACAAATAAAGTGTATAGCAACAAACTACTAACACATTTAAATTAATTCAACAAATTAAATGTACCAATAATAAGGATGGAAATTGAAGCATAGTTGTTAGCTAGCCTTTCGGTGTCGTAGTAATAGAAGCTTGCATGAGCCATAACAGCATAGATGAGTTAGAGCATGGTAGGGAATTATGTTTTTCTGGCTCGAACCACAAGGGCTTTTTTTTTATAGATATAGATCAATCGATTGATCTTTTCCGTCAATGGACCTCTTATTCGTCGACTAACTTCGTGTCTTTTAATTTTTTCGCTGATGTTGTTTGGTTGATTCATAAATCTGATCCATCGATGGAACCCTATGTGTACCTTTTTTATGTGATCCAATCTGATCTAGAATCGTTTATCAAATATGGATAGGTCAACTGATCCCATGGATCAATCTACTGAAAGCATTGCATGCCATATTTGCTAAACCTTGATCTGATCTATGGCAAGCTGGCCAGATTAGTCAATTGATCCCAACTATTGATTGACTGATCCTTTGGTCAATTTTTAAACATTGTTTATATTCAAAATAAAGTTAGCACAAGCAATATATAATAATAGAAGTCATGCAAAATAGAGTTAGATAATAGATGAAATAAATACATAAGTATTACAATTAGGACAATCTTGATCTCAACATAGAAACCTCTATTAATTTCTCCAGTTAGATCTGTCACGCCCCGAGACCCAAGAGCCGCTGATCCAATAGAGAATCAGACAGCACCTCCCCTGTCCGGCGGACAATTTACATACACACACAAGATACAAAAGCACAACCACGCCGTTAAATGGCCTCAGGCCTCAAATCCATACAGAAACAATAGTTATATGATTATAACTATCGAAAAACCAAAGTACGAACTCACCTGAGCTGCCAGGGGGCAGGAACAAAACCAAAACCCCACGAAGTCCAACATAGGACTCAAAAGTACAATACCATCGAATAAAACATGAACACATGTCCAAACCATGGCAACGAAAGCAAAGTATATACTACAGGGTCCATAACCGAAAAACAACATAAGATAAACAAAAACGGGGCTCCTCTCGAGCTGGGGACTGGCGGCTAAGGCTCTCCTGGCAGGCATCAACCTGAAATAAAAATGTATGGCAACGGGGGTGAGTCCATAACTCGGCAAATACCCAACAAATATGCATAGAAAGTTATACTAACAATAAGAGTTCAGCTAATACAGTCTCATATCAACAGTAGGGAAAGACTGGAACTGAAAATACTGGGTAGATACATACCTGAATCCATCTAACCTGTAAAGAGGGTAATAAATACCAGTGGAATACCAAAAGACATATAATCTCAGATAACAGTCTCCAGAATATGCATGTCAAACAAGTGCAGAAAATAATGCACGATGCAAAATATGCACATGGTGCAATGACATGTGTCACCCCTAGTCCCAGTTAGGATCATCATCCACGACGTCCGAGTGGGTAGAGCTGTGACAACCTGTACGAACCCTGCCATCACTGCTCCTAAGTGACCGGGTGGACAGGATGCTGGTGGAGACTCCGCTCCTACCCCAAACAATGGGGGAGTCAAGCCTTCATCTCCTCGTGGCTCAGTACGAGAAGGGACCCCTGGCTGCTAGCACGCCCGCGCTCACCCTCCAAATAGTGGTCGATCGGAGCAATACAGGGCAAATGCGCACATTCTACGCTATCCACTAACCCATGAGTGGTCGTGTGCGCATATCATGTACCGGAAGACGATTAGGCTCAACCACAAGGGAGTCGCTGATCGCCGGCATGGAACAATGCAAGGATGGTGTATGATAGATACACATACCTCCCTCCCCAAGTCCTCAGTATACTAAGTCTCAGTCTGAAATCCTATAATAGGAAATACAAGTAACCTACAAGGTATACTGGCTGGAAACTACAGATCCCTCAAGGTCAAATGCAAGAGGTACAACACGATCTCTAAGCATACATATAGATATGGCAATACCTGAGACTGTATGGAACTACAACATAATAACTCAGGGATAAACAACATGTATCCAGAACAGGCATAATAACTCAGGGATAAACAACAAGTATCAAGAACAGGTATAATAAACAGGGATAGCGTATAATCTTACTGCTATCTATAACAGTCTATGCATAACAAAATGACAATATCAGACAGATAAGTCAAAGGGTACCCGCCTCCAAGGTGTAGAAGTCCGTATTAAACGCGATAGAACCACCCGCCAATAATCCAATCAAGCTCCTGTATCAAGGATGTATTTTATTAGCTATTATACAAACGATAGCTAGCTAATAAATCCCTAAACCATGTTCGGGTTAACCTAACCATTTCCTTTCCATTTAATTACCTCTAATTAAATGGAAGTTTCCTAATTACCCCCCAAGTAGTTGGAATTGGGTTTATTTTAGGTTAGATTTCCATCGTCTTCATCACGTCTAGATTATGAGATTTAATCTCAACTTAGGCCTAATCTTAACCCAACTCCAAATATCACAAGATCTAAATATTAAGTTAACAACCTAGCCCCAGTAGTTTAAATAGATACGCTGCACATATATGATTAGGTTTGATTTCAATTTCCACAAACCCATTACAAAAATCTATGCTGATCAACTCTAGTGTGCTAGTAACCCATATCGTTTTCATATCTCAAATTCTATAACTATTACATTACAACTGAGAAAACTAAGCAGTGGGTTAGGACTCACCTTACACCGTTCACGGCAGGGGTCTCCCACAGCTCCACCACAGGAAATTCAGCTAGGTCAGTAGATGATGATTCCCCCAATCTTCCTCCTTGTATCTGCTCTAGGAAGAACACACGAGATTAGTAGTTGGAATCACAACAACTATCCCTCAGCTCACGGCAACTTCAAATAGACCCCATCCTAAACAAAATCGATTCAGAATAGCAGAAGAATCGAAATTCCAATGGCATGAACTGGTATACAACCATCCCTAACAACTACCTCTTCTATTCCAATAAGAGGACAGATCAATCAACACCCAAATCGATTACATTCCTACCTCAGGCTCCAAATCGCAAATTGCCAGAAATGTTCTGCTGTGGCTTTCAGATCTCCCGGTCAAACCATAGGGTACAATCACCCTCGGCGTCGACTTCAAATGGTGATGAGAAACCCAAGCTGAGACTCGCGCGCCCAAGTTGCGGTCGGCAGCAAGAGGAGAGAGTCTCACCGGGTCGACCCTAAGCAGTGGTTCTGGCTAGGGCTCGTCGGCTCCGCGTGGAGGAGAAGGGTTGCCGACTTCGGTTGTTAGGCGGAAGGCGCCGATTGGCGGAGAAACTAAGAGGAAGAGGGAGGCGATGGTGGTGGCTGCAATCGGCAGGGAAGAAGACACAAGTATTGAGCCCGAGCCCTAATCACCCACTTATACAGGTCTTTTTGCAGTTTAGTCCAATAGGTTTCGGCTATTTGAAATTTCATCCTTATGTTTAAAATTTCCTACACATTAGCCCTTGTAACTATTAGTTCTAACACCTTTTGATCCCTAAGTTTGGGTCCACGGACTCGGAAGCCCCGGAACCTATCTGGTAACTCTCCGAAAATTTTTCGGAACCTAATCAAACGTGTCGGATTTAACATCCTCCCCCACTAATAAAAATTTGGACCCCAAATTTTGTTTATCACCCACAACAGGTACTAACAACATATAGCTAGTAATATGCTGAATGAAATCTAACCATACATACTAACCCCTATATCGTGTAACTACTATATGGAAACTAACCATAAGTTTCCGAGTAGGGTAACGTCCTACTGAAACCAGTAGTCTCTCGTGACCATTGGTTAATAACCAACATCTCTCCAACCAGTAGGGACATCCTAGACTCCATCTATAAGTATCCGCAATAAGCATAAAACGATACTGATTCCAATTATCTCTATCTTAATTGACAAGTAAATAAACGAACATCATACCGCGAAAAGTCGCTCCTTGGGTCTGCGGTGCCTCCTCTCTGGTGGTCGCATACGCTCGTCACGTCCCCGGCGGTGGGGGTGGTACTGCCGGGTACTGCTGTGGCTGTGGCATCGCCAGGTACTGCTGCGACTGTGGCTGTGGCTGATATTGCAGCTGAGACTGCGGCTGATACGGTGGATAATCCTGATGCGGACGAATACACTGCTAATGAGATACTAATGCTGAACTCGGCGATACAGCTGAGGTGTAGCAATCCTCATATCCTGGCATACAGTAGGCAGGTGCTGGAGGGGCGGACTGCGGCTGACGGAAAGAAGACTGTGTCCTATACCCTCCCCTATAATGTCCTGACTGACTCATCTGCCCGCCCTATCCAGTAGCTCTCGTACCCTCATGTTGTGCTTTCAGCATACAATCTCGCCTTATATGCCCTGGTAGCTTACAATAGTAGCAAACAGAATGCTCAAGTGGGCAATCTGCCCTACTATGCTCTCGAGAACCACACTGTATACAGTATGATCCATCGGTAGATCTCTCCTGATTCTGTTGAGAAGATCGAAAGGATCCTGCCGAAGAACGACCTGACTTCTGGGGCCTGGATGATGCCTAGAGGTGGCCGGAGCGAACTGACCCTGGTTGCCGCGCTTTTGTCCAGTAGTCTGCGGCTGCTGAGTCTGAGCTGAGTCCGATACAGTCTGCTTCCCTTTCTTCGTACCCCCAAACAGTCTGTGCTGAGTCATCTCAATAATGAGCGCTCGCTCTAATGCCTCTCGATAGGAGGTCGGGACAAATCCTGACATACGAGTCTGAATGTATGCCGCTAAACCCTGATGAAACTGAGTCATCCTCTCCATGTCGTTTGCAACCAAGTGAGGGCAATACTCTGATAGGCGGGTAAACTCCGCCTCGTACTCCAATACTGATAAGTCTTCCTGCTTGAGCAACATGAAGTCCTGTCGTCTAGCCATGCGGAACGATACTGGAAGGTACCTCGCCTCAAATGCCTCCCGGAATGTGTCCCAGGTGACCTACTCCTCGCCAATGACGGTGTGCTGCGTAGTCCACCAAGCATACGCTTGATCTCGCAGATGATAATATGTAGCTCATGCTACCCTTCTACATTAAAATAGGTCATGCACTATACACGTGCCTTCCAGGTCACCTAACTAGGCACGAACGACCCAACTGTCTGAAACCCTTTGAACCAGTGTAAATCGATCCTACCCTGATCGAGACAACTACGATAGACAACCCTAGTTCTGGCTCAGCTAATAATAGCTAAAACACATACTATAAATAGTAAGGTCCTGAAAAACCAAAATCCTTAACCTTCAACAGGTTGTCGATATATTCGACCTTAGTTGTCCGATTCAACAATCGGGGCTACTAGAGAATTAACATTCCTGCTACCAGATCTCATCCGCAACATATCACTAATCGCTCATATGAACGATCACGAATAAGATAGATTGACAACATGTCAATCCAACTAAACCAAGTCTACATATATCTATCCAGTATGACTATAAGTTCTCACCAAGCTGGGATAGTCTAACCAATCCAAAATCTAATACTGAGCACTAAAGCTAAGATAGTACTATAAAGATATACCTTTTGCCGCCTGGAGAAGTCCTGTCGCTACCAAGTCCCAAATTGTCGTCGCATCGCATCCACGACCTTAAAGATCCGTAATGTACTCGGATGAATAACATCAGACCCGAGCTCCGACACCTACCAGTTCAGTGTCAGATTTAAATTCCGAGGAAAACACGACTCAATGGTATCCCGTATCCTGGGCTTGATACTAAAAATAAGTTGGTATCAGATTTCCGTAAAACCCGAATCCGCAAAACAAGGATCGCATAACTTAAGCTCTGATACCAAAAATAAATTGGTATCAGATAAACACCGAAAATCCACAAGTCCCGAAAGTATCCGAAAAACTTGAGCTTTGATACCAAAAATAAGTTGTCACGCCCCGAGACCCAGGAGCCGCTGATCCAAGAGAGAATCGGACAACACCTCCCCTATCCAGCGGACAATTTACATACACACACAAGATACAAATGCATAACCACGCAATTAAATGGCCTTAGGCCTCAAATCCATGCAGAAACAACAGTTATATGATTATAACTATCGAAAAACCAAAGTACGAACTCACCTGAGCTGCCAGGGGGCAGGAACAAAACCAAAACCCCACGAAGTCCAACATAGGACTCAAAAGTACAATACCATCAAATAAAACATGAATACATGTCCAAAACATGGCAACGGAAGCAAAGTATATACTACAGGGTCCATAACCGAAAAATAACATAAGATAAACCAAAACGGAGCTCCTCTCGAGCTGGGGGCTGGGGGCTAAGGCTCTCCTGGCAGGCATCAACCTGAAATAAAAATGTATGGCAACGGGGGTGAGTCCATAACTCAGCGAATACCCAACAGATATGCATAGAAAGTTATACTAACACTAAGAGTTCAGCTAATACTGTCTCATATCAACAGTAGGGAATGACTGGAACTGAAAATACTGGGTAGATATATACCTGAATCCATCTAACCTGTAAAGAGGGTAATAAATACCAGTAGAATACCAAAAGACATATAATCTCAGATAACAGTCTCCAGAATATGCATGTCAAACAAGTGCAGAAATCAAGTGCAGCAAACAATGCACGATGCAAAATATGCACATGGTGCAATGACATGTGTCACCCCCTAGTCCTAGTCAGGATCATCGTCTGCAACGTCCGCGTGGGTAGAGCTGTGACAACCTGTACGAACCCAGCCATCACTGCTCCTAAGTGACCGGGTGGACAGGATGCTGGTGGAGACTCCGCTCCTACCCCAAGCAATGGGGGAGTCAAGCTCTCATCTCCTCGTGGCACAGTACGAGAAGGGACCCCTGGCTGCTACCACGCCCGCGCTCACCCTCCAAATAGTGGCCGAACGGAGCAATACAGGGCAAATGCGCACATCCTACGCTATCCACTAATCCATGAGTGACCGTGTGCGCATTTCATGTACCGGAAGACGATTAGGCTCAACCACAAGGGAGTCGCTGATCGCCGGCATGCAATAATGCAAGGATGGTGTATGATAGATTCACATACCTCCCTCCCCAAGTCCTCAGTATACTAAGTCTCAGTCTGAAATCCTATAACAGGAAATATAGGTATCCTACAAGGTATACTGGCTGGAAACTATAGATCCCTCAAGGTCAAATGCAAGAGGTACAACACGATCTCTAAGCATACATATAGATATGGCAATACCTGAGACTATATGGAACTACAACATAATAACTCAGGGATAAACCACATGCATCCAGAACAGGCATAATAACTCAGGGATAAACAACAAGTATCCAGAACAGGCATAATAAACAGGAATAGCGTATAATCTTACTGCTATCTATAACAGTCTATGCATAATAAAATGACAATATCAGATAGATAAGTCAAAGGGTACCCGCCTCCAAGGTATAGAAGTCCGTATCAAACGCGATTGAACCACCTGCCAATAATCCAATCAAGCTCCTGTATCAAGGATATATTTTATTAGCTATTATACAAACGATAGCTAGCTAATAAATCCCTAAACCATGTTTGGGTTAACCTAACCATTTCCTTTCCATTTAATTACCTCTAATTAAATGGAAGTTTCCTAATTACCCCCCAAGTAGTTGGAATTGGGTTTATTTTAGGTTAGATTTCCATCGTCTTCATCACATCTAGATTATGAGATTTAATCTCAACTTAGGCCTAATCTTGACCCAACTCCAAATATCACAAGATCTAAATATTAAGTTAACAACCTAGCCCCAGTAGTTTAAATAGATACGTTGCACATATATGATTAGGTTTGATTTCTATTTCCACAAACCCATTACAAAAATCTAAGCTGATCAACTCTAGTGTGCTAGTAACCCATATCGTTTTCATATCTCAAATTCTATAACTATTACATTACAACTGAGAAAACTAAGCAGTGGGTTAGGACTCACCTTACACCGTTCACGGCAGGGGTCTCCCACAGCTCCACTACAGGAAATTCAGCTAGGTCAGTAGATGATGATTCCCCCAATCTTCCTCCTTGTATCTGATCTAGGCAGAACACACGAGATTAGTAGTTGGAATCACAGCAACTATCCCTCAGCTCACGGCAACTTCAAACAGACCCCATCCTAAACAAAATCGATTCAGAATAGCAGAAGAATCGAAATTCCAATGGCATGAACTGGTATACAACCATCCCTAACAACTACCTCTTCTATTCAAATAAGAGGACAGATCAATCAACACCCAAATCGATTACATTCCTACCTCAGGCTCCAAATCGCAAATTGCCAGAAATTTTCTGCTGTGGCTTTCAGATCTCCCGGTCAAACCATAGGGTACAATCACCCTCGGCGTCGACTTCAAATGGTGAAGAGAAACCCAAGCTGAGACTCGCGCGCCCAGGTTGCGGTCGGCAGCAAGAGGAGAGAGTCTCACCGGGTCGACCCTAAGCAGCGGTTCTAGCTAGGGCTCGTCGGCTCTGTGTGGATGAGAAGGGTTGCCGACTCCGGTTGTTAGGCGGAAGGCGCCGATTGGCAGAGAAACTGAGAGGAAGAGGGAGGCGATGGTGGCGGCTGCAATCGGCAGGGAAGAAGACACAAGTATTGAGCCCGAGCCCTAATCATCCACTTATACCGATCTTTTTGCAGTTTAGTCCAATAGGTTTCGGCTATTTGAAATTTCATCCTTATGTTTAAAATTTCCTTACACATTAGCCCTTGTAACTATTAGTTCTAACACCTTTTGATCCCTAAGTTTGGGTCCAAGGACTCGGAAGCCCCGGAACCTATCTGGTAACTCTCCGAAAATTTTTCGAAACCTAATCAAACGTGTCGGATTTAACAGGATCAACACCTAATGTTTATCCCAACTATGACACAACCTCACAACTCCATTTCAAGTGTCTACCTCAACATATCAGCCAAACATCCTAGTCCTCTAAACCTGTTTAGACTTTCGCTGGTCCAACTAAGTGTCTAATCAACCAGATCTACTAAGACTTTCCTTCACTATTGGATTAGGACAATAGATATACAACAATAATGTAAAGCAATGTTAACAACATTTAAGATTCGTTTGTCCAATCGATAACACTTGATCGACTGGAAACTTTTCGGTCAAACTTACTTGGAGTTCACTCCTCCATAACTTCTCACTATGTATGGTTCACTCCCCTAGGGGTTTACTTTGGTTGAAGTTCACTCTTTCAAGACTTCTAACTATGACATCTCACTATGGTTGGTTTTGGTTTTAAAACAAGTTGGTTTGGTTTTGAACCATGCCTATTGCTAATGGATTGAATTGACACATATGATGTCGGCTTAGTTTTGGGTTTGGGCTTGGATTATGACTTGCTGCCCAAGTCATTATAACGAGGTATATAAATACCCCTTCATAGAACAAGAGGAGATTAATTAATGACAATCTAATTGTGATTAGAGTTTTCTTCATCTCTCCTTTCCCTCTCCGATCCTCCCGATTTTAGCACTGTCACACCCCAGAGACACATGTTTACTCGAAAATCGGGCAGCAACTCCCTTGTACGGCCGACAAGTTGGAACAAATCATACATAATCTCCTCACCAATCTAGCTCAGCCACAAGTGGCTGGCATCATAACAAAAGAAATCTTACACAACCACGTAGTTTATAATAATTTGATGGCTCAGCAATCATAAACAAAAAGAAAATCTACATACTAAAGAAAATTCAAATGTATCCATAATAACGACAAAACCAGTCCGATACTTGATAAATGAAATGTGAAACTCACAAGGTACAGAAAAGCAGGAGTGGTGAGTCCGGGCGGACTCAACGGATATATGAATAAACAATAAGCATGACATATGAAGATAATAATAAATAGAGAAAACAACAAGATACATTCCATAAGGAATATAATAAGACTTAAACATATAAAACGACATGGTATATAATATAATAACAACTAAACATGTAAGAAAATCACATGGTATAACAACCTCAAATCCTCTAAGCACGTATAAAACAACGCGACATCAAAATCCTGACTTATACATGCATGTCAACCAAGTGCAACAATCATAGCTCATATAAATTCAACAAACACAAGAAAATGCATAAATGCAATCAATGCTCAAGCCGCCCACACATTACATCTGTGTGACCGAGTAGGTAGGGTTGTGACAATTATACGTACGCCAACGAATACCACTAATACATGTGGTTGAGTGGACAGGATGCTGAAGAGCCAACTGCTCCAAACCTCGAAATTAAGGGGGAGCTATCAACAGCTCTAATGCTGGGGAGCCAACTGCTCCAAACCCTGGAATAAAGGGGGAGCTATCAACAGCTCTAATGCTAAGGAGCCAACTGCTCCAAACCTCGGAATAAAGGGGGAGCTATCAACAACTCAAATATCCCTCTAAACAACGGTGAGGGTGTCACTGTTTGCCTACAGCTACAACATGTGTGGCATAATAGAACAATTTCTTGCACTCTAACAACTACCAAAACAACAAGTGGTTGAGTGAATAGAAAAACTAAATGACTAACGATGACTTAATCAAATGAAAGCCCAACAGTCGTTAGTATGCAACGTGCAAGTATGGTGCATGCTTCAAGATGCACGAACAACTGGAAAACCAACGAAGCAACAAATCCAACAAGTATCAACGATGCAACGGTACAATCAACCAAGTATCAAAAATCAACAGTTATGCATCTACACTACATGGTAGGATAATTCTAATGCCAAATAAACCTAGTTGTGTTTAATGAACCTCTAAGTACTTGCGTACAAGCGGTACTTTATAGAATAAATATTCAAAGGAAGATTGTACGGATACGGAATATCGAATAGTCGAAGATCAACGAAAAAAGTATCAACAACGATATTAAAATAACAACCGACAAGGAACAAGGTCAAACAACCTATTTAGACATAAAACAGTCATGCTTAAAGGTAAAAAAACTACACGAGAACAAAGAAGAAGTACCCACCTTTTTTAGAAGTTCGTAAACGAAGAGGACCTTCCAGGATCAACCAACCGAATCCAAATCAAAGTCATGTATCAAGGACTAAATTAGCTATCTATAAAATTAAATAAAATAGTTAAATTAACTACTAAACATATATAGGATCTAACTCTCACTTCAGATTTACCAAACTAACTGGTTGAACAACAGTTTGTTCCTTCTTAACCTAATTTATCATAATTAGGTTATAAAGTTAAACATCAAATTTAACCCAAGGAACCACCCTAATCATAATCCAAATCTTACAACATAAGAAGGAAACTCCATGATCTACAGTACAGTTATGCTACACTTCATCTACACAAAAAAACTTCAATTCTAGCATTCATTGTAGCACCAATAGATCAAAACTGCAGCTAAGCAAGATCAACCCTCAATTCATCAAGAACAAATTCATACCCGAACATGACATTTGATCCATTCAGCAATTCATCTACACTGATCTAAACAATACCATAAGCGATTCATCCATAAACATCACATTGTATCATTCTATGAATTCATCTACACTAACAGAGGAAAACCTGATGGGTATGGCTTGGCGGGTTTCCTAAGCTAAAACTTGATCGTCCTTGAGAGACCTCTCCATGTCTACGGATTAAAAATTTAATCCGAATGGAGACCCATCTCCCAATGACCATCTCGTCATCGTATCGTTCGGTACGAATTACAACTTGGCCAATCACAAAGATCATGCCTTGTAATTCTCCTAACTGAATGACTGCGGAAGAGACGACGAGTGGATCACCATTTTTGTATTTATAATCGGGGTCCAATTAATTAATTATTATCAACATGATTAACTAATAATCACAACAATTAATTAATACATAAAATGATGAGACAAAAATTAAGGAACCAAAGGAAGAGAGTTATACCTTCATTTACCTCGTAGCCTTCTACCTTATGTCCCTCCCCTCCCGGACGTTATGTGGCCGACAAGCTACCAAGAACCGAGATCACCAAGGCACTCCAAAAGACCGCTTCTTCTTGCCCTAGCCGAAACCCTAACCCTAGGGTTAGGAACCGTCGGCCACTTGCTCCCTCTCCCTTGCATCACCGGCCATAACAGCCACAATAGCCCCGCCGGTCGCCAGCAGTCCTCGAGAGGGTGATGAAGAAGAAGAAGAAAGGAAGAAGTAGCTTCCTTACTCACCCAAAGTTCGCCGAAAACACCCTCTTCTCTAATCTTGCGGCGCCGCCTCCCACCGGTCGTCGGTTGCCTCCCTCTCACCGCCGAGCACCACAAAAGGAAGAGAAGCTCTCTCCCTTGTCTATGCTAGCCTCAGCTGAGAGTTGGTGGAGGAAGATTGAAGAAAAGAGGAGAGAATCCTCCTCTTGTCTTGTAGCGACCCGCCTTCTTCTACCTTAGACGGATCGTTACTTTTCTCTACTTCTCGACTTCTGATGCATGACTAAAAATGCGGAAATTTTTTTTTTCTTCTCAATTTAAATCTATCTATGATATACTAACTCTAATAGTCATGCACGATACCATATCACACTTTCCTTCTCAAAAGCTCGCAAGATGATACTCATTGAAGCTTGCCTCGCCCAACTCATCTTTCGGGTATCAGTCGACTGATACTGTATCAGTCGACTGATAGGCCTGAAATCTGAAATTCAGGTTTCGGCACTTGCTTCAAAGGTCCATCAATCATGTATTTTCGAGCCATATAAAACTATGATACCATTTCTATACTTTATGCCAGTTTTCTAAACAATTTAGCCAAACAAAATCAATCCATAAACTTGAAATTAGGACTTTTGCGGAAGAAAATAAACTATTCAAGTTATATGAACTTTAACACTAAAGTTTGCACCAATCTTGACTCCTATGCATTCCTAACACCAAATACATGTTTTATAACCTTGCTAAAGCATTATGAAATATGGATGCAACTTTTCTAAACATATTTAAGCAATAAAACTAATTCAAGAGAAATTGATACTATCTTGGCACATGCATCTATTTCTCTAACAAAGTATCAATATCTCTAACTACTCACATTTCTGCTCATTCAATGCAATCATAAGAATATGTAGGCTAAAAGAAATGACATGGAATCTTTACTCTAAGAAATTGAGTATGTAAAACTATCCAAAACTTAAATGTTCGCTAAACTCCCTAAAACAAGAACTTGAAATTTGAATAAACTATAACATTGTAATTTGGATAGTTAAATTGTCTCGTCTCAAAGATCTCTCCAAAATCAGCCACCACACACACTTTACTCAGCACCGCCTCGTCGCCTTCCTTCAGGATTGCTTGCCTTTACCTTTATCTGCAATAAGAGGAAATGCAACTAGTAAGCAAAAAGCTTAGTAAGTACTATCTAGCTCACAAAATCTCGAAATGTGCAAACATGCTTCTAGAACAATATGAAAATCATATGAGATACTAATATGCTTGAAAGGAAACTAAGAACATGTATAACTCAAAACATGCATACTCAAGCAATAATAAATCTCAATTTTCTTTTCTTGGCTCAACTTGAAACTTTAGCTATTCTTTAACTTTTGAAAACTTTCTTAAACTTTCGAAACTTTGCTAAAGCATATACTTGAAAATAATAATCACTTGGATCCACTGAAGACGTAAGTACCATCTGATATGCGCGTTCCCTAAAAGGTTGGGGTAGCGAGCCACCAATCCTAATAGAGCAGACCTTGGTCTACCAGGGCCAAGACCTTGGAATTGGACACCTGGATTTCTTTAACGACGCCCTTGGACGCCGGGTACTGGCCTTATAAAATAAAATAGCTTTTCTTTCTTTTCTTTCTTATCTGTAAATGCCTTGGCATTTTCTGGAGCACCTTGCGTGCTAAAAATCCCTAAGTCTTGACTTTTGGGGATTTCTTAAGGCCTTGGCCTTTTCTTTTCTTATCTTTATCTTTTCTTTTCTTTTCTCATAGCTTTTCTTGGACCCTAAACTCACATAGGGTATTAATCAACATATATAAGCATATAATGAACTAAGATCACAAGCAAAAACTCAAACAAAAAGGAAATATCTCTTCTAAAAACTTTTAAAGGAAATTCTCGCGGAAAAACCGCCTCTTACTGCAGGTGAGCAGTACTTACATTGATATCTTAGACTTACAACCAAGATTAACGTCTAGGACTCGAGAGAAACTTGAGATCTCGGAGAATTCTTCACGTCTACGCGTTCCTCTCGCCGCGGGGATCCCGAATATAGAATTATCTCTTGGAGAAGAGCCTTAACCGGCCCCCTAGAGCTTGGTGTAGTTTCGCCCAGAAGAGGAGGGGTCGGCGTGAGGGTTTGGAGAGGAGAGAAAATAAAACTTCTCTCTTTAATTACCTATTTATACTTATGGGGCGGATTAACCTAACTACACCTTAAATATAGGTCTCTCCATCCTTTTCTGTGCTTGATACCCTAGCCCAGCTGGTCGCGCGCGTTTCTGGTTCCGTGCTGGTCCCGGGTTCGATCCACCAGCTGCACTTAATTGGTTTTTTTCCATTTATACTTATGGGGGCAAATCGACCTAACTACTCCTTAAATATAGGTCTCTCCTTCCTTTTCTGTGCTTGATACCCTAGGCCGGCTGGTTGAGCGCGCGGGCTGTTTCGTGGTGGTCGCGGGTTCAATCCACCGGCTGTCCTTAAACGTTTTTATTTTTTTTTTTTTTTCTTTTTCTTTTTCCAAAAACACCAAACGGACTCGGAAAATTCCATAAAAATACTCTAAAAATTCCTAAAAATATCTAGAATATTTCTAAACCATTTCTAAATAATTCTAAGGACTTTAAGTACTAAAAATGGAAATTTTGGAGCGTTACAATCCCCCATACCTTATAAAAAGTTCGTCCTCGAACTTAGAATAATTCTGGATATCTCTCTCTCATGCTGTCCTCACGTTCCCAAGTAGCCTCTTCATGCTTTTGATTCTGCCAGATGACCTTCACTAGTGGCACTTCTTTGTTTCTTAATCTTTTAACTGCTTTGTCCACTATCTGTGTCGGTCTGCTCTCATAGCTAAGATCTTCTTGAATCTGTACTGACTAAGGCTGAATCACTTGGCTAGGGTCGTGAACACACTTCTTTAGCATAGAGACATGAAATGTACTGTGGATAGCTGACATATCCTCTGGTAAGTCCAGCTCATAGGCTACCTTCCCAACTCTCTTTATAATCTCATAGGGTCCTATGTAACGAGGACTTAGCTTGCCCTTCTTGCCAAATCTCACCACTCCCTTCATGGGAGCGACCTTGAGAAATACTGAATCTCCAACTTGGAATTCAAGTGGCCTACGGCGTGTGTCAGCATAACTTTTCTGTCTACTCTGAGCAGTCTCAATCCTCTGGCGGATCGTCTGGATAGCCTGAGTGGTCTCATCTATAAGCTCAGTCTGGCTGTCTAGTCCTGTCTCCATCTCTTTCTTCTCACCAGCTTCTTGCCAACATATGGGTGATCTACATTTCCTGCCATATAATGCCTCATAAGGTGTCATCCTGATGGTGGCCTGATAGCTATTGTTGTAGGCAAACTCAGCTAAGCACAAAAATTTGCACCAACTGCCTTTAAAGTCCAACGCACAAGCCCTGAGCATGTCTTCTAAAATCTGATTTACTCTCTCTGTTTGTCCATCTGTCTGGGGATGGAAAGCTGTGCTGAACTGAAGTTTGGTGCCTAGGGCATCATGAACACACCTCCAAAAATGGGAGATGAACCGCCCATCTCTGTCAGAAACGATCGACTTCGGAACTCCGTGAAGCCTGATTACTTCTTTCACGTACAGCTGTGCTAACTGCTCTACCGAATGCGATAACTTGATGGCTAGGAAGTGGGCAGACTTGGTCAATCTGTCCACTATCACCCATATTGCATCGTGTCCATGGGTGGTTCTTGGAAGACCTGTGATAAAATCCATGGATATCTCTTCCCACTTTCACTCTGGAATGGGAAGTAGCTGTAGAACTCCTCCTGGTCTCTGGTGTTCCGCTTTGACTCTCTGGCAGGTCAAGCAGGTACTGATATATCTGGCCACGTCTCGCTTGAGTCCAGACCACCAGAACCTCTTCTTTAAATCTTGGTACATCTTGGTAGAACCAGGATGCACAGAGTACGGGGTACTGTGGGCTTCTTCTAAAATATTCTTTCTTAGTTCCTCATCATTGGGGACGCAAAGGCGGTCTCCAAGATAGAGGGTGCCGCTGTCTGATACTCGAAACTCTGAATTTTCTGCCTCTTGGATCCCCTACTTGATCTTCTGGATCTCTGGGTCTTGATCTTGCTTTTCTTGTATATCCACAAGCAGGGTTGACTCTAGAGTCAATGCAGAAAGTTGCCCAATTATTACCTCGACTCCAAAATCCTTTATTTCTTTCTGAAGCGGTAGAGACAGTGATGATAGGGACATCAGTGCTGCACAGGATTTTCTGCTCAGTGCATCTGCCACTTTATTAGCTTTACCTGGGTGATAGAGGATTTCACAGTCATAATCTTTGACCAACTCTAGCCACCTGCGCTGCCTCATGTTCAGATCCTTCTGAGTGAAGAAGTACTTCAAACTCTGATGGTCTGTGAAGATTCTGCACTGCACTCCATACAGGTAGTGTCTCCAGAGCTTCAGTGCAAAGACCACAGCTGCTAGCTCAAGGTCGTGAGTAGGGTAATTCTTCTCATAGTCCTTGAGCTGTCTGGAGGCATATGCTATTACTTTACCATCTTGCATGAGGACAGCTCCAAGGCCCATCTTGAATGCATCACTGTAGATGTCAAAGGCCTTGTCACTCTCTGGAACAGTCAGGATAGGAGCACTGGTCAGTCTCTTCTTCAGCTCTAGAAAACTGTGCTCGCATTTATCTGACCATTCAAACTTCTTGTTCTTTCTGGTCAAGGCTGTGAGTGGAGAGGCTATCCTGGAAAAGTCCTCCACAAATTTTCTGTAATATCCTGCCAGGCCTAAGAAGCTTCTGATTTCACTGGCATTCTTAGGTCTACACCAGTTGCTAACTGCTTCTATCTTGGCTGGATCAACTTGAATGCCTTCTTTGGATACAATGTGACCTAGGAAGGTCACCTGATCTAGCCAAAACTCACACTTTGAGAATTTCGCATAGAGCTTCTCCTGGTGAAGGATCTGCAGCACTATCCTCAAGTGTGTAGCATGGTCCTCTGGAGTCTGTGAGTATATGAGAATATCATCAATAAATACAATGATGAATTTATCGAGATACTCCCTGAAGATGTGGTTCATCAGCTCCATGAAGACTGCTGGAGCATTGGTTACTCCAAAAGGCATCACTACAAATTCGTAGTGGCCGTATCTTGTCCTGAAGGCCGTCCTGGGGATGTCACTTTCTTTAACCTTCAGCTGATGATACCCAGAACGCAGATCTATCTTCGAGAACACTGTAGCCCCTTTGAGTTGATCAAATAAATCATCTATTCTAGGAAGGGGGTACTTGTTCTTGATGGTCACCTTGTTCAGAGCTCTGTAGTCTATGCACAGACGCACAGACCCATCCTTCTTCTTGACGAAAAGTACAGGAGCTCCTCAAGGTGAATGACTAGGGCGGATGAAACCCTTGTAAAGCAGCTCTTGCAATTGTTCTTGTAATTCTTTCAGTTCTGCTGGTGCCATGCGATAAGGTGCCTTCAAAATTGGGTTGGTTCCTGGGGCCAACTCAATTGCAAACTCAATTTCCCGATTGGGAGGGAGTCCTGGTAACTCTTCAGGAAACACCTCAGGATAGTCACAGACTACCCTCACTTCTTCTCTCTTCAATCCTTCTCCTTGACTCGCATCCACTATATGAGCTAGAAACCAGAGCACCCCTTCTCTAACATTCTCTGAGCTTGTAAGGTAGGTAGGAACCTATTTATCTTTCTCCTTGGGTCTCCAATAAACTCAAATGAAGGTTCTGCTTCTGGTGTGAACTTGACTTTTTCCTTGCGGCAGTCTATAGAAGCATTATACTTGCTCAAGAAGTCCATTCCTAAAATGACATCGTAATCCTTCATCTCAAGGACTAACAAGTCACTGTAGAGCTCTCGGTTGGAAATCTAGATTGATACTGCCCTTAGCCTCTCAGTAGAGGCCATTACTTCCCTTGACGGTAAGGTTGTTAAGAACTTCATCGTTCAACCTTTCTGGTGGCCTTTATACTGGTTAAGTAGTGCTCAGTGATCAAAGCACTACTTATTAGTTCTTCGGAGGTTTGCAGCCTCTTAACACCGCTAGCCCCCTTCAACGCTATCTCAGGCCTTAACATCTTGAGCATTAGCCTAACTATCTCTTTTTCTGTGCTAACTAGCTCTGGGCACAGATGAGCTAACCGCTTAAACATCTTCACTGCTTCATCCACGGATAGTTCTCCTTGTCTGAACTCCGTGAATTCATCATAATGCTTGTTGGTTACTTGCATGTGAAAGTATTCTTCGAAGAACTCAGTCTCGAAGTCGGCCCATGTCATCTGGCTGACATTTCTCTTGGCCTTGACTCTTTTCCACTATATTCTAGCATCTCCCGTAAGGCAGAAAGATGCATACTTTATCTTCTCTACCTCATGCCAGTCCAGTAGCCCTACTATTCTTTCCAACGTTTTGAACCATGCTTAAGCATCCCATGGTTTGCTTGTGCCTGGGAAGTTCCCTGGCTTCAGTTTCTCCTACTGAATGAGGTACGCTTCTTGCCTTCTAGGAGCTTGCTCCTCGTTTTGGGCCTTTCTAGGACGTCCTTAACACTTAATGGTAATGTTCCCAAACTTGCTTTAGGATATAACAAGACCTTGGTCTTGATTCTTATCTCATTTCTTAGTCCTAGAACTCGTTCTAGGGCTTAGTAAGACCTTGGTCTTACTCAAAACTTTTATCAAGCACCTTGCGTGCCATAATCCCAAAGCTTACTTTTGGGCAAATCAAGTAAGTACTTAAGCATTTCTCTAATATCCATTCTAGGGATTAAACATGATTCCGTGATACTAAGGTATTAAACATGCTTCCTTATTCTATGCACATATGAGTAAGTACTTAAGCATTTCTCTGTACTGCAATTTAAATAAAGGAGCAATAGAAAACTGAAACTTAAAGCTTTCTTACTTGAAGACGACAAGGTTGATGCTGATGTGTGTGTGATGCTGGAGAATGGGAACTGCTCTGATACCACCTGTAGCGACCCGCCTTCTTCTACCTTAGACGGATCGTTACTTTTCTCTACTTCTCGACTTCTGATGCATGACTAAAAATGCGGAAATTTTTTTTTTCTTCTCAATTTAAATCTATCTATGATATACTAACTCTAATAGTCATGCACGATACCATATCACACTTTCCTTCTCAAAAGCTCGCAAGATGATACTCATTGAAGCTTGCCTCGCCCAACTCATCTTTCGGGTATCAGTCGACTGATACTGTATCAGTCGACTGATAGGCCTGAAATCTGAAATTCAGGTTTCGGCACTTGCTTCAAAGGTCCATCAATCATGTATTTTCGAGCCATATAAAACTATGATACCATTTCTATACTTTATGCCAGTTTTCTAAACAATTTAGCCAAACAAAATCAATCCATAAACTTGAAATTAGGACTTTTGCGGAAGAAAATAAACTATTCAAGTTATATGAACTTTAACACTAAAGTTTGCACCAATCTTGACTCCTATGCATTCCTAACACCAAATACATGTTTTATAACCTTGCTAAAGCATTATGAAATATGGATGCAACTTTTCTAAACATATTTAAGCAATAAAACTTAATTCAAGAGAAATTGATACTATCTTGGCACATGCATCTATTTCTCTAACAAAGTATCAATATCTCTAACTACTCACATTTCTGCTCATTCAATGCAATCATAAGAATATGTAGGCTAAAAGAAATGACATGGAATCTTTACTCTAAGAAATTGAGTATGTAAAACTATCCAAAACTTAAATGTTCGCTAAACTCCCTAAAACAAGAACTTGAAATTTGAATAAACTATAACATTGTAATTTGGATAGTTAAATTGTCTCGTCTCAAAGATCTCTCCAAAATCAGCCACCACACACACTTTACTCAGCACCGCCTCGTCGCCTTCCTTCAGGATTGCTTGCCTTTACCTTTATCTGCAATAAGAGGAAATGCAACTAGTAAGCAAAAAGCTTAGTAAGTACTATCTAGCTCACAAAATCTCGAAATGTGCAAACATGCTTCTAGAACAATATGAAAATCATATGAGATACTAATATGCTTGAAAGGAAACTAAGAACATGTATAACTCAAAACATGCATACTCAAGCAATAATAAATCTCAATTTTCTTTTCTTGGCTCAACTTGAAACTTTAGCTATTCTTTAACTTTTGAAAACTTTCTTAAACTTTCGAAACTTTGCTAAAGCATATACTTGAAAATAATAATCACTTGGATCCACTGAAGACGTAAGTACCATCTGATATGCGCGTTCCCTAAAAGGTTGGGGTAGCGAGCCACCAATCCTAATAGAGCAGACCTTGGTCTACCAGGGCCAAGACCTTGGAATTGGACACCTGGATTTCTTTAACGACGCCCTTGGACGCCGGGTACTGGCCTTATAAAATAAAATAGCTTTTCTTTCTTTTCTTTCTTATCTGTAAATGCCTTGGCATTTTCTGGAGCACCTTGCGTGCTAAAAATCCCTAAGTCTTGACTTTTGGGGATTTCTTAAGGCCTTGGCCTTTTCTTTTCTTATCTTTATCTTTTCTTTTCTTTTCTCATAGCTTTTCTTGGACCCTAAACTCACATAGGGTATTAATCAACATATATAAGCATATAATGAACTAAGATCACAAGCAAAAACTCAAACAAAAAGGAAATATCTCTTCTAAAAACTTTTAAAGGAAATTCTCGCGGAAAAACCGCCTCTTACTGCAGGTGAGCAGTACTTACATTGATATCTTAGACTTACAACCAAGATTAACGTCTAGGACTCGAGAGAAACTTGAGATCTCGGAGAATTCTTCACGTCTACGCGTTCCTCTCGCCGCGGGGATCCCGAATATAGAATTATCTCTTGGAGAAGAGCCTTAACCGGCCCCCTAGAGCTTGGTGTAGTTTCGCCCAGAAGAGGAGGGGTCGGCGTGAGGGTTTGGAGAGGAGAGAAAATAAAACTTCTCTCTTTAATTACCTATTTATACTTATGGGGCGGATTAACCTAACTACACCTTAAATATAGGTCTCTCCATTCTTTTCTGTGCTTGATACCCTAGCCCAGCTGGTCGCGCGCATTTCTGGTTCTTGCTGGTCGCGGGTTCGATCCACCAGCTGCACTTAATTGGTTTTTTTCCATTTATACTTATGGGGGCAAATCGACCTAACTACTCCTTAAATATAGGTCTCTCCTTCCTTTTCTGTGCTTGATACCCTAGGCCGGCTGGTTGAGCGCGCGGGCTGTTTCGTGGTGGTCGCGGGTTCAATCCACCGGCTGTCCTTAAACGTTTTTATTTTTTTTTCTTTTTCTTTTTCTTTTTCCAAAAACACCAAACGGACTCGGAAAATTCCATAAAAATACTCTAAAAATTCCTAAAAATATCTAGAATATTTCTAAACCATTTCTAAATAATTCTAAGGACTTTAAGTACTAAAAATGGAAATTTTGGGACGTTACATGTCTAGCTCCGGCCGAAGACCTAGGAGAGAGAAGGAGAGAGAGAAGAGGGAGAGGCCTTGGGTTCTCAATTGGATGATTAACCCCTTAGTTTCATGATCCCATGGGGTTTATATAGGGCTAAGGTAGGGACCAAGAGGAGGAGTTGGATCTTGTCCCACTAATGGATCTAAAACCAATCCGTTAATTAAGATCCATTCCACTAAAGGATCTTAATTGAACTTCCTCACCAACACCCCCCCCCCCATATTTTCATATGGGATCCACTTATTATGAGTCATCCATCTCTCCGTGTTTAAGATATCGAATGCCCATCGATTAATTTAAATTAATGACAATTTTAATTAATCGACTTCTGGCTCCTTGACTAGTACCACTCAACCTTATAATCATGTCGGATCAAATCCACCTGCAGGGTTTAACATGATAAACCTTTTGAGCTCATTAAGGGGGCATCATCATCCTAACTTACCAGGACACGAATTTTGTCAATAATCAATGACACACCATATAATTAATATTTTTTCTCAGCTTATCGGGCCTATCGATTTAATAGAATAAATCTCACCCATTGATAAATCAAAGAAATAATAATTAACTATATGTCCCCGTTATTATATCGGGATTTAGGGATTGTACTCCATAATAAATCCGAAATTCAATCCAATTATTAAGTCAGTACAAATTGGATGATCACTAGTATTGGTCCTACTCAATGCACACAAAGCACACTAATGTAATTCTATGGTCAAGATAAACCACACCTAATTACACTACAACCATCCCGATGATTTGTCCAAATCCATCTCGGTTGTGAGCCTCTTACTTATACTACGCAAGGGACTGATAACACGATCTTCCATGTGTCACCACACACCATGTTATCTATAGTGCATAGCATTGGACTTTAATGCATATACTAATGTAAACACGCATATAGTGTTGTTGTGATTCTCTTTTCAAAAAATAGATGATCTCATATATAAAAAGAAGCACGTCTTTTAGTATATACATCTAACAAAACCAACATCAATTCAGCCATACAAATGGAACAACCTCCAACTTCACGGGTAGCTTACCGTAGCAAGTTACACAATCAAATATTCACAGCAGAAAGCTACACAGTCAACCAACTACAACTAAAAACCACCCAATCCCCTAAATTTCGATCACAATCAGAAATCTAATCAAAGACCATTTCAATCCCACTGATCAACCTCAATCCCTGCTCAAATCAACCAAAAGAGACACTAAACAAACCAATCCTTACAATCTAATAATATTCTCGAAGCCATATACCATTAGCATTTGATTGAACAATCGTGGAAACTTACCCTGTGATCGGCGATCAGAGATTTGGTGGAAGGTGACGCGGCTCCGGCGATGAATGGCCGGCGCAACAGTGACTGCTCATGATCCGCAGACGCGATGGAGAACACCCCTCCGGCCTCTCTGCGTTGTCTCCGCACTTCAATGAAGGGAAGAAAGGTGCGGCGTCGGCTAGGGTCCCATGCAAGGGCACTGCGTGACCAAGGAGACTCGGCTAGGGCTCTATGCGAGGGAAGATGTTTGTCGGCTTGTTCGCGCAAGGAGAAGAGGAAGGAGAAGGTGTGACGTTGGGCTTCGGCGGCCGCAGAGTGAAACCACTCATCATCAGGGGAGAAAAATAAACGGTGAGGAGAGGGGAAAATAATTTCGGGAGGTAATGTTTACGGTTTTTAATTGATTTGGTTTTTTGCAAAAAGGTTGTCCAAATTTACCTATTTACAAATCGCTCCCTAATTTTCAAAATTTTTTTAACCACTTAAAATTCAATATTTAACAAGCACTAACGCCCCTTTCCACCAATTTTGGCCCCAACAACCTTTCTGTCGATTTCTAAGCCAATGCCCCTTGTTGCTATTTCATTACCAAAGCTCCAACTGTCGACAACTGTTTGTGCTCTGGATAGCAGTTCCTAAGGGTGCCAGACAATAGCAAAAATTTGTTCCCCTTTCTCGTTTTGTGCTGCTGGGTTTGCTAGGCATAAACTCAAGCTAGAGTTCCTCTATCAGATCATGTCATCTCCACCCATTGGCTAGTATCAAATAGGAGTTACGACTTGTTACTCATAGAGTTGTCTTGAAGGTGTCTCAATGCATATACGATTAGAGGAAATTCTTGTTAGGATTGCTAGTTGATGTCATTCTTGCTTAACATCATACAATAAGTATATTACTAAAAGCCTTTTTTATGTTTTTGTCTGCACATGTGTGTATCTTGTATCTATGTGATGAATGTATTGTAATAATTTAGGAAATTATTATGCTTCTGTTGTATATTTTACGAAAATAAATTTTAAAACGCTCATAGAAACATTCAACAGTATGACCAAACAAAGGGGCAAATATGGAAAATATTTGTTAGGCAGGAAGCAATGGTGGGCCACACCTCTTGTAGGCGACTTGGATTCATTTTGGTTTAGTTATGAACAAAAATTGATTTGGTTTAGTCATGAACTAAAATTGTTTTGGTTTAGTTATGAACCAAATGTTGGTTTGGTTTTAAAACAAAATTGGTTAGGTTTCTAACCAAATTTAATGATAGCGGATCGGGTTGGCTTATTGAGTTTGGATTTGATCATTCTTATCAATCCCGGATGGAGATGTATAAAACTCCTCCCTTAGGAGAAAATAAAAAATTATTATTTTAAGTTTTCTTTCTCTCTCTACCTGTTGCTCTCTTGCAAATTGCAAGCACAGCTACTGACCACCTGTTGCCAGCCAACCTTGTCGGCCTTCACAACTATAGTACAACACCTGCTGTGCCGCCAAATAGTTGCCCTAAAATTCGTCCAAGAGGATGTTGCCCTTCTCGATTTGTGTCATTGGGTTGCCCACGTTGTCGGGCACCAAATCGAGTCTGGGGCTCTCTATGAGATCGTATCGTCTCCTTTCTTTAGCTATTATTGAATCAGAGATGAGACTTGTGGCTTTGCAAATTCATCTCAAAGGTATCTTGGCATGGATACGAATAGAGACAATTCTTGTGGGGATTGCTAATTGATGTCGTTCCCGTTAAATGCCATCCAACATGTATAAATTTATAAACGAAGCTTTTCTACGATTATGTCTACACATGTTTATCCTTGTGATTGTGTGTGATGCTTGTTGTAATAATTTATGAAATTATATGCTAACGATGCATGTTTTTTGAAAACAATATTTTTTAAAACATGCATAAAGACAACAACACTAAAAAATGATTAATGAGGTTTTTCCAACCTCGGACGATCGGCCTGGTCTCACGGAAGATTCCCACCGGCCGCCAGGGTAAATCGGGAAGCACTCGCAGTGGCAGTCTAGAAGCCCAGCGTCCCAGAGTTCGCGCCCCATTTGGAGGAAAATTTTTTGCAAATATGCCGTAGCTAGGGATCGAACCGCGGAATCCTAGAATAGTGACTTGTCGTCTTACCGCTGCACCATAGCCCCGGAGGCCAACAACACTATCCTACTACTATGCTTGACTTGTTTGACATTAATTGAATATGGTTGACTATGTTTTTCAGTATTGAGTTTATGACCTAACTCACTTTTTAAAATATGCTTGAACTCTAAGGTTACAACTAATCACAGTTGCAATTGCTAAAATTCTTATATGTCAACTCTTTTTTAGATATTTCCTTGTAAATATTCAGGACCGTCAAAATATTCTTCAAAATTTTTTTACCTAATCTTTCTTGACTTGATTTTTTTTTTTTTCAAAGTGTTTCCTTCTAATTCTCTCCGTTAAAAGCATTCAATTTGTTTTCAATCTTTGAAATATTGTTCTATCTTTGAATATTTGTTTTCTATCTTTGAAAAAAAATATTATCTTAAAAAATTTTGACTATGTTTTTAAAATTTCAAATATTTTTCAACTATTAAATTATATATATATATATATATATATAAGGGGAGAAAAGATAAATTAAAAGTTAAAGTATGTGTTTACAAAATGTTTTTAGAAATAATTGTATGATTATGCTATTAAAACTGCCTTAAAATGTCAGTTTCAGAGAGGGAGAGTTTTAATT
Organism: Boesenbergia rotunda; assembly: GCA_024364735.1. Taxonomy (NCBI): domain Eukaryota; kingdom Viridiplantae; phylum Streptophyta; class Magnoliopsida; order Zingiberales; family Zingiberaceae; genus Boesenbergia; species Boesenbergia rotunda. The sequence goes on along the minus strand of JAGFNQ010007116.1, from coordinate 7,036 downwards.
AAGGGGGCATATGATTATCTTTTTAAAAATCTTTTACATGTTTTTTTAACTTATTAAAATGTCTTTCTTACATATTAACTTGTTAAAAATAGTGTTAATATTTTCATGTTAATTATGTTTTACTTGACTTTGAATTAGGTTGTCATAAATTAAAAAGGGAAAGATTATTAAGTTAGAAGTACCAGATAATTGAATCTGTATTTTGATACTAGCAAAGAGTTTAAAGTTAAGCTGTGTTGCGTTCTAATGAGGTTGAATAAGTATGTAGGTAGCTCAACTAGGAGTCCTAGTAGATATTAAGCAATGAAAAAGTCTTAGTCGATACTAGGCAAAGGAAAAACCCTAATCGGTCAGTTAGATCGGATAATAGGTAGAAGCCTTGGCAAATCAAAGACACCAAGCAAGAATTCTAGATGGATCTGGATGATTCAATGTCTAGTAGGTCGATGGGTTTGAAGGACTAGACATCAAAGGAAGTTCTTGATGGTTGCGGGTTTCCTTAGCGAATACCAGGTCGCTCATGGGAAATCTCTCCATGTCTACGGATTAAAATTTCAATCCGAATGGAGACATATTTCCCAAATGACCGTCTCATCGTCATACTAACTGATTCGAGTTACGACTTGGCCAAACTTGTTGCTCAAGCCTTGTAACTCGCCTAAACAATTAGTCGCGGAATAGACGATGAGCGGATCGCCGATTTTTATGTTAATCATCGAGGTTCACAATAATTAATTATCATGATTAATTTTCAAATAATTAACAACATAGATAATTAATTAAACCACACATGAAATAATAGAAAACAAGGAGCCAAAGAGAAGGTTATATCTTTCCTTTTACCTCGCAATCTTCTATTATATGACCCTCCCCACTTGGACGTAGTGTGGGCGACGATCTACCAAGAACCGTAGTCACCAAGGCCTTCCAACCAATCCCTTCTTCTTCCTTCTTTCACGCGCCAAACAAACCTACAAGGGTCACCGCTGGCCACTTCTTCCACTCCTCCTTGCGTCGCCGGCCACACAAGGCCTCCAAAACACGCCGACCACAAGGAAGCTGTAACGACCCGGCCTGTCGACTCGACCCCTCGGCCCCTTGGGCGACCAAATTCTATTTTTGGCGGCCCAACAACCTGGCCCCTTTGGTCATCGACCGTCGACCGTCGTTACTCATAAGAACTTCCCACCCCAGGTGTTAGTGAGAGCCCTAGAGCCAATCATATGATGATTACTTTTTGGACTCATTGTATCATATTCTTGTATATATATTTCTTATATATAAAGGCATTTCTTATGGTTATTGTACTTATGTGTATTGGTGTCAAATAACTTAGTATAATAACGTCCTTGAGTAGAAGGTTCTTATCTATATCAATCGATTACTTGAATCGATAGTGAGATGATATAGAGAACGCTACTTTTAATTATTCCTAGTCAAGTATTAACATTCAGGGACAATGTTAATGCATAGAGACTAGCATGTAGGTCAACACGATGACTTGATCTCACAAGTCATGGATATGAGATATCAAGTTGACACATGGGTATGCATTGGAGAATGTATACTGAATGACCCATCATGAGAAAGTATCATGGATCGTTATATGAGTGTCATATACTTTCTCATGTGACTATTAGTATGACTATTAGTCCTTAGACCTGAAGTCACCATAGTTCCCTACATAAGGAGTTATGTACTTTGGTTTCGTCAAACGTCACCCGTAACTGGGTGGACTATAAAGGCGATTACTGGGTATGTAACAAATTATGCGGAGGGATGTGAGTGATGTAGATGGGATCTATCCCTCCTATATGACGGGAGAGATATCATAGTCTTGATAGAGTGAGATCACTAAGTGCATGGTCATGCCCAAATAAGGCAATATGAGATATTGAGCTTATTTGATTATAGTGAGTCTACTTGGAGTTCAAGACACATAGATTGATTGGAGGATGACACGGTCTATGCTCATATAAGATCAATCTAGATATCGACGATAGAAGGACATTGTCACATATTATGAAAGTCATAATTAGTAGTCACATTGGTGATGTTGAATCTCAACATTCTTGTAACTTGGGTAGCAATGATGTGTTGCTAGATACCGCTCATTGCTTATGTTTCTAAGAGGTTAGAAGCATTGCCAACGTTACAAGAACCTATAGGGTCACACGCAAAGAACAAATAGATGGAGAAAAATTGAAGTCAAGTTTGACTTGGCTAAATATGGAAAGTCCATAAAAGGCAAGTTTGACTTGACCCAAATCCAAATCAAGTTTGACTTGACTTGGTTCCACTTCAAGTTAGACTTGACATGGGAGAAGAAATGGAGTCAAGTTTGACTTGACTAAATATGGAAAGTCCATAAAAGGCAAGTTTGACTTGACCAAAATCCAAATCAAGTTTGACTTGACTTGGTTCCACTTCAAGTTAGACTTGACATGGGAGAAGAAATGGAGTCAAGTTTGACTTGACTAAATATGGAAATTCCATAAAAGGTAAGTTTGACTTGACCAAAAGGCCACCTCACCTTGACTTGACCAAGTGATGACTTGGCTTGGTTTCCCCCCCATTTGAATTTGAATTCAAATTGAAAGGGGTTATGGAAGGCCACCTAATGGCCATTAGTGGCCATTATGGCCAGCCACTTAATGGCCATTAAAATGGCCATTAAGTGGCCGGCCACCATGGGAGAACAAAAGGGGGTTTTGTTTCATTTTGCCTTCTAGGCGTGTCTTCTCTTCTTCCTCTCCAATTGTTGGAGTTCTTCTTCTTCTTCTCCTCTTGGCCGAATCCTACAAGGTGCTAGCACACCTAAAGGATTTCATCCATCTACTTTTGTTCGCGTGGATACTTCTAGAGGGTTGCTACTTTGCAACCTTGAGATCCGACACCAACCGAGGAGCAAGCGGGATTAAGCGGGGCACGCACCAAAGGTAAAATGGTTATCTTTCTTTAGATCTAGGAGTAGATCGGGTTTTGAAGCATGTAAACGAGCACTCGTAATTTTTGAAATGGCTTTCTTCGCTCGGATCCTTGCTATTGGGGCTTTCGGGGTTTCCGCGACGCGAAAAAGCGGTTTTCGTGGCCCGAAAAACCCTACAGTGGTATCAGAGCCACGAGCGAAGCTTGTGCTCGTTTTGTTTTTATTTTTTTGTATTAGATACAAAATTTAGATAAATATATGCTTCTGTGATTTTTCTAAATTTTAGGATTTTTGAGTAATTTTTCTCGTAGAGGCAAAGCGACGAGTGCGAAGCACTTGTAGACTTGGCCACCGAGAAAAACTTCTCCGAAACGGCAAGTTTCGCCCAAATGGTTTTTGGGACAGCGGGTTAAGGCACTGTATAATCGCAAGAAGACACTCGTGAAGGTTATTTCACGAGTAGGGGCGCTGCCCCTAACCCCGCAAGGGGCCTTGTCTCGCGATTACGCCCGAAACCCGCTTACCGGGACCGCCGCGGAGTTGTGACTCGGAAAAATTCTAAAAATCAGTAGAAAAATTATATAAAATTTATAAAATTACATAATTTTGAATAATGTACAGAAGTGTGATGATCATGGCCCAAAACCCTATTTTAATTAGATTAAAATATGTGTGTAATTCATATTACGACCTGCGTGCCGTTATTTACGTTGTGGGTGTTGTATTGTGATTGCGACCTGTGTGTCGGTTTTTTTTTTATTATTTCTATTAAAATTAGTTTAAGACTCGAATGTAACTCGAGTATAAATTTTGTAATGTACAAAATTAACGATGAAGGCAATTCTGGAGAAGACGGACTCATGGGAAGCAAGCCGACAACACATAGGGTTCTGGAAGGAGGAGCTTGGAGGAGCTGCTGCCTAGACCCTAGGTTGACCTAAAGATCTTCTCATTGGCTTGAGAAGATCTTAGTAGGGCCGTGACTAATCACACTTAATTTTCTTGTATATTTTATTTTGCTCATATGTATGTGATGCATGTTAGTATAGAATAGAATATACATGAGTGTATGTGATGCACATGTAATGTGGGAACCACATTTTGATGTGCACCTAGTACACATTTAGGTTAAATTAGATTTAATAAATGTCTACATACGATGCACATCATCGATTAGATTAGATCTAAATCGAAATCAACTCGTATATGCCTAACGAGCCTTGATACCCATCACTACCATGATCATATGCAATTGTTGAATCTGCCAAAGCAGAGCAATGCATTTAATCTTGGTGGGATGCGGAGGGACAATATTGGTCCCGCCTATCACGCTTGGGTTAGATTGAGCTCAATTAGATTGAGTAACTAGTTAGCTCAATTGGATCGAGCCTAACTATAGGCATATTCCAATAGTTGGAAAGGTAGGACAAGATCGCATTTATCAATAGTCTTGGGCGATTTAGCCAAAGCTAACTCAAGATTATTCATAAATATTAATTCTTGATCCTATAAACAAGAGTTGCATAGAGATGTAATTGGTAATTGGTACCTACCGATCATACTAAGTCTTGGGCGATTTAGCCAAAGCTAACTCAAGGCGTAGTATGATGTGGATCTTGACCTACGAGAATTATAGTTAGTTGGTGTGGATCTAGTAATGTGGTTTTACCACATCTATGACTCGATTCTACCAAAGCCCTATAATTCAGTGGGAGCATCATTTAATTAAAGGCCTAGTTAAATGATAAAATATGATACAATGGTGGATATTTATTTTCTGCATTTTATGTTGTAGATTACCATGTCAAACACGAACACTCTCTCTCTGCGATCTGTCCTTGAGAAGGACAAGCTCACTGGAGCTAATTTCCTGGACTGGTACAGGAATCTGAGGATAGTCCTCACACAGGAACGTAAGCTGTACGTTCTAGAGCAAGCAGTTCCTGAAGCACTACCACCCTCAGCCATCCGTAGCGTTAGAGATGCTCATCAGAAGCATCAAGACGACGCGTTAGACGTGTCGTGCCTAATGCTATGCTGCATGTCCTCTGAGCTTCAGAAGCAACACGAGAACATGAATGCTTACGATATGATTGGCCACCTCAAGCAATTATATCAAGGGCAGGCAAGGCATGAGCGGTTCGAAGTGACTTCAGGTATAAATGTTATACAAGTCAACCTTTCTATTTCTACATCATGGGTATTAGATACTGGGTGTGCTTCTCACATTTGTACTAATGTGCAGGCGCTGAGAAATAGCAGGGCTTTGGCCAAGGGTGAGGTGGACCTACGGGTAGGCAATGGAGCAAGGGTTGCTGCTATTGCTATAGGGACTTACTTTCTGTCTCTACCCTCTGGGCTTGTACTGGAATTGAATAACTGTTGTTATGTACCTGTACTAACAAAGAATATCATTTCAGTTTCATGTTTGGATAACAAAGGTTTTTCATTCATAATAAAGGACAAATGTTGTTCTGTTTATTTAAAGGATATGTTCTATTGTAGCGCACATCTGATGAATGACCTCTATATTCTAGACTTAGAGAGCCCTATCTATAACGTGAATACCAAGAGGTTGAGATCAAATGAGTTGAACCCAACCTATCTATGGCACTGTCGCTTAGGCCACATAAATGAGAGTCGCTTGTCCCAGCTCCATAAGGATGGATTGCTGGATTCATTTGATTTTGAATCATATGAGACATGCGAGTCATGCCTTCTAGGCAAGATGACTAAGACTCCCTTTAGTGGGCATAGCGAGAGGGCAACAGATTTGTTAGGACTCATACATTCTGATGTATGTGGCCCTTTCAATGTTGCTGCTCGAGGTGGTTATAGATACTTCATCACATTTACTGATGATTTCAGTAGATATGGTTATGTGTACTTGATGACACATAAGTCCGAGTCCTTTGAAAAGTTCAAAGAATTCAGAAATGAAGTACAAAACCAACTCGGCAAGAGTATTAAAATACTTCGATCAGATCGAGGTGGAGAATACTTGAGCCATGAGTTTCGTGACTACCTAGTTGAGTGTGGGATTCTATCCCAACTCACTCCCCCTGGAACACCACAGTGGAATGGTGTATCCGAAAGGAGGAATCGTACCTTATTAGATATGGTATGATCTATGATGAGTCACGCAGATCTTCCTATATCCTTTTGGGGATATGCTCTAGACACGGCAGCGTTCACACTTAACCGTGTTCCATCAAAGGCGGTCATGAAGACACCATATACGATATGGACTGGGAGGAGTCCCAAGATGTCTTTCATGAGGGTTTGGGGTTGTGAGGCTTACGTTAGACGTCAAGTCTCAGACAAACTGGGACCTAAATTTGATAAGTGCTATTTCGTGGGATATCCCAAGGAAACTAAGGGATATTACTTCTACATTCCCAGTCAGCACAAAGTGTTTGTTGCTAAGACTGGGGTCTTTCTATAAAGGGATTTTGTTTCTAGAAAGACTAGTGGGAGTTCGTTTGATCTTGAAGAAATTCAAGACAACGACCATAGCACTGAGCCCTTGATGGATACTGAACAGGCACCACAAGAAATTGTGGATGAGATTGTTACACAAGAAATTGTGGAACAACAACCTGTTCAGGTAGACTTACCTCTTCGCAGGTCTGATAGGGTACGTCGTCAGCCTGAGAGATATTCATTTCTCTTGCCTGACCATGATGACGTTATGATCATTGAGAATGAACCTACCACCTATCAGGAAGCTGTGATGAGCCCAGATTCTGAGTCATGGCTGGAAGCCATGAGATCCGAAATGGAATCCATGTACACTAACCAAGTTTGGACCTTGGTTGATCCACCTGAAGGGGTCAAACCCATTGGGTGTAAATGGGTCTTTAAGAGAAAGCCTAACATGGATGGACTTACTCATACCTATAAGGGTAGACTGGTAGTAAAGGTTTCAAGCAAATTCATGGTATTGACTATGATGAAACTTTTTCTCCAGTAGCGATGTTTAAGTCTATTCGGATCATGCTTGCTATTGCAGCCTACCACGATTATGAGATTGGCAGATGGATGTCAAGACAGCGTTTCTGAATGGAAACCTCCTCGAGGATGTGTACATGACACAGCCTGAGGTTT
>JAGFNQ010007115.1:93168-138630 GCA_024364735.1 Boesenbergia rotunda | reverse complement strand
CTTACTTATGGCCAAGACGACAGTGCCACGTGTAGGAGTCTATTCGATTATCTATTCGAGACGTTTGTTGCTAACTTCGATATTGAAAACGTCACTGGATAAATCTAACGTGTAGATGCCATTGCACAAAGTTCCATTCCCATAAAGAACGCCATTTAAAGTTATGTAACAACAATTGTTACTAAAAGTTAAATGATAACCTTTTTCATTCAAACATGAAATAGATACAATGTTCTTTATTAATGAAGGAACAAAATAACAATTATCCAATTCTAAGACACGTCCAGTGGGGAGCTTTAGCAAATAGGTTCCGATGGCAACAGCAGCAATCTTTGCTCCGTTTCCAACTCTCAAATTTGCTTCTCCTTTGACAAGTCTTCTTCTATTCCTTAGCCCCTGTATGTCATTACATATATGTGAGCTACACCCAGTATCAAGTACCCAGGTATCTGAGGAAATAGAGTGACATTCAATAACGAAGATACCTGAAGAGGATGGGGCATCGGATGCCTTCTTCTTCATGGACTCAAGATAAATCTTGCAGTTTCTTCGCCAGTGACCTTCCTTGCCACATGATGGCAAGTGCTTTGGTTTCTTTCAGTCTTTTTGGCCTTTTCTTCTTCCCTTTATTCTGTTCTTTGGCCTTCCTCTTAGAACCTTTCTTCGAGGAACCAACTAACAGTACCGCATTTTGATCCGGCTTTACAGAAGGCTCCACAGTCTTCAGTAGGTTGATCAACTCAGGAATGGTGGTCTCCAGTTTGTTCATCCGATAGTTCATCACAAATTGTGAATAACTTTTGGGCAAACAACTCAGAATTAAGTCAATACTTAGTTCATGATCCATTGCAAAACCGAGTGTGCTCAGTCGCTCAATGTACCCCAACATCTTTAACGCAAACTGCGAGGCAGAAGTGCCTTCCTGCATCTTAGTGGTGAAGAGGAGTCTGGAGACTTCAAACCTTTCGGATCTCGCCTGCTCTTCAAACAACTCATGAAGATGGAAGATGATGGTATTAGCATCCATATGCTCATGCTGCTTTTGCAGCTCAGGTACCATAGAGGCTAGCATGATGCAACTCGCAAGTTCAGAATCGGTCACATGTTTCTGATGGGCCAACAATTGGTCCGGAGTTGCATTTTCTGGAGGACTTTTGGGAAGTGCTTCTTCAAGGACATAGGCAAGCTTCTCTGCCTTGAGGACTATCCTCAGGTTTCGAAGCCAGTCCATGAAATTCGGCCCATTCAGTTTATTGGTGTCCAAAATGGAACGTAAGTTTATTTGAGTAGACATGATCGAGTGATTATCCTAGAAATACAAATTGAGATTATGTGAGAAGATTGATTAAAGAATGTATCAACATACATAAATTAAATCCTATTTATTTTACGAATTGAATCACCCTTATTATCAATTCGGGAGATCGTAGGAACATCTCCAAATAGGTTGATATCCAACCATAGATAAGATCCACCATGGCTGTGGCCATCAAGTTTTTCTTAGCTATGAAGGTAGGTAATTATACCGATTACACATCACATATATGTAACTATCACCTTATGCTATCAACTAATTGAATGTTTGCATAAATCATTAGGTTGTTAACTCATTAACAAGTATGTATCAATATACATAGCACCTAACTGCACCTCTCTTTACATCGACCTTGGCTGTGGCACAACAAATCGATGCTCCAAGCTTAAGGCTGACCCATTAATCAAGAAATAGTTTTAATATTGTTGAAGCTCATTCAACCGTTTAGTCAGGCTTGGATGTGTCCAACAACCAAAACTAAGGATTGACCTCTGACTTCAATTATATTATTCATAAACTAATTCCACGGTTTGAACATGTTGAGGTTCAAGTCGGGCATGGATGTGTCCATCAACCCTAACTAGAAACAAAACTCCGGTTCTAACCATATTAATGGAAGGTGTTAGCCTTAATATTTTGTAAGGGGTGTTTGGGTCTCATTCTTTTCTAAGCACATTCATGACATAAAATTATGTCATGACTAACGATTTCCTTAATAAAGTATGTATGTGACTTAATTTATCAAGTCTCATGAATTAAATTAGGAACCGGATTTCCTAATTATAATTTCATACTTTATTAAAGGAATTGTTTTGGGAAACAATTTCTTAAATTGTCATAATCAATTTCGGAAATAATATGTTCAAGATTTTGATTTCTCTAAATCAAATCTTATTAAATTAAGAGACAAATCCCTTAATTCAACTACATATTATTTTCATGAAAATCTTATTTAAGAAAACTCTATAGGAAACCATTTTCCTAATTAATTTTGGAGACAACAATATGTAAGAGCATCACCTCTTCAACATATTTTATTCATGGATTTAATTAATTACAACAAATCGTTTTCTAAGGGTGGCTCTCCGAGGCTCAGATACCCAAAGAAAAGTAATTTGTCATAAATCCAATTGGACGGCTCCCCGAGGCTCAATCCAAATCAAACATGACAATTTTAATTAAAAATTGGGAAATTAAATTACAACAACTAACTTTAAATTGGACGGCTCCCCGAGGCTCAATCCAAAATAAAGAATTTTGTTGTCAATTTGAAGACCAATTCAAATTTAATTGTCAATTAACTATCCATGAATTTGTCTAGACTTTCTCAAAAGAAAGTGCCCAAAATTGCGAGATTTCAAAAAATAATTTTCAGAATAATTGTAAGTTTCGGGTAAAAAGAAGACTTACGTTTTTCCAAAAATTGGAAAATTTCTAAAATAGAAAAATTTCCAAAATTTGGAAAGTTTCCAAGGATGGAAAATTTTCACAATTATTATAAAATTTTAGAAACTAGAAAATTTCAAACGTTTGCGAAATTTCCTGAGGATTTCCAAACATTGAAATTTCTAAATCTAAAATCTATTATAATTTGAAAGTTTCCATAATTGAAAATTTTTTCCGAAATTGAGATCATGACAAAGTGTTTCGCAAAACAATTATATGATAATGTCGAACACTAACCCGCTCTGATACCACTGTTGGGACCGGGTGCATGTCGACAAGGATACGAGTTCGTAAAATTCAAAATTTTTCGTGCAACGGAAGAGTTTGCATAAAATAATTTCCTAAATTATTTTAACTTCGTATCTAGCATGCAACCTTACATTGTGTTGACATAATCATAAAATAAAACTTTGCGGAAAAGTAAACAAATTTACCAAGTACCTCTCGTAACTCGAAGTAAGGGACGAGATCCAACCGTAGCGTCCCTTGGAAGCTCCGCCTCTATTCGCGTCCACGCCGAGTTCTCTTCGAGATGACTTCGCAAAGTCACGAGTTTTGTGCCGACGAGAACTACTAGATTCTCGGAAGGCACAACTAGATGAACAAGAGAGGAAAGATAGGAAACTAACCAACGAAGTAACGAAATCGAATTCCAAGAAGAGAGGAGTCGCTATCCGCTTCTTCTTCTTCGTATTCGGGTTCTCCTTCTTCTTCTTGAAGCTCACGGCCTCCTCCAAGGAGTCCTTTGTGCACCGGCCCTAATCCTCTAGGGTGTGCACCGGCCCTAGGCAAGAGAGGGAAGAAGAGAAGAGAGAAGAGATTAAGAGAGAGAGGGAGAGAATAATTAATCTCTTAATTAGGAATAAGGGCTAGCCTTTGGTTCCTTTATATAGTAGCAACTCCTTTGCTAAGTCTCCCTCTAAACCGAATTAACGGAATTAACGGAATTAGTTATAAGAAATTTATCTTATAAATTTTCTTATTAATTATTCCGTTTAAACCGAGTCTTTATTATAAACTAATTTATAATAAAACTAATTCTTCTTCTCTTTAAATTATGGAATAAATTTTATAAGAAATTTATAAACTTTCTTATTATGAAAAAATCAATTCATAATTGATTTTATAAAATTAAAATAAACCAATTCATGGATTATTTTAATCTTCCATAAAAGAATAAATTTCTATAAATTTTATTTATATAAATTTCTTTATACAAATTTATTTATCCATAATTTATAAAATAAATCGCACTAGATTTATTTTATTAATTAAACCAAAATTAATTGGTTTTCTCCTCTTTATTGGCCGGCCACCAAAGGGGGTATTGACACCCTCTTTGGCCGGCCAAACCAACCCGAACCGCCGCGAATTAAACTCATTTAATTCGCCCAAAAAGCCTTCAAAAGACTTAGCCATTTTAGCTTCCATTGCGCCTCTGACTAACTCAGATTCGACTTATTTCTCTTGATCGGAAAATCTAATTTTCAACTTGTTTTAAATCCCTCGGATTACTCGTAGTGCGTGTGACTAAATAGGCTTTCGATTTATGTTGGCCGTCTATAATTTAACTAATTATAGAACGATCATGAGTGGCACCTAGTAGTACATCATGATCCCCAATTAATCGAAAGATCAACGGTTTGACCTCAGAAGAAATTATTCTGAAACCCTTCAGCAGCTCTAATGAATCGTGCCTCATTCCCTTCACCACCTTATACCCACTTGGTTCAGGACACGGTCAATGGTGTCAGTCCCCACTAGGTTGACTACGTCACACCTAGCCCAAGTAGTGTCTTTCTCGTCCTTTGGATTTCTAATTACTCTCATGTATTTTAGAGACTCGCACTCTCAACATGATATGCTCTGGCCAGAGGCTTTGAGTAACAATCCGACGATAGGCCTGGGTATACATCTCCTCGCAAGGAGTGGTGAATCCTTTGTAGGCTGTTCAAACATCTTCGGACACTTCGGCTTATACCCGATCATCCTGGGTCCACACCTCCTTGGAGATGCTTGCTTAAGATGTCAAAGTATAAGTCTCCATGACCAAGATGACTTGAACACCGCAAGTCAAAGGAACATCGCACTTAAGCCACAGTAAGATCTTCATTGACATATCTATATGTAGATTCCCATATGAAGTCTTACAGCTAGTCACTCCAATGAACTAGTTCCCTTAACTAGCATCCATGTTTATCTCCGGACATCCCAATGTCACCAGCCAGTGAGAATCAGCTGATTAGAGAATAACCCATGCTAGTCTCAACAGAATTGATAATGTCCGTATTTATCAATTCATCGACTAGGGATATTTCCAACACTTCACATTTGAACATTTAGAGATAATCACTAGTTATGATCCCATCACAAATTCTCTTATGCTGTGAATTGTATGGCGGACATTCAGTAGATGAGTTTAAGATCCCAATCAAATACACAAACATGTATACTCAAATAGTGAATTATCATTTATTGAAATAAATGTTTACAATCATAAGGCGATTGCCTTAGGACACTTCTCTCATATCACTAACAGATAAGGCCTTGACTGGGGCGCCCTGGACGCTGGGGGCGCCCTGGTTGACGCGGTCAAACCTTATCCGCAGCGCTGAGCTCTTCTTGGTAAGGCTGGGGACTCCCTGTGCACTGGGGGCGCCCGGGACAGCGGGGGCGCCCTGGGTGCGCAGTGCAGACGCGGCAGCAGCTTGACTCTTCAGTTGGTTTGACATAGGGGCGCCCGGGACAGCGGGGCCACCCTCAGAATGTACTGTCGAGATTCATTTGCTTTCTTTGTGTTTTGTGTTCACCTTGGGGCGCCCGGGACACTCCGGGCGCCCTAGTCAGCAGTTGCCTCTTTCCTTTGAGGCATTCTGAGCTGCAGACACACGTTCCTTCGGTCCTGCTTCCAGGGTTAGTCCAAAACACAATAAAACAAATATTTAATTTAATTTATACAGCCTCACCTGTCTTGGTTCTGACTTTGGTCTCCAAAATGGAGCCCTAGGTCGAACCGACGCCTAATGTTCCCTCAAGGGGAACGCGTCCTCACCTACTCCTCTCGGGAGAATTTACCTGGTGCCAACCGGCTCCTCCAGTTGGACTTTTGCCTGATGGTCCTTTGTCAGGTCTTGAGTACCAAGCAGCCCTTCGCTTGGTGCCTAGCAGCCCTTCGCTAGGTCTTTTCTTCTGGCAGCCCTTTGCCAGGGCCTAGCATTCCTTCGCTAGGGTTTGTCCATTCTGGCAGTCCTTCGTCAGAGCCTAGCAGTCCTTCGCTAGGGCTTTTCCACTGGCTGGCATTCCTTTGCCAGTGCCTAGCATTCATTCGCTAGGGCTTTTCCTGTACACTCAAGAAACTTGTTAGACAACAACTAACCCTTAACTTTTGAACCCTTTTGCCAATATCAAAACATAGGTTTGACTTGGGTGCATTCTGCACCAACATAACCAAGAGCAAGGGAGCGTCATCCACGGCCCAAGAAAAGAAATATGCAATGGTGACATATGATTATGGGAAGGATGATGTGTCCAAGGTTAAGAGTAAAAAGAAGTTAATCAAGGACAAGGTGTCCAAGATTAAGAAAGTGAAGTTTATGGGCCAAGTGTCCACGGAGGTACACCGGTGTGACCTAGTAGCTATGGACGAGTCACCTAAGGAGGTGGCTAAGGTCAAAAGCTCTAAGGGGAGCTCAAAGAGCCTTTAAGACATATGGTAAATAGACCATGGAGTACGTCAAAGGGTTTGGAGACGGATTTGAGTCTCAGTCCTTGGATTTTGACTTATGTGGTTTGTGTTTCATGCAAGAAATATGACATTGAGCTCATGTTGCATGAAAATTTAGTTTTTAATGTATAAATGTCATATAAACCAATGCTAGAGATGCATTGTAGTTTGGTATGGACAAATACATCAAGAGGAAACCAAAACTAGAACTTTAGGTCAAGGTTCAATTACACCATTTAGCTAGTTTTGGATTTTGTGTCAATCTTGGGATTGATGATAGATACATTTTCGAATGTATTTTTCTCAAGTAGACATGGGTATCACAAATCTCTCCACAAAATTTAGAAATTTTTGGAGAATTACGAAATTATTGATGCATTTCTGAAATTGGGTTCAGAAATGCCGAAAGGCTGATATTAGGGTATCAGTTGATGGTGCAGAGGACCAGTCGACTGGTAACAGTGTTTTTTAGAGTGAGAAATCTTCTGTGAAGTTTTTTCAATAGGGATCAGTCAACTGGTACCTGTCTCAGTCGACTGATACATGCTAAAATTACTTTCAGCAATTTGAAAAGTGTTCTAATGATGGAAAATATGTGTAAAATCTTATGGGGGGTCAATAGACAATGTTTATTGTCATTAGAGGGTAAAGAATCTAACTATTGAGATATTGCTAGAATTCTTTTTGATGTATGGCTCATGGGGGAGTTTAGGTAAAGGGGGAGTTTTGTTGCTCATTTATTGGCAAAGAGAGAGCCTTGTGATAGGTTCTTAAAAAGTCCTTGATAAGTCCAAGTGTAGGGAGAGCCTTGGGATAAGTTCTTAAAAAACCCTTTATGAAAATCCTAACTCAATGGGGAATGTAGGTGTAGGCAGAGCCTTATAATAAGTCCCATGCATGTTTGCATTTTCATTTACATGTTTGCATTTGCATTGGCGGTGTAAGTCCAAGGTGTAGCCTTGGCAACGTAAGTCCAAATATTTTTAGCATTTGTATTTGCTATATATTTTTCCTAACTTAAACGTAATGTCAAACATAAAAAAGGGGGAGATTGTTGAGGCAATCTATGGTCCGTGTGACCATATGTTTCGATGTTTGGGCAAAGGGTTTAAGTTAGGTTCACCCTTGTATTTGATATGTGTATTTAAGTGTGTAAGTTTGTGGAATACACATATGACTGAGTTTGACAGCTTCGGGTCTGGTGAAGAATGGAGCAACCGAGGGATCGTGGACAAGATATCAACGATGAGCCAAGGGAAGCTCACTTTGAGGTATGCGTGAAGGATGACATGAGGATGAGCCGCTGATAACTAGCATTTTATGTCGTTTTATTTGCTCATTTAATTAGCATTTTTTATCCTCTCGTACGTTTAAATCATGTTTATATCACATTTTACGATTAGGATTTATTTTTGGAGCTCATTATAATTTCCTCTAAATTTTGGTATAATTTAATGATTTTTGTAAGGAATTAAAGATTGGATCTTGAACCTAAGGCATGGTTGAACCCAAGGCATGGCTGAACCCAAATGCTGGGTCAAACATAAGGCTGGGCTGATAGGGCTGGGTTGAGCTCTAGGCTGAGTTGTGATCTCTGGTCTGAGCTGTGAGTGAGCTGGGCTGAAGCTGGACCGAGCCCAGCTACTAGGCTGAGCACACAAGAAGGGCTGAACTGGCTCACACAGGACCCAGACTCCATCTCTTCAGACAACTAGACACACGCGGGCTCGATCTCCTCTCGATCGAACACACTCGACACTTCCTTCCCCCTTCTCATCCCGATCGCTCTCTCCATCTCCCCCACCACCAAGGCTGGCGGCATCCTCACCATCTCGCCGTCGCCGACCGATCATCCACTCGACATCTCCTCCACCTTCCATCTCTCTTCTTCTTCTTCACCTCCGGCTGGTCCGCAAACCCTAGAGGCGCCGACCCTTCTTTCTTCTTCCCCTTCTCTTCTTCACAACCGGCTGATCACAAGGGGACGCCCATCATCCGTGAACCCTAGCCGATTCTTCTCCTTCATCCAATCTCGGCAGCCACAGCTCTTCACAGCTCCTCTTCGGCAGCAGATCTTCCTTGTTCCAATTCCGGCAGCTCCTTCATCCGAGCTTTAATCAGTGGCTTCCGAAGATCCATCCGAGTGTTGGGGTTTCCTCCATCCTTCATCAGATCCAGCAGCCGACAGCTACCAATTCCGCAGCTCTTTCCATCACAACCAGCAGCTTCTACATCAGATTTGGGTGTTGGTTGTGTTGATAGTTGAATGTTGGTGTTAATTGATGAATGTTTTTGTTGATTGTTGAATGCTTGTAATCAATTTTTACCTCCTATGTTTAATGTTGCTTGCATTTGACTCATTTTGATTCATGCTTGTTACTTGTTCGATGAAATGCCCCAACCAATTGCTTTACTTTAGTTTTGTAATTTCTCATCTTAGATTCTTGCTACGTTTTATTAATTGAATGTTTCAAGCTTTTCTTATGGTTAAGTATGCAATTAGGTTAGATTAGGTTAAGTTTTATTAATGCTCCATTTCTTTAATTGCTTCCTTTATGTTGCCTTGCGTTCCCTTGCTAAGTGAAGTTAGGTTAGATTAGATTTCTTTAATGCTGTAGATTTTGCTCCATGTTTAGTTTTGTTGATGCTTTATTTCAAGTTGCCCTTTTCTTTTCTGCAATTGTAGTTAGGTTAAATTCGATTTCCTTACTGGCATTGTCTTTCATTAATTAGAACTAGATTTCATACTTGCTTTGTTATTTTATTCCGTAGTCTTAGTTTTCAAATCAAAACCCCAGTTTAGTATCCAAAATCCAAAAGCAATAACTTGGAATCCTAAGATTATTAACCTATCATTACATTCCTTGAGAGAGACGACTCGAGTTACTCTATACTACATTAGTTTAAAGGAGTTCGATACTTTAATTGTGTTTGAAACCGTAACACGACTAAAACGGTTATCAGCCGCGGGCTTGTATGCATCCGAGGGATGAGAGCCAAGACGAAGAAGGCTTGAAGACAATAGTCAAGGTTGCAAAGAAGAGTCAAGTGAGTCTTGAGGGTCCAAGTGCGAGAGAAATGTACTCGGGAAAGGAAACCCTAAGTTTTAGGTTTTATGTATGGGAGTAGTCGACTGGTTGTGATCAGAGAAAGATCAGTCAACTGATCTTTCTGTGCAGTCAATTTGTGTTGGATGAAATTGAACGTTGGGTTGTAACGTTTGAATTCGACAGCTGTCAGTCGACTGGTGTTGGCACCAGTCAACTGGTAATGATTGAATCAGCAAACAAGTTCCATTTAAGAGAACTCGGTTTGCTTGAGCAAGGTTGACGAAATAGAGGTGATTAACCCTTATTAGTAGTTTACCAAGCTCTTGTAAGCGTGTGTGGTGTTGTGGCGAGGTTTCTCCACCCACAAGGAATTACACGAGCTAGTCGGAGGTTTTCCGGGGACTCATCCACTGACGAATCGAGATCGTCCACCTTACGGATAGCAATGAAGTAGGAGCGTCATTTCCGAACCACGTTATATCGGGTTGTCTCTTCTTTTGTTAGTTTTAGTTTAATTATTATTCTGCTTGCTCACTAACATCATAAGAAGAAGAACTAACAAATTGAGGGTGAACATCAATTCACCTCCTCTAGCTATCCGATCATTCTTAACAGTGATCAGATTCCCTCTTTTGCTGACATTTTAGTGATGTGGCAGGCATCCTTTATTTTTGGGAATCGTTGATTATCTAAACCAAACAAGGTTTTTGTTAATAACCTTGGATGGATAACCAAGGTTATCAAAGATAATCCTCAACCAAATGCATCCTAAGAATTTTTCTTGAGGGAATGACAAATCTAAAAAAGTTAGCCACTTGGATGTGCCTCCGTGAATTTTTTTTTATTACCTTAATGGGTAGTCAGTGGGAATTTCTATGAGGTCGGATTGGTCACCTCAAGATTTGTTCCAAGAGTTAGATATTAGGGTTATAATATATATATATATATATATATATATATATATATTCAAATGTTTTTTTCCAATCTATTAAGGTCAGCAAATTTTGTCTCAAATTAATAAAATAACCAATTTTAATAACATTACTCATTGTCATTTGCAGTCGTAACTACTCTAATTGTGTATTGATCCCGGCTAGTGCGCGTGTAGCTCGGTCGGCCAGCCTGGCACCACCTAAGGCCAGGACGGGCCTGCTAGGTGCGAGCTGATTATTCTAGCTGGCAGGGCTGGGGGCCCAGGGCCCTCTTGGACCGGGTGCCCCGACTGAGCGACCAGTTAGACGTGCCCCGATCCGATCCCACGGGGAGAGGATCGAGAGCCCAGGGAGCCTACTACTCTTGCGCCTGATGGCGCGTTAACTGTTAAAGATCGACCGAACCACACCCGAGTGGTTCCCAGTTGGCATCTTCCTCTGTCGCAGCCCCCCGACCCCAATACACGACCGATAATCCATGCCCGAGTGCTCTCGACTCGGAACTCGAGCATCCATCAACTCAGGAAGTAGCCTGGCCCAGCCTAAGCAATATCGGTCACAGGACCTAATTAACCCCCACTCGAGGTAGCCAGTCGGTGTGACGGCTCGACATTATTAGTCCACAGGGAAATACCCACTCTCTGACTCCCCACTAAGTAGAACTGTGCAGAAGTCGGCGCAGGCCGGCTCAAGCCTGATGTCATCCCTGCCCGAATCACGGATATCCCACTGACACAGTATGACCTTCTGACATAATATGATCTTCTGGCATACTACCTTCTAGCCATCCCCTTACGCCCCATACTACGGTATCCCACTTTTGGTCAGATCGAGCGGCGTCGGACGACATCAGTCGGCAAACTAACAGCGCCCTCACCCTGTCTCGCATACGACACCTTAGCCTGCCCCGCATGAGACAAAAGGTGACAGAAAGGCAGAAGGGCAGGAGCTGTCAGTTCCCTCGGCTATATAAGCCCCTCCACTCCCCACTTCACAGGTACGCGCGAGAATCTCCTATTCTTTTGTTCCATTGCTTTCTTGCTCTTCCACCACCGGTGACTGACTTGACCGTTGGAGGGCCTTGTCGGAGACTTTTCCCGGCGGGTTTACTAACGGTCATCCTCTTGTAGATCGGAGCCAGCCTCAGCAACTCGTGGCACTCGTGGGACCACTTCGCTCTTGGGAGTTCACCTCACTTCGCGACAGGATCAAATTTGGCGCTAGAAGAAGGGACTTTCTGCCTAATCGGGAGTGCACGATGGAAGATCCCAACCAAGTAATGGTGACCATTACGCCTGAGGAATACGAGCTCTTGATGGCAGCCCGGGCTCAAAAAAACCCCTCAGAGGCCTTCACAGGCCGGTAGCCCGGCGACCCGATTCCCCGAGCCGTCGGCACCCGGCCACTCAGGAGGTCGGGGAAAGGTTGCCCGACCCGAAGGGGGATCGACCCCCTTTCCCGCCGCTTTCTATTGAGGTCGGGACGATGAGGCTGATTCAATCCCGGTCGAGGCATCGACATCCAACCAGACACATAGGTTGCGTCCCAATAAGGGGAAAGCCCTAGCCGACTCGCCTTTGGCTACCCTGGTACGCAACCCCTTTTTCTCTATGATCCTGGAGGACCCGGTTCCCAATCATCTCAGATTCTTCACCATACCCGAGTATGCTAGGACGACTGATCCCGAGGAACATCTGATGAAGTTCGAGAGTGCGGCCCTGCTGCACCAATATCCCGAGGGCGTGAAATGCCGAGCCTTCCTGACGACGCTCTTAGGACCAGCTCAAAGGTGGTTCGACCGACTCCCCAACGAGTCCATGTCGAGCTTTGAGGAGCTTAGGAGAATATTCCTCCAACACTTCGCCAGCAGCCGATGGCACCACAAGACGAGCCTCAACCTGTTCGCCTTGAAGCAGGGCCTGAAGGAGTCCCTCCGGGCCTACATTAAGAGGTTTAATGGGGTGGCGCTGGACGTGCCGACTGCCACCCCCGAGGTACTGATCAGTGCCTTCTCCCAAGGACTACAGGAGGGAGACTTCTTCTGCTCACTGATACGGAAGCCGCCAAAGGACTTTGATAGCCTGCTAGGGAAGGCTGTCAAGTATATCAACATGGAGGAAGCGCAGGCCGCTCAGAAGAAGGAGTCGGTCAGCACACCGACCCCGAACCCCGTTCAGAACAGTCGATCCCCGGGCGGGCCCATTCGCAGCCCACGGGGAGCAATCGACCGGGCGGGAATGGAGCGCTAGCACGTGCATGAAGTGGCCCAGGGTGTCTGCCGACCCACTGGAGACCCTATTACTCATTTCACCAGAGCCACACCCACGACACGGATGAGTGCTGGCAGTCCAGGAGAGGTCGGGCTCCTGCCCCCTGAGGACGGAGACGCCAAGCATCTCCCGGGCACGGTTTGGGCCGCGGAGGTCCGGCCGCCACCCCAACAGCCGAGGAACCCAGACGGAACCCCCGACTGCTCGTAACCTGTTCCCACAAGAGGACTGAGCCGAGGCCGAAGAGATGGATGAGGAGAAGGCCAATCGACAGAATGCCATCCGAGGAGGAGTGCACGTGATCTCGGGTGGGCCTACCGGGGGAGATTGCAATCGAGCTCGGAAGGCACAGGTGCGCCAACTGGAGATTCACCGGGTCGGCACAAGCGTCGCTCAGGCGTAGGGGCCTCAGATCAGCTTTGGCCTGCAAGACCTACGGGGACTGGAGGTCCCGCATGATGATGCTTTGGTCATCACGGCCGTGATAGCCAACTACCAGGTCCACCGAACCATCGTGGACATGGGCAGCTCGGTCAACATATAAGAAAGCCTTCGACCAGCTGCAGATCGAGTCGTCCCAGCTGGAGTTGGTGGCCACCCCACTGTTATGGTTCACGGGGAACCAGGTATAGCCGATTGGGCAAATTCGGCTGGCCATCTCCTTAGGGGAGGAGCCCCTGAAGCGAACCAGATGGTCCACTTTTTTGATAGTGGACGCTCTCTCAGCCTACAACGCGATCCTAGGTCGATCGACCCTCAACGAGTTCCGGGCCGTCACTTCGACTTTCTACCTCAAGATCAAATTCTCGGTCGGTGACAAGGTCGGGGAGGTCAGAGTAGATCAGAGGGTGGCTCGCCGGTGCTACGTGGATAATGTTCGGACGGAGAGCCAGAAGGCTTAGCGCACATCTACCAGCTGTAACATGGTGCAATCCTCTCCTTGGGTCGAGCTGCACAAAGACAAGGAGGAGGTTCAGTTGCTTCCCGACCGGGAGGAAGCCCGAGTTAAGATAGTCGTCGGGTTGCCGAGTGAGTTAAAAGAGCCACTGCTGGAGTGTCTGACCTGGAACCAGGACATGTTCGATTGGTCAATCGAAGAACTGAAGGGTGTCCGACCGAAGGTGGCCGAACACCACCTCCATGTATACCCTAACGCTCGGTCGGTCAAGCAGAGGAAGCGATACTTCAGCACGGAGAAGAATAAAGTGATCCGGGCTGAAATCAAGAAACTGTTGGAGGCCAGGCACATCCGAGAAGTCCAATTCTCGGCCTGGCTAGCCAACGTAGTCTTGGTGGCTAAGCCCGACAATAAGTGGAGAGTGTACATCGACTTCCGGGACCTCAACCAAGCCTGCCCGAAGGACTGCTACTCTATGCCCCGGATCGACCAAATGGTCGACTCGACAGCTGGAAGTGAGCTCATCTCCATGCTGGATGCTTA
This sequence comes from Boesenbergia rotunda, assembly GCA_024364735.1. Classification (NCBI taxonomy): domain Eukaryota; kingdom Viridiplantae; phylum Streptophyta; class Magnoliopsida; order Zingiberales; family Zingiberaceae; genus Boesenbergia; species Boesenbergia rotunda. The sequence goes on along the minus strand of JAGFNQ010007115.1, from coordinate 124,452 downwards.
CCAGGGCTATCACCAAGTGCCGAGGATCAGGAGAAAGTTAGCTTCATCACGGCTGATGCCACGTACTGCTACACCATCATGCCGTTCGGGTTAAAGAATGCCGGAGCCACCTACCAGAGAATGATGAACAACGTATTTCGTGCACAGATCGGCCGGAACATTGAGGTGTACGTGGATGACATACTGATCAAGTCGAGCCGAATGACAAACTTGGTGTTAGATGTGGAGGAGACCTGCCAGACCTTGCGCAAGTATGACCTTAAACTAAACCCGGCCAAGTGTCTTTTAGAGCTCGGAGTGAGAAATTCCTCGGATACATAGTCACCGAGAGGGGCATCGAGGCCAATCCGAGCAAGGTCAAGGCTTTGCTCGACATGCCCCTGCCAAGGAACCTCCGAGAGGCACAGAGACTCACTGGGTGGATCACGGCGTTATCCCGCTTCATATCCCGATACGCCGAGCAGGGGCTACTGACAGACCCAAATGATATATTAAATATTGTCACGAAATTGTGAGCCTCAAAAATTTGACAAGCCCAAACTATGTGTCACGAATGTGGGCCTCAAATTTAGAATTTATAAATGAATGAAATGAATGCTGGAAACCCTTTTACAATCAAAAGTATGAAAATGTAATATAGGGGCCACAGGTCGTATTTTTTCTCGGGGCTAGTTGATATAATTTGATTCGTGCTTGTATTTATGTGTCATTTGTGAATTCGGGTTTCAAATAAAGTTTGGGTTTGGGTTGCAATTCGGAAATAAAATCACAATGAAAGCATAAAGAAAGAAGGAAACTGAACCAAGCAACTTAAACAAAGTAATGGCAATTCATGGACTCAACCAATGGAAAATCTCATTAAGCAAAGCACTTAGCCGAATTCAAGGAGTGATTCTGAACTTAAATACATGACAAATTGCTTTTAACTCCAAGGAGTACCATTCAACCGGAATTTAATCTTGACATACAATGCAACCATAAAACAAACTAGATATGCAAATTGAGATGTTTATGTGCCAAAATTGAGATTACAATTCAGAGATAAATCAAATGCATATGAAATTGATTTCAAACACAATCATACACCAAGAAAGCATGTTAAATTCGGATGCAAAACAGTGCCCCAAAATAGCTTGGCAAGCAATGGAACCCTTTGTGCCAAGGCTGATTTTTTTCCGTGCCAAAAACTAGTTCTAAAAACTAAGGGTTTAAACTGATCGATTAAGCTGGGAAGAGACAGCTAAGAAGGCATAAATATGCAGGAATGAATGAAAAGTTTCAGAATGCAACAACTAAACAAAAAGCAAGTGGAAAAACCTTGACACCACAAACTGCCAATTTCAGAAAATAAGCTGCAGTTTTTTTTTCGAAATAAAATTGATTTGGATGCTAAACTAAACAAAAAGCTGAAGTTGATTTCTCCAAGCTAAAGTCACATAAGATTTCTAAGAACTGAATTCATTGAATGCAAATCGAAAGTTGAAACTGAAATATTTCAGAACTAAAACCGAAGTAACAAATAGTAAACCAAATGCAGAATTCAGTCCCTAACTTGGCACAAAGCAAGCAAATGAACTAGAGTGGATTCTCTATTCTATAGATCAACAAGGCTTAAGTGAAACTCACATTAAATGTCACAAAACGCATGAGTAACTGAACTGAAACTGCATAACAAACTAAAGTTGCAGAAATTTTTGATACGCAAGCTGAAAAAACAGGGACACAGCTGATACACAAAGATTAACTACAAATAAACTAGAATTAAAAGCAATTATCCACTACAAACATTTCCTATCTATAAAACTTGCAGAACATAAACCTAACTTAAGCAAAACAACCAAGAAACGAATTTACAGCTAATGAAACGAAATCAGAAACTGCAGAAATGAATTTTAACAATCAGAAATGAAATTTACAGCTAAACAATAAAAATTAACTAAGCTAACTAATCCTCAATCCTCCTTAAGCTCAAGTGCTCCTTGTTCGTCACGCAAGGGTGAGCCTCGGACCCGCAAGCTCAGCAAGTCGATGGTAACAACCCCTGCGATTCAAAACCAGCTCAGATTGCTCAAATCTGAAATTTTCCATTCGAAATCTTCATTGCAGCTGCGTCTGCGTGAATTGGTGAGTGGATGATGATCAAAGCTACTCAGGGAACCCCTCTGGATAACTTAGATGGAAGGTAATAGAGCACAACCGATCCAAAGGCATCAAATGGCAGAGTTGCGGAAACCTCTCAACATCCCTGTTTCTTGGGCAAATTGAGGCTGGAATTTCACCGAGAAGCTCTCCCACTGACCTAGCACATGATCTAAAGGATAAATCGAGGGGTCGCGCCCCTTTGGATAAAGAAAACTACTGAAGAACTGATGAACAAACGAAGAAGACGAAGAACGGCGAGGAAACGCGACAAGGCTTGGCTGCGCAAGAAATTTGATTAAGTAGTAACAATTGGACGGCTGTGATTGATTGGAGGAGATCCAACGGTAGATCTTGGTCTGATTTGATCCAAACTTTTATGATGATGATCTGGGGTCAGGATCTGCCTCGTGGTAGCTCGGATCCTCCAGATATGCAACGGATGGTCCAGATCAACTCTATCTGTGAATGGACGCTCTAGAGCCCTCCTTGCTTGATCCAACGGTTGATTGAGCTCTGATTGGGATGAAACCTTCAGATCTTGATCATAGAGCTTGATCAACCCTAACCCTAGCTCGGATTGCTTCAGATCGTCCCGGATGGCTCAGATCTAGCCGCTCTTGAATCGGACGGCCCGGATTAATCGTAATCTTGATAATCTGATCCGGGTCACTTCCGACTCAAGTTTGACCCAGTATGCCCTAGGTCCAGGATCCTTTCATGCCTACAAAAATATATCAGAAAATTAGTGGCCAATTAATCCAAAAATTATGTAATTTTGCAATTAAGTCCAAAATAAGATAAAGTTCCAAAACCTAGGGTAAAATCATAATTAAGCAATAAAAACATGGGTCAAACATGGATTTTAGCAATTAAAATAATCAATAAAATGGTGGTTATCAACTCCCCCACACTTAACCTTGAGCGTCTCGCGAAACAACTAAATATGTATCCCTTAGGTTTTCTAAAGCATAATTAGAAGCAAATGAAAAGAAATTACCTAAGATTGTCAATTCTCATAAATCTAAGCTCTATGGATTAGTATCTTGTCCTTAAATCAATAACTTAGTCTTTTCATCTATCATGAGTCATTGAGATGAATTTAACTCACTAGCATTTCAAGGAAAAATTTGGTGGCTCTCTTCTTAAGTTCTAACTTGATAATGGAAGTGGAGCTCACTCATACACATGATTCTTGCACTACCATAGGCTTGCTTATTATCTACTCTCCACCATTAATCATGATTAGGATCAACATCTACAAAAACAAATGAAAACATGGAAAATGATAAAGAAATGGAGTCAAAATCAAGGAAATTGAAAAATTGATGGAGTGGGAGACTTGGTTGCTCAAAAATGTTTCCAATGTGCTTTGTCCCATCTTGACAGTCCTCTAATGATATCAAGAGTGTGGTGAAGTCAAATTTAAGTAATTGCCTTTGATTTGGATGAAAAACCCTTCCTTGGTTTCAATGTGCCATTTTCCACCTTGCGTGCCAAATTTCTTTCTTCATTCTCTTTTCTGATTTTTCTCTTCTTCTTTTATCTTCTAGCAAGGTCAGAAATGAACTGAAATAAAGCTTGGACTTGGATGAGAAAAATTACAATGTCAAAGCTCCAAAACTCCAATTGTGTCATTTTGCTTCTTCCTTCTCTTCTCTCATCATTTTTTTTTCTTTCTTTCTTTCTCCTTCTCTAGTGAGGTCAGAATGTGGTGATGCAAGGCTGTAATTCTGATGAGAAAGCTCCATTGAATCAGGGTGCCGAAACTCCAATGATGTGCCAACTTGCTTCTTTGTGTTTTTCTTGTTTTTCAAACTGTTTTCTGTTTTTTTTTCTTTTTTTTTCTGCAATTGGTCTTAGCTGGAGCATATCAGATCTTGCCACACTCTAATTCCTTCATATCAGTTGGCATCTAGAAGTTGTTGAGCACTTAAAATGTTCCTCTCGAAAATTCTGTTCAATCAAGTTGAATTTTAGCCAACTTCTTTCCATTTTCTTCTCTATTTCGAAACTCCTAGCATCCAAATTCCTTTCTTGTTCTGATAGGCTGTGATGTGCTTCAATCTATGATACATTCATCCACTTCATTTCGTGATTCACAGCCTTGGAAAAAATCAAATTCAGCCAACAATTAACTCAATTTCTGCACAAACTCAATTTCATTGTTTTAAGCTTTTGTTCAGCCCTTATTCGGACATTCTGATTTTGTACAGCTGAGATTGAGCTTCTGGCATATGGTTCTGAATTTAATGAACAGAATACAGCTGCAATTGTGAGTACTTCTGATCAACTCATGCTTCAAAGAAAAATTTTTCTTGCTTTGGCACCAACTCTTTTTCTCACTGCTTTTTGAGTGCAAATTGTTTCCATTTCAGAAAAATTTAACATGCTTTCTTGGTGTATGATTGTGTTTGAAATCAATTTCATATGCATTTGATTTATCTCTGAATTGTAATCTCAATTTTGGCACATAAACATCTCAATTTGCATATCTAGTTTGTTTTATGGTTGCATTGTGTGTCAAGATTAAATTCCGGTTGAATGGTACTCCTTGGAGTTAAAAGCAATTTGTCGTGTACATGCATTTAAGTTCAGAATCACTCCTTGAATTCGGCTAAGTGCTTTGCTTAATGAGATTTTCCATTGGTTGAGTCCATGAATTGCCATTACTTTGTTTAAGTTGCTTGGTTCAGTTTCCTTCTTTCTTTATGCTTTCATTGTGATTTTATTTCCGAATTGCAACCCAAACCCAAACTTTATTTGAAACCCGAATTCACAAACGACACATAAATACAAGCACGAATCAAATTATATCAACTAGCCCCGAGAAAAAATACGACCTGTGGCCCCTATATTACATTTTCATACTTTTGATTGTAAAAGGGTTTCCAGCAATTCATTCATTCACATGTAAATTTGAGGCCCACATTCGTGACACATAGTTTGGGCCTGTCAAATTTTTGGCGCCGTTGCCGGGGAAGCAACTAGTTGATTTGTTTGATTTTTGCTTGTATACTTTTAGACATATCATTGGGTTCTATTTTTTGTTGCTTATTCTTTTGTATACGGGTACTGCCATTTTTCTTGTTTGTTTTGTGACAGGACTGCCAGTTCAGAATGTTTCCATCTACTTACCAGCAGCCGTGTCAACAATTCCAACAAAATCAGCAACCAAATCAAAATTTCCAATATTCCTGTGAAAATTTTCAACAACCAAACCAGTTTTTTCAACCTAATTGTCAGCCAAGTCAGCCCTTCCAATTTCAGCAGCCAAGTCAATCAAATTTTCAACAGTTTCAGCATGGGCAGCCACCATTTCAGAATTTTGATCAACAAAGTCAGCAATTTCAGCTACCATGGCAACAGTTTCAGCCACCATTACAACAATTCGAGCAACCACAGCAATTCCAACCATTTCAGCCGGATTTTCAGCCAATTCAACCAATTTTCCAGCAAAATCAGATTGGGCAGCCATTATTCCAGAATTTTCAGCCCCCTTATCAACAAGATCAATCACTTTTTCAAGGATTTCAACATTTTAACCAAAATTTCCAGCCCATGCAACTTCAGTGTTCACCACCACAAATTCAACCTCAGATACAAGAATTCCAGGGCTACAATTTTCAGCAATTTCCACCAAGTGGTGAACCAACTTTTCAGCAGTTTAATCAGCCTGTTCAACCCCCACAGTCTCAATTTCTACAAATGTGTCAACAAGAGCTTTAAAACCTCGAAAGGCAAATGAAACAAGTGGCTAATGATTTGAATCAGATAAAAGCCCAAAGAGCAGAACAATTAGCTTCTCAAGCTATTTTTAATTCTGAGAGCCCCGGAGTTGGTTTTATATCAGTTCAAGGTGACCCTAGTGCATGGCAAAGTCCTTCTTCAATTAATCTTGCAAATTTAGTAGAAGAAGAAGAAGAAGAATACATTAAAATCTGGGCACCTACAGCATGCATCCCTCCGAAGATTCCTACTCAAAATCCATTGTCAAATTTGTCAGCTCAAGAAGAAGAAACTGGAGCTCCACAGGACCATTCTAGTCTTTTATTTTGCGATGATAGTGTTATTAGTGGTCCTAATTTTTCTGATACTTTTGTTGCAGATATTACAGGAGAAGCATGCAGAGGAGATGATTCCACAGGTGTAGGGGATTGCACTAAGCCCCAGGGACCACCACAAGATTTAGAGAATGAACCAGAAAGTGTAGGGACTTGCATGGTGGAAGCAAGCACCCAAGGATCACCAGTTGATTGTCCACCAGAGCCTGAGGCTGATGAGGAGCATGAACATGACCAGGAGGAGACCACAGATACATCTACTATTATAGAACCTCCAAGTATTATCCAGCACGCTCAGGTAAGTATTTCTCCTCTTTGTTCAGAAAAATGCAGTGAGGTACCTAGTACTGATTTTATTGATTATGATGGATTTATTGATATACCTTGTGTAGAAATTGTTTGTGAAAATCCAATAGAGGTACCAAACATTGATTTCATTGATCGTACTGCATTACTTGATACATCTCTTGTAGATACGAATAGCGAAATAATTTTAGAGGCACCCATAATTGATGTAGTTTGTTATGATGAATCTTTAGATACATCTTTTGTGAATATGGATAGTGAAAATTTTTTAGAAGTGCCTGAATTTGATGTTATTTATTTTGATGAATCTCTTGCTATGTCATATGCTGAAAATGAATGTGAAAAACTTTTGGAGATACCTGATATTGATTTGATTGGCTGTGACATATTGCATGATACACCTTGGATGGACAATAATTGCGAAATTTCTATTGATGTGCCAGAAATTGATTTCTTTATTTGTGATGAGCTCCTGGATGCAAATTTTGTAGAAAATGATTTTGAAAATTTTATTGAGGCACCACAAATTGATTTAATTGGACATGATGCAGTTTTGGATTCATTTTATGCAGAGACTGATATCATTATATTTCTTTCTGACCTGAACGCTTGAGAGAGGTATTACATTATTTTGCAGGGTCCAGAAGACTACAGGAGTGGGTGCTCCAACTGAACAGACTTCAGCCTCCTGGAAGGGCTTCTGAAAAGCATCAAGAAGGAGGAGAAGATCTTACTTTAATCCATTGCCCTCCATTCCTTCAATGGCTATTATACCTGAATCGCCTTCGGCCACCGGAGAAAATTTTTGCAAAGTTCAAGTGTGGGGGAGTCCTAATTCTCCCAGCTACCCATGGTCCTCCACTACCAAGATGGAGGCTAATTCTGGANTCTCATGACAAGAATCAAAGGTCCTTATAGGTTCAACAATCACTTTGACCCATACAAATAGAATCAAACTCAATCAAAAATCATTCAAGCAATTTCAACTAAGTTTGAATCAAATCCAATGTTCCAATCAAGTTTCCTTGATTGGAATGCCCAAGTATGATCATGGAGTCATATACACATATGTTATGCAATGGTTTTCCCCATACTTAGTCACCACACTGATTATTATCTCGTCAACTTAATTTCTCAAGGGATGCATTAACATTTTGAAAAATTGAGTTGATCCTAACATCTCACTCCTTGTCTAGCAAACAAAAACGTTTTGGTAAATCTTATAGTTTGTGTGAGATGTCCCCAAAGTTACCCAATTGTTTCCCAACAATTCGAAATAATCATGAAGGGGTTTAATGCATTTTGAAAATCATGAAGCGCGACACATTCCCAACTCCCGTCTTAGGAAACTAAATTTATTTTCGGGAAGTGGATTAGTAAAAATGTCAGCTAGATTTGATTTGGACTCTACATGTGAGAGTACAATATCTCCCCTAGCTACATGATCCCTAATGAAGTGATGTCTTACTTCAACATGTTTGGTCCTAGAATGATGGACTGGATTCTTGGTTAGGTTAATTGTGCTAAGGTTATCACATAACACTTGCACACCCTTGTAACTTAATCCATAGTCCTCTAAGGTATGTATCATCCACAACAATTGTGATACACTCTCTCCCATGACGATATATTCTACCTCGGTAGTGGAAAGAGCAATACAATGTTGCATCCGACTCGACCAACTTACTAAGGACGAACCTAAGAATTGACAACCCCCACTTGTGCTTTTCCGGTCCAACTTACATCCAGCGTAGTCGGAATCCGTATAGCCAATTAAATCAAAAGATTCGGTACGGGGGTACCATAGACCGACTCCAATCGTGCCTTTGAGATATCTCAAAATTCACTTAACGGCGATTAGGTGAGATTCCTTGGCACAAATTTGATATCTAGCGCGCATACCTACAGTAAATAGAATGTCTGGTCGGCTGGCTGTGAGGTATAGCAAACTACCTATCATGCTTCGATATTGAGTTAGATCAACGGGTTTACCACTCTCATCATTGTCTAATCGTGCCACGGGAGCATAAGTCTCATCATAATCAAGGCCTTCAACTTAACTGTAGACCTTGGCTACCAGGCGTGCCTTGTTTCTAATGATTTCTTCCTTATGGTTTAATTTGTTTTTGAAGACCCATTTGGTTCCAATAATGGTGGTCTTCTTGGGTCTAGGGACTAAGTCCCAAACTTGACTCCTCTCAAATTGACCTAGTTCATCTTGCATTGCAATGATCCAATCGGGATCACTTAATGCTTCATCAATTTTTCTAGGTTCAATTTCGGAAATTAGGGCAACTTCATTAGCCTCATTCCGGAAGAATGATCTAGTCCTAACCCCATGATGGATGTCTCCAACAATTTGGTCTTGGGGATGACTAGAGGCTAATCTAGTTTGCCTAGGAGTTGGTGGTGCTTCTTGAACGGTTTCACTAGACACAAGTTTAGCCTCAGGATCCGGCTGATCAATGGGTTCTCTAGGTTCACCGTCATTAGACTCATCACCATCAACAACACTTGGAGTTTCTTTCAAACTTAGTCTCCTAAGTTCGAGTTGAACTCCTTCTACATTTTCTGTTTGGTCAATTGATTTTGGAATTTCTTCAAAGACCACATCAGAAGACTCTTCAACTAATCTAGATTTCTTGTTGTAGACTCGGTAGGCTTTGCTAACGAGAGAATACCCGACTAGTATCCCTTCATCAGCCTTTGCCGTGAACGTTTCAAGGTGGTCCTTGGTGTTTAGAATAAACACCTTACAACCAAACACCCTAAGGTGTTTAACCGTAGGTGGTTTTCCAAACCAAAGTTCATGGGGAGTCTTTCCTAAGAACCTATGGATGAGGACTCTGTTTTGCACATAGCAAGCTGTATTTACAGCTTCAGCCCACAAGTAACTCGGGAGTGAGTACTCATTGAGCATGCTTCGTGCAGCCTCTTGAAGAACACGGTTCTTCCTCTCTACAACACCATTTTGTTATGGTGTTCTAGGAGTAGAGAACTCATGCTTATAACCTCTATCTTGACAAAATTCTAAAAACCTTTGAATTTGAAATTCACCTCCATGATCACTTCTAATTGTCTTAATGGTTGATGTTTTTTCATTTTCAACTCTTCTACAAAAAGAAATGAAAATATCTAAGGTTTGGTCCTTATATTTTAAAAAGTAAGTCCATGTATATCTAGTGAAATCATCAATAATCACAAAGTAATACCTACTTCCATTCAATGATATGATAGTACTACAATCAAATAGATCCATATGAAGTAAATCTAATGCATTGGAAGTACTTACAGCGCTTTTACCTTTATGTGTAGATTTTGTTTGCTTACCTATTTGACATGCATCACAAAGTTTGTCTTTCTCATACTTGATGCTTGGTAAGTGATAAATACCATTTTATTGATTATTTTAATTGCTAAAATCCATGTTTGACCCATGTTTTATTTGCTTAACTATGATTTTACCATAGGTTTTAGGATTTCCTCTTATTTTGGACTTAATTGCAAATTTACACATTTTTTGGATTATTTGGCCACTAATTTTCTGATATATTTTTGTAGGCATGAAAGGATCAAGGATCTAGGGCATATTGGGTCAAACTTGAGTCGGAAGTGACCCGGATCGAATTATCAAGATTATGATTTAATCTGGGTCGTCCGATTCAAGAGCGGCTAGATCTGAGCCATCTGGGACGATTCGAAGCAATCCGAGCTAGAGCAAGGGTTGATCAAGCACCCTGATCAAGATCTGAAGATTTCATCCCAATCAGAGCTAAATCAACCGTTGGATCAAGCTTGGAGGGCTCTAGATCATCCATTCAAAGATTAGCTTGATCTGGACCATCCGTTGCAAATCTGGAGGATCCGAGCTACCACAAGGCAGATCCTGACCCCAAATCATCATCATCAAAGTTTGGCTCAAATCAGAGCAAGATCAGCCATTGGATTGAAGTGGATCAATCTGGACCGTCCATGCTTAAGTATTTAATCAAAAATTTCCTGCCTTCAGCCGTTGTCGCGTCTTCGCCGCAGAGTCCAGTTCTTCGTGTTCTTCCTTGTTCTTCATTTCTTCTTCAATCCAAGGCGCGACCACCTCGATTCCTACTGAAATTCATCATCTGAATCCTTGGGAGGCAATCTCGATCCGAAATTCAACTCAAACATCATCCGGACAGAGCTTGTTGAGGGTTTCACATTCTCTGTGGTCCGGGAGCTTGAATCTCAGCTACACGCAAATTCAGATCACCTGAGTCACTTGTAGGGGTTCTCAAGTGAGCTCAGGTCGTCTCCAAATCTTCATCGCAGCTCAGCAAGTTGAGATTAAAGGGCTCGGATTGGAATTTTCCCATTTGGAGCAGTTTGAGCAAAATTGATGGATTGAAGTTGTTTTCCACCGATTTGCTGAGCCTAGGGGTTCGAAGCCAGCTCTTGATTGACAACCAAGAAGATTCTGAGCTCAAGAAGGGTCGAGGAGTAGTTTAATTGGTTTACAATTTAGTTTTCAGCTGTAGTTTTTAATTCTGCCGAATTCTGTCCTGTTCTAGAGTTTTAGTTTCATCAGCTGTAGTTTGTTTTCTGAATTGTTTCGTTTAATTAGGTTTTAATCCTTAGAGTTCAGTATGTTAGGAACTTGATTAGTGATTAATAGAGTTAAATTTCAGTTCACTTTAGTTTTATTTCTTGCGTGCCAATTCCAAGTGTTGCGTGCCAAGTTTAATTTAGTTTTGTTCTCTTTCTTTCGGTTTCTGAATTTGTCTCAGATTTCTTGTTTCTTAGTTGTTAATCTCTGCTTTAGCATTAGATAGATAGTGTATTTGGTTTAAAATAACACTTGCTATAAGTTCTGTGCATCAATGTCTAGTTTGCGTGCCATCTCATTTCTATAAAACCCAAATCTGTTTTTTGAAAATTCCAGCTGAAGATTTTCTGCATTCTTGCTAGGTAAACACTAGATATTTCAGCTTAGTTGTTTGGCCTTTCGATCAGAGTATCAAGTTGAGTTTGTTGTGTGTTTTGCACCCAAGCCATATGCTGAATCTCTGAACATCCAATCCGAATTTCTGTTTACTTCAATTCTAAAATTTTGCTTCTCTAATTCTGATTTCAGTTTTACTTCCTTATCTTAGTTTTGCTTAGTTCTATCTTCATACCATTGTTTTCCAATTGAATCACTCAGCTGAAACAGTTGAGCTAAAACTTTACTTATTTCATAAGGTTGGTGTTAGTTTTTGGCACAAAAGATCACTCATTTCTTCCTTTGCGTGCCAACTGCCTTAAACCCTCTTGCATTCGTATTTAGCTTGTTTTCGTTATGGCATATGATTGTGTTGAAGACAATAAGTTACACTCACTCAATTCTGAATTTAGTTGGCAGTAGTATATTTAAAAAAAAACTCTCTAGTTTGTTTAGTTGAGTTGTTTGCTTAATCTAGTCTATTTCGCATACATTGATTTGTTGCAAGCTTGTTTATTTCCAAAAACTCTTATCACTGTTTTTACTTCATTGAATAGCAGTTGTTTTGTTTTATTGAAATCAAAAATTAGTTTCAGAAAATCTGGTGAGTGTGTGATTAGGTTTACATTAGGTTGAGTTCTTAAATGCAAATTTCTTGTTAGTTCCATTGTTAATTTTCCTTCAATTTCATTTCATTTTCACTTTTATTTACAACCAAAAATCAAATTATTCACTTGAAACCCAAAACTCATAAACGACACAAATACAAGTTCGAATCAAACACGACAACTAGCCCCGAGAAAAATACGACCTGTGACCCCTATATTACATTTTCATATTTTTGATTGTAAAAGGGTTTCCAGTTATTCATTCACATTTAAATCTGATGAGCCCACACTTTCGTGACAATTTAATCTAGTATATTTGGGCATTATCAAATTTTTGGCGCCGTTGCTAGGGAATTTACTAGTTGACTTGTTTGATTTTTGCTTGTGCACTTATTTCATATCATTCTTGACTTACTTTTGTGCTTATTGCTATATCTTTTGATTTGATTTTATTTGTTATATCTTTTTATCCACTTTTTCTGCGAGTTGTCTTGTTTTATGACCAGGTCTTTAGGTGGTGATTTAGAAGATTTCGACCCTGAGATTGAGAGGACTTTCAGAGCCAGGAGGAGCCAGGCTATTCTTTCTGAGACTACAGATATCCCTCCTATTCAGACTATCTTCACTCACTCAGGCAATGACATGGCAGACCACCAAAGAACCATGAAGGAGCTCGCAGCACCAAACGCTGCATTTCAGTACTCCAGCATAGCTTATCCAGAGCTAGGGGGAATTTTGAGCTAAGATCTGGACTCATCAATTTGCTGCCCAAGTTTCAGGGTTTATCTAGAGAGGATCCAAACAGACACCTGCACGAATTTCATGTGGTATGCTCCACTATGAAGCCTCAGGGCATTTCTGAAGAAGACATTAAGCTGAGAGCTTTTCCCTTCACACTGACAGGAGCAGCAAAAGACTGGTTCTATTATCTACCTACAGGGCATGTGTCTAGTTGGATCTCCATGAAGAAGATATTTTTGGAAAAGTATTTCCCAGCCTCCAGGACAGCTATAATCAGAAAAAGCATCTGTGGGATTCAGCAAGTGGTGGGTGAGACATTGTATGATTACTGGGAGAGATTCAACAAGCTGTGTTCCAGTTGCCCCCAGCATCAGATCAGTGAGCAATTGTTGATTCAATACTTTTATGAAGGGTTACTGCAGATGGATAGAGTCATGATAGATGCTGCAGCTGGAGGGGCCCTAGTGAACAAAACACCACTTCAAGCTAGGGAGCTAATTTCAAATATGGCTGAGAATTCCCAACAATTTGGAAGCAGAGCCTTGACCACCAGAGGAGTGGGTGAAGTTCAGGTAGTTCCTATTGATCATTATGACAAGAGATTTGCAGAGATCACATCACTTATTAAGGAGTTGAAGGTTAGCAATGCAAATCAAGGCTCAACTCCTTCAGTACCTCCACCCTCTAGTCAAGTGATAAGTGTGTGTGGCATTTGCTCTAGTCTAGAGCATACCTCAGATTCATGCCCCACCCTCCAACAGGATGAGACAGTAGCCGCATTAGTGAGAGGACAATTTCCAGCAAGAAACAATCCCTATTCCTCTACTTACAACCCCGGTTGGAGGAATCATCCTAACTTGAGGTATGGGAATGCTTTCTGCCAACAAGAGCCTCAAAGTCAGTCTTCACAGCAGCCTCAACCGAATTTCCAGCAGCCCCAACAAACTCAAAACAATCAGCAAACTTTTCAGCAATCAAACCAAAGTTTTCAGCCTCCGTTTCAGCCTAATTCCCAATTTCAGCAACAATTCCAGCCATTTGAACCTCAATTCCAGCAATATCATCAAGGGCAGCAAGGTTTTCAGTCATTTCCTGCTTTCCAAGCTCCAAATCAACAAAATTTCCAAGCATCACAGCCCTTGAATCAGAATTTTCAGCCCTACAACCAAGGGTTTCAAGGTTAGAGTTTTCAGCCCTCGCCATCTAATTTTCTACCTCAAAATCAGAACTTTCATCCCTACAACTCCCAGCAAGGTTTCCAAGCATCTCAGCCATTTAATCAGCCCTATCAACAGCCCAATCAGTCCTCTTATCAGCCCCAAAATCCATGTTTTCAACAAAATCAGCAAGCTCAACAATTTCAGCCTACTTCATCCTTTCAAAATCAGTCAAGGAGCTATTCTAACCAAGGAGGGTATGGGGGATCAAATGGAGGAAATGATCAGCAACAAATGATAGAAATGTTTCAACAGATGCTCCAACAACAACAACAACATATTCAAAACCTTGAGAGGCAAATGGGTCAATTGGCTAGTGGGATCAATCAGAATCAAGCTCAAGGATCAAGTCAACTGCCTTCCCAAACTGTTCCTAATCCTAAAGGAAATGTGAGTGCTATATATTTGAGGAGTGGGAAGGTCACCTCATCTCCAAAGAGTCCAAGAGCAGAATTTTTAGGAAACCGGACAGCAACTTCAATTCCAGCCCAAAATAGCAATGAAATGACTTCAAATTCAGCTGATTCCACCCCTAGGCCGTTCCCAACTCCTTCCTCAAGCAACCCTCCAAATTTGGTGAAAAACGGAAAAGAAATCAGTGCCGAGATGCAAGGGACAGCCACCACATCGCATGGGACAGCAGGGCAGAATTCAGCATCTCCACCTCCGGCCAAGGAAGATGAATTTAGAGTGCCCTTGCCTTTTCCACAGGGGAGAACTCCAACCAAAAGACACGTGGAGGAGGAGAAAGCAAAAGAGTACAATGAGCTGGTAAAACTTTTTAGTAAAGTTGAAATTAATGTACCCTTGCTGACAATGATTAAACAGGTTCCTAAGTATGCGAAATTTCTGAAAGATCTTTGTGTTAACAAGAGGAAGCTTAAGGAAAATGAAATGGTCAGCATGGGGAAGAATGTTTCATCACTCATCCATGCCATACCTCAGAAATGTGAAGACCCTGGCATGTTCACTGTATCTTGTGAGATAGGGAGCACCACGCTACATGATGCCATGCTTGATTTAGGAGCTTCGATTAATGTCATGCCCATGACAGTCTTCCAGATGCTTGGCATAGGTCCTCTACAGCCCACTGGAGTTGTGATACAGCTAGCGGATAGGAGCCAGACCCGCCCGGTAGGAGTTATTGAAGACGTGTTGGTTAAAGTGAAAGAGTTGATTTTCCCTGCGGACTTCTACATTCTAGACATGGAGGGAGAGTACCTTGCACGTAGATCCCCACTCATCCTTGGGAGGCCTTTTCTGAAGACTGCCAAAACAAAGATTGATGTTTATGCTGGCACCCTCTTCGATGGAGGTGGGAGACACAGTAGTCCAGTTTAGCCTTTTCGATGCTATGAAGCATCCGAGAGAGGATCACTCCATCAGGAGCATGGATATTCTTGATGAGCTGGAGTAGACAGAGTTAGAGGCTGAGGGATTTCTAGATGATGTTTCTGGAGGAGCTATAGATTCAGAGGAGGCTGAGAGAGTAATCACTGCGGAGACTGAGGATTTTTCAGAAGATTTTTCAGATGTATTTCCAGCTGGAGAGGTTTTTCAGAGTGTAGGGGATTGCACAGAGCCCTAAGGATCACCTATTTCTGTTGAGATTCAAAGTGTAGGGGATTGCACAGAGCCCCAAGGACCACTTGTACCAGTAGAGTGCTTAATAGAACTTGAACCTGATATGGACCCTATACTTGACCAGGAGGAGGCTATGGACACATCTATCATTGTGGAACCTCCAGGTATTTTTCAGCACGATCAGGTAAGTATTTCTTTTATTTTCTTGGAAACATCAAGAGAGGTACCAAAATTTGATTTTATTGGCTGCGATAGAATTCTTGATATATCATGTGTGGAAAATAATTGTGAAAATTTCATTGAAGCATCCAAAATTGATTTCATTGATTATGATAAGTTTCTTGATGCATCTTGGGTAGAAATTCATTGTGAAAAATTCTTTGAGTTGCCTAAAATTGATTTTATTGGATGTGATGCATTTTTGGATACATTTTATGCAAAGACTGATATTATTTCATTTCTTTCTTACCCTGCACGCTCGAGAGGGGTACTACATGGTTTTGCAGGGTCCAGAAGACTTCTGGAGTGGAAGCTTCATCTGAACAGACTCAAACCCCCTGGAATGTATCCGAAAAAGAATAAAGAGGGAGTAGATTTCACTTTAATTCAAAACACTCTACCTCTTAAATGGGTCTTGTATTTAAATAATCTTCGTCCACCTGAACAAGTTGCTGTAAAGTCCAAGTGTGGGGGAGCGATGCACTGTAAAGTTGAAGAAATGGAAGAAGCTCTTTCGCACACCCAGACTCCTCCACTATCACGGTGGAGGCTATTTCTTCACAGACTCCGACCGCCAGAAATAAAAGGGAGTTTGATCTTTGTTGCCTTTTCCTTTATTGCATGTTTTCACTCTTAAAATGAGTTCTTGCTAATAAACACGTGAGTAGAGTAACATGAATAAAAGTCATTGTAAATACCATGTTATTTCTTTTGGACACTTTTTCTTGCATGATTAGGAATAAATGTATCCCTCTAGGTTATCCCATAGCATTTTAGAATCTTTTGGAAAATAAATTAAATTCGGTTGTCAAAACTTAGGGTTTGAGTTCATGGATGAAATCTTGGATGCTTGAGTACGATTTTGCTTTAGATTCTTAATTGAGGATTTGAGATGGATTATTTTTACCTAGTGAGATTAGCCTTATTTTGTGATACACATATGTTATTGTATTCTAGAACTTACTTAGGTTCTTTCGAAATCATATTTCAATGGTTGGATCACATCTATAGGGACTAATCATTTTATTTACAACACATCAATTTGTCTATTCTATTCTAGTTTTCTTTACTTATTTCCTACTCTTAACCCCACTTTTCTATAGGCTTGTTTGTTGCTTGAGATGTTTCTTAATGATATTTTGCCCGAGACGGACAAAGATTTAAGTGTGGGGGAGTGACTAAAGTTTTGGATGTATTCATGTTAAAAAGAAAAAATTTTGCCAAGTTGAAGCCAAAAGGTGCCAAGTGAGTTGAATTTTAATTTCGAAAATGAGCAAGAGGATGGAAGCAAATGGAGGCATCTAGATTCTACTGATTATAATTTGAAGATCCAAGTAATTACATGTGCCAAGCTAAATTCGGTGGATGAAGAAGAATTTGTGTACCGAAGTCTAAGTGGCACGCAACCATTCAATTGAAGACAAATTCCGGAAGAAGTCAAGCAATAAGTTAAAGATCTAAGCAAGATTGTGCCATTGTGAATTCGGCTGGAAAGAAAAAAAACAGAAAAAAAATCTGAAAACACATCTTGCTACAAGGTTGTGCCATTGAAGGAATAGAATCTTTAGATAGCATGTTTTGATCAGAATGCATTGGACTTGCAGCTGTTCTTTGCGAAAGGAATCAGCCACACCTTGTTGGAGGCCTGAAATGAAGCTGTAAAATCGGAATTGAAGCTGAACAGCAACTTAACATAAGCTGAAAAACCTGAATTTGAAGCAGCTGAACATAATTTGAATTAAGACTGTGAGAAATTGAGCAAAGGCTGAGAAAATCAAAAGATTGTAGAATTCTGGAGATTAAAAAATCCAAGATAGCTGCAAGTTCAGGATATTAGTGCCAAGTAAATTTAGATGAACCAAGGAGAAAACTTGAAGCTGAAATTTTTGTTTTGGAACTGCATGCGGGCAGATCACAAGCAAGTTCAGGAATTCTGTGCAAAGGTGGAGCCCAAGCAAGGTGTCAAGAATGAAATCTGAACACAATTGCAGCTAAAAAGAAAAATTCAGAAGGTTATGAGGTTGCTGGAAGAGTGAACTGAAGCTGAGAAAAAGCTGAGAAGAAGAAGATGAAACTGAACCACATTTGAAGCAGTAAAAATCTGTGCCAAATTGAAGCTGAATTAGGATTGCTAGGCTGTAAATCAGGGAACAAATTTGGAAATGCCTCAATGAGTATTGAGAACACCCAATGCTGACCAAATCTGGAAGAAATTTGGATGCTAGAAGCTGCTGATCAGGAACACAATTCGAAATGCTGATCAAAAGCTGGAAAAATCTGTGCCACTGCAAAAGAAAATTTTGTTGGAGCTGAAAAAGAAATCTGAATGGCATTTGTTGCTACCGAGTGCTGAATTGAAGCTAAATTGAGGCTGATGTAGACACAATAATGACTGAACAAGCAGCTGGCCTAAAGAAAACAATCAGTTAAGAACACAGAAAAAGAAATCAGAGAAAAGAAGGTTGTGCCAAAGAAAAAAATTCCTGCTAGTTGGATATAAAAATGGTTTGGCTCAAAAGTTGGGAAGTCAAGATCTGTATCTGAAGTTGGAGGTGCACATTCAATTTCAGATCTAAGAAAAACAAATGGGCTAGAAGTTTCGAAGTAGAGCAGAAAATGGGAAGCTGAGCTGAAAGTGCAGTGAATAAATCCAATTTGCAGTGTGGTGGCTGAAACTCTTCATTGTCAATTGATGCTAACTGTTGCTAAGCAAGAATAATGGCAAGTTCTGAAATTAGCTGCATGGAGTTGGAATTTGAAACATGAAATAGAAAAAAAAATGCAGCTATGACAGAAAAGACTAAGAAAAAAAAACTGGGAACTTAAAAAATAGCAAGTGGAAATTAAATTGAAGCTCACGGCACTAGAAGAATTGAAGCTGAATCTGATCACAGTTTGGGAGTGAGCACATTGCAATACATTTCTGACCTTGTTAGAGAGAAAAGAAAGAGAAAAAAATCAGGAAAGAAGATGGAGAAAGAAATTTGGCACGCATAGACTAAACTTGGCACAAGGAAATCAAGGAAAGGTTTTTCATCCAAGTCAAAGGAATTTATTCAAGTTTCACTCCATCACATTTTTGATATCACTAGAGGACTGATAAGAGGGCAAAGTTCATTGGAAATATCCTCAAGCACTCAAGTCTTCCACTTTATCCATTTTTCTATTTTTCTTGATTTTTATTCCATTTCTTATCATTTCTATGTCTTTGATTTGTTTTTTATAGATGTTGATCCTAATCATGAATAATGGTGGAGATTAGATAATAAGCAAGCCTATGGTAGTGTAAGAAGCATGTGTGTTTGAGTGAGCTCCACTTTCATCATCAACATAGAACTTAAGGAGAGAGCCACCAAAAACTTCCCTTGAAAGGCTAGTGATTTAAATTCATCTCAACGACTCATGATGGATGAAAAGGCTAGGTTGTTGATTTAAGGACAAGATACTAATCCATAGAGCTTAGATTTATGAGAATTGACAACCTTAGGTAATTTCTTTTCATTTGCTTCTAATTATGCTTAAGAAAGCCTAAGGGATACTTATTTAGTGATTTCGCGAGACGCTCAAGGTTAAGTGTGGGGGAGTTGATAAATATCATTTTATTGATTATTTTAATTGCTAAAATCCATGTTTGACCCATGTTTTATTTGCTTAACTATGATTTTACCCTAGGTTTTAGGATTTCCTCTTATTTTGGACTTAATTGCAAATTTACACATTTTTTGGATTATTTGGCCACTAATTTTCTGATATATTTTTGTAGGCATGAAAGGATCAAGGATCTAGGGCATATTGGGTCAAACTTGAGTCGGAAGTGACCCGGATCGAATTATCAAGATTATGATTTAATCTGGGTCGTCCGATTCAAGAGCGGCTGGATCTGAGCCATCCGGGACGATCCGAAGCAATCCGAGCTAGGGAAAGGGTTGATCAAGCACCCTGATCAAGATCTGAAGATTTCATCCCAATCAGAGCTAAATCAACCGTTGGATCAAGCTTGGAGGGCTCTAGATCATCCATTCAAAGATTAGCTTGATCTGGACCATCCGTTGCAAATCTGGAGGATCCGAGCTACCACAAGGCAGATCCTGACCCCAGATCATCATCATCAAAGTTTGGCTCAAATCAGAGCAAGATCAGCCGTTGGATTGAAGTGGATCAATCTGGACCGTCCATGCTTAAGTATTTAATCAAAAATTTCCTGCCTTCAGCCGTTGTCGCGTCTTCGCCGCAAAGTCCAGTTCTTCGTGTTCTTCCTTGTTCTTCATTTCTTCTTCAATCCAAGGCGCGACCACCTCGATTCCTACTAAAATTCATCATCTGAATCCTTGGGAGGCAATCTCGATCCGAAATTCAACTCAAACTTCATCCGGACAGAGCTTGTTGAGGGTTTCACATTCTCTGTGGTCCGGGAGCTTGAATCTCAGCTACACGCAAATTCAGATCACCTGAGCCACTTGTAGGGGTTCTCAAGTGAGCTCAGGTCGTCTCCAAATCTTCATCGCAGCTCAGCAAGTTGAGATTAAAGGGCTCGGATTGGAATTTTCCCATTTGGAGCAGTTTGAGCAAAATTGATGGATTGAAGTTGTTTTCCACCGATTTGCTGAGCCTAGGGGTTCGAAGCCAGCTCTTGATTGACAACCAAGAAGATTCTGAGCTCAAGAAGGGTCGAGGAGTAGTTTAATTGGTTTACAATTTAGTTTTCAGCTGTAGTTTTTAATTCTGCCGAATTCTGTCCTGTTCTAGAATTTTAGTTTCATCAGCTGTAGTTTGTTTTCTGAATTGTTTCGTTTAATTAGGTTTTAATCCTTAGAGTTCAGTAAGTTAGGAACTTGATTAGTGATTAATAGAGTTAAATTTCAGTTCACTTTAGTTTTATTTCTTGCGTGCCAATTCCAAGTGTTGCGTGCCAAGTTTAATTCAGTTTTGTTCTCTTTCTTTCGGTTTCTGAATTTGTCTCAGATTTCTTGTTTCTTAGTTGTTAATATCTGCTTTAGCATTAGATAGATAGTGTATTTGGTTTAAAATAGCACTTACTATAAGTTCTGTGCATCAATGTCTAGTTTGCGTGCCATCTCATTTCTGAAAAACCAAATCTGTTTTCTGAAAATTCCAGCTGAAGATTTTCTGCATTCTTGCTAGGTAAACACTAGATATTTCAGCTTAGTTGTTTGGCCTTTCGATCAGAGTATCAAGTTGAGTTTGTTGTGTGTTTTGCACCCAAGCCATATGCTGAATCTCTGAACATCCAATCCGAATTTCTGTTTACTTCAATTCTAAAATTTTGCTTCTCTAATTCTGATTTCAGTTTTACTTCCTTATCTTAGTTTTGCCTAGTTCTATCTTCATACCATTGTTTTCCAATTGAATCACTCAGCTGAAACAGTTGAGCTAAAACTTTACTTATTTCATAAGGTTGGTGTTAGTTTTTGGCACAAAAGATCACTTATTTCTTCCTTTGCGTGCCAACTGCCTTAAACCCTCTTGCATTCGAATTTAGCTTGTTTTCTTTGTGGCATATGATTGTGTTGAAGACAATAAGTTACACTCACTCAATTCTGAATTTAGTTGGCAGTGGTATATTTAAAAAAAAAACTCTCTAGTTTGTTTAGTTGAGTTGTTTGCTTAATCTAGTCTATTTCGCATACATTGATTTGTTGCAAGCTTGTTTATTTCCAAAAACTATTATCACTGTTTTTACTTCATTGAATAGCAGTTCTTTTGTTTTATTGAAATCAAAAATCAGTTTCAGAAAATCTGGTGAGTGTGTGATTAGGTTTACATTAGGTTGAGTTCTTAAATGCAAATTTCTTGTTAGTTCCATTGTTAATTTTCCTTCAATTTCATTTCATTTTCACTTTTATTTACAACCAAAAACCAAATTATTCACTTGAAACCCAAAACTCATAAACGACACAAATACAAGTTCGAATCAAACACGACAACTAGCCCCGAGAAAAATACGACCTGTGGCCCCTATATTACATTTTCATACTTTTGATTGTAAAAGGGTTTCCAGTTATTCATTCACATTTAAATCTGATGAGCCCACACTTTCGTGACAATTTAATCTAGTATATTTGGGCATTATCAGTAAGCCACGGACTAGTCCCTTGTTGGCCAACTTCCGGATGTTTTTCATGTTAACATGTGCTAGTCTCCGGTGCCAAAGGGTGGATTCTTCTTCTTTTGACATGAAACACTTAGCAAAAGCATTAGTAGCACTTTTAAATGAAACTTGATAAATATTGTCTACTCTTGCTCCTACTAGTACCGTGTCCAAGGTGTCATTTTGTCTAACTAGACATTGACTTGGTTGGAAGTCAATTGTGTAATCCGTGTCACACAATTGACTCACACTTAGGAGATTAAATTTCATCCCCTTGACTAGAAGGACATTTGAAATTCTAAGACATTCGGATATTTGAATGTCTCCTATCCCTATGACCTTAAGACTACCATTGTTACCAAATGATACATTACCTCTACTTTTCTTGTGAAGTGTGGTAAACAATGATCTATCCCCGGTCATGTGTTTGGAGCATCCACTATCAATGAACCAAGTTGATAGATGCTCCCCCTCAATCATAACCTACACAATTCGAAAAATAAAAGTTTTAGGTATCCAAACCTTGGGACCTAAAGCATCAACTAAACATGACTTAGGCACCCATGCCTTGACCATTTTCTTTTGGATTTTGGGTGTCCTAGATTGTCTCATATCAGTCCTAGACATGAGAGACACAAATGACGGTTCCTTAGGACGGTAACCAATACCGGCCCTATTGTAAACCGCCCTTTGGGCATTTAGGATCATATCTAGGGTCTTAGAGCTAGTTGAGAATTTCCCAAGAATATTCTTGAGCTTCTCAACTTCACTCTTCAATGATTGGTTTTCCTCTACTAGCAATTCATCATGCAAATCATTGACTTCCTCAACCTTAGAGGACTTCAAATTTTCAATTTCAAGTTTCAATGATTTAATTTCATCTTCTAGCAGTTCAACATGTAAATCATCAATGTTATCATCCCTAGATGCTTTCAATTGATCAATTTCTAATTGCAATGCTTTAACCTTATTTTTGGACTTCTTAAGCATACTAGTTAAACATGCAATTGCTCTATAACACTTTTCAAGCTCGGGAGAAGTTACCTCTTCAAGATGATGAAGCCGCGTTTGAGGAGCTTGAAGATTCATCACTGCTCTCCTTTCCAAGAGCCATGAGTGCCACTTGCCTTGTTCTCTTCTCCTCCTCCTCTTCATCGGATGAGCTTGAGGATGACTTATCCCAAGTGGCCTTCAAGGCCTTTTTTTTCTTCTTGGATTTTTCTTCTTTCCTTTTGGTTTTCTCCTCCTTCTTCTTAAGCTTTGGACATTCATTCTTAAAATGCCCTTTTCTACCACACTCAAAGCAAGATGCATTAGTCTTATTAAGTTTGGATTTACTAGTGTTACCTCTACTTTTGAAACATCGATCCCTTCGCATCATTCTCCTCACAAAGTTTGCCATCTCGGAGGAAGAAGAGCCGCTGCCATCTTCCTCGGAATCGGACTCGGATTCGGAAGAGGATGAAGATGAGGAGACCTCCTTCTCCTTCTTCTTGTTGGTTCGGTCCCCTGCAACTAAGGCAATCCCCTTCTCCTTGGGGCCTTTGTTAGCCATTTCATGCAATTCCATCTCACAAAATAAATCATCTAACTTTACAATAGATAGATCCTTGGATACTTTGTAGGCATCCACCATGGATGACCACAAAGCATTCCTTGGAAATGCTTTCAAGACATACCTCACAAGGTTGCGGTTCTCGACCTTTTCATCAATTGAATGAAGCCCATTGAGGACTTCCTTGAACCGGCTATGAAGCTCACTTACCGACTCATTCTCCTTCATGGAGAGATTTTGAAGTTGATTGAGGAACAAGTCCCTCTTTGCGATTCTAGAGTCTCGGGTGCCTTCGTGAAGCTCAATGAGTTTGTTCCACAAGTCCTTTGCACTTGTGAAGGGACCAACTTTGATGAGTTGGTCTTTGTTCATGCCACATTGTAGAGTGACAACCGCCTTCGCGTCGGCTTCACTCTTCCGAGTTTGTTCAACAGTCCACCTCCACGACTCAAGCTCTTTGCCTTCGTCATCCTTAGGAGGGGTGAATCCCTCCTTCACCGTGAATCAAGTGTGGATGTCCATCTTCAAATAGTATTCCATCTTTGATCTCCAATATTGAAAGTCAGCACCATCAAAGAATGGAGGTCGGGTGGTGGAGAAGCCTTCTCTCAAAGCCATCTTGTTGATAACTCTTGGATGTTAAGCCGTAAACAGAGCCCCAAGCTCTGATACCACTTGTTGGAAACAGATGGCTAGAGAGGGGGGGGGGGGTGAATATAGCCAATCTCTTTGACTTTAAACACTTGTGAGGTTTCTGCACTCAACTTATCAGTAGCACAGTGGAAGAAGCAAAACAAAGGAAGCAGTGCAGTAAACAAAATAGAAATGAAAGCAGGCAAGAACAACTACAAAAAACGCTAACAAAAGGGTTTACAAGGTTCGGGGATAACTTGCCCCTACTCCTTGGCATGCCCTTAAGGTGGGCGATCCCTTGATCGTCGGCAGATCAAGCCCCGGTGTTCACCGGATATAACACAACCTCCTTCTCGGTGGAGAAACCTCTCCACAACGTTTCAAACAAGGATATAGATTTAAGCTTAATGAAACACAGAGAAAACTCTTACTTAGCACCTAGCAAGGACAAGAACACAGCGAGCTTATCTTGAGCTCCACCCAGCGACGATCTCATGCAAGGACTCTCTCCTTCGTGTCTTCTCACTATTGGACTCCAAGCCCCTTGTTCTTTCCTCCCAGCACTCACGTAAGAGTTGGTTGCTTCTCGATTGCGGTTGCTTGCTCAAAATGATGAAGACTTCAATAACACAGCAAGCCAAGTGTGGAGAACACAAAATCACAGCAAGAACTTTAGCAAGCTCGAACACTTAGGATTCTCAAAACCCTCGAAACTCTGCTTCAACCGAAGTCTCTTCTTCCTTTTGTTTCTCCACCAAGCATTAGATGACACCATCTCTGCAGCTCCCAACTGCTCATCTGCCAACGCCAGCTACCACTGAGCTATCCCTGGACTCCCTGAGCTTCCCTCAGCCAAGCTCAAGTCTCAGCTCCAGTCTGCAGCTCGGCCGTTGCAACCTGAGATGGGAAAACGAACAAACCTGCTCCAAGGAAAGCCTCTATTGACTTCTACTTGAGTGTTTGAATCCTCCCCTGTCACATGCAGCTTAATCAGACTGTTAGAGCAGTAAATCACATAGTAAATCAAATATCAGAAGCAAACAGCAGCGAATCGGATACGATCAGACGCTCTGACCGCGTCTGACAGTGCAATTTGAATTAAAGTGATCGGTCACCGGACCGATCCAGGGCTTGTGGGTCGGTCACCAGACCGATCCACTACTTCGTTGGTATTCCCAGCTCTCGCGGCTATACACGCCTGATCAGTCACCCGACCGATCAGAGTGAAGCCTCATCGGTCACCAGACCGATCAGAGTGAAGCCTGATCGGTCACTCAGACCGATCAGGACAGATGAACAGTGATTTTTTTAATCAGATCCTAACTCCCTGATCGGTTACCGGATCGATCCAGGGTCTGATCTGCAAGGGAACTTACTCACCGTCCACTCCCTGATCGGTCACCGGTCCGATCAAGAGCCACACAGTAGGTTCCCAACCTCACTGTGCGCTCCCTGATCGGTCACCAGTCTGATCAGACATCGCTGGATCGGTCACCAGACTGATCCACGAAGGAGCAGCGTGCCAATGTCCCTGATCGGTCACCAGACCGATCCAGGGACTCAAACCTAGCCCTCCAAGCTAGGAATTCATCCGCCTTAGCCCTCTAAGCTAAGGATTTTTCCATCTATCTTTCCAAGTTGGGAATTTGCACCTAACCCTCCAAGTTAGGACTTTTCACCTAGCCCTCCAAGCTAGGACTTTTCACCTATCCCTCCAAGCTTGGACTTTTCACCCAACCCTTCCGAGTTAGAACATCATCCAACCTAGCCCTCCAAGCTAGGCACCTGACCCTCCAAGCCAGTAATTTTTCGCCTAATTCTCCAGGATGGGAATTTGCACCTAACCCTCCAAGTTAGGACTTTTCACCTAGCCCTCCATGATAGGACTTTTCACCCAACTCTTCCGAATTAGGACTTTTCCAACACCTAGCCCTCCAAGCTAGGATTTTTCACACCTAACCCTCCAGGTTAGGATTTTCCAACACCTAGCCCTCCAGACTAGGATTTTCCATACCATGCCTGATCCCCGATCAGGACTTAATCATAATCAATCATCATCCACCTAAACTAAAATCGGTGTCAACACCAAAACAACAATCAGGGCCAAACTGCATCAATATTTTCGAGCGACTTGGGCTTCTTCCACATTGATGTACTTGATAACTTTCCCCAATAGACTGTCAAAGTCCTTTGGGGGCTTCCTAGTCAGTGAACGGAAGAAATCTCCCTCCTGTAATCCCTGGGAGAATGCACTGATCAGTACCTCGGGTTGGCGGTCGGTACGTCTATAGCCACCCCGTTGAACCTCTTGATGTAGGCTCGGAGCGATTCTTTCGGACCATATTTCAGTGCGAACAGGTTGAGGCTGGTTTTATGGTGCCTCTGATTGCTCACGAAGTGCTGTAAGAACAACCTCTTGAGCTCCTCAAAACTGAACACGGACCAACTCGGGAGCCGATCGAACCATCACTGAGCCGGTCCCGACAGGGTCATTAAGAAAGCACGACATTTGACGCCCTTGGGATATTGGTGAAGCAAGGCGGCACTCTCAAACTTCATGAGATGCTCCTCGGGATCGCTGGCTCCAGAGTACTCCGGGTTGGTGAAGAATTGGAGATGCTTGGGGACCGAGTCCTCGGGAATCTACGAGGAAAAGGGGCAGCGCATTGGGGGAGCCCGTGGGGGTCTGCTAGGCCCTTTCCCTTATCCGGACATTGTTGGTGCGTCTGATTGGATGTAGATGCCTCGGCAGGATTAGAGTGAGCCTCCTCGCCTTTGGCTCAGTAAAATGTAGGGGGGAAGGGATTGAGACGCCGTTTGGCCTGACGACGTTTCCCCGACGCGCCGAGTTGCCCACAGCCGAGGGCTCGGGAAATCGGGTAGCCGGGCTACTCACGTGCAGAGGCAACTGGGGGGTCTTCTGGGCTCGGGCATCCATCCGAAACTCATACTCCTTTGGTGTAATTGTGACTGTCACTCAGTAGGGATCATCCATCTTGCGCTCTCGATCAGGCAAAAGGCCCTCCTTCTAGTGCTAAATATGATCCCGTCGAAGAGCGAGGTGGCACTGAAAATTGCTCCCGCTGGCGCCTACCTACAAGAAAGATGACCATCAACAACCCACCAGGAGCATTCCCCGGTAAGACCCTCCGACGATCAAGTCAGTATCTGGCGGAGAAATAAAACTGGAGAAGAGAACTGTAGCTAGAAAAAAAATATTGCATACTTGTAGGTGAAGGAAGAAAAACTTTGTATAGTTGGGAGAGCTGACAGTTTCTATCCCATTTCTGCCACTAGCCTTCCAAGCAACTCATTCTTTTCTTGTCTGCAATGAAGTTGATTTTAATTTGTAATTTCAATTTCAATAAATCTTTTACCTCCGATAAATAATTTTTATTATGGAAGATTATTAAATTACTCAAAACTAGAAGAATCTCAAGCAAAAAAATCTTAGAATACAAGGATATGTCAATGACAACAATATAGTAAACATTAATAAAACTACAAGATTGGGTTTTTTAATCAAAGCTTCCACTGATAGAAATCTTATACCATCAAAACCCTAATATCTTTCACAGTTTGGATAATTCCCCTCAAACTCAGCTACAACTCACAAGAATTCAAGCAGTTATATAGGTATAGTTTATCTTTGTAATTTGGAAGAACACGCTTCTGCAAAAATTTTGGTCCTGGTGTCTGGTGATAAGAAAAACGCTGGCATCTTGTATTGGGCAGCCCATAAACCTTTAGATTGAATCAATATTCTTCCAAGACATTATCAAAATTTTCATATCATTACTTTGGTGCTAGTTCATCAATCTACAAACCTTATTTTTTTGCCATGGCATAGAAAATCTTTTGGGTTGCTCCATATAGATTTTTCTCTACTAAATTCTCATTTAGAAAGACTATCTTTATATCCATCAGATGTATTTCCAAATTTCATAGAGCGGTGATGGTCAATAGTACTCTAATAAAAGTTGTTCAATCAAAGTAATCAAGACATTCTCGTTGTCGCACTACGAAAAAAAGGTATTTAGCGGCGGCTTTTTTTTTTGAGATTTGCGGCGGTTTGGCAACAACGGTAAATGATTTATCATGTAACGCCCCAAAATTTCCATTTTAAGTCCTTAAAGTCCTTGAAATTAGTTAAAAATATTTTAGAAATATTCTAGATATTTTTAGGAATTTTTAGAATATTTTTATGGAATTTTCCGAGTCCGTTCTGGGTATGGGGGATTGTAATGCCCAAAAATTCTCGAAACTAATTTTAGAAATATCTTAGAATTTATTCCAAATTTATAGATATTTTTATAGAATTTTTCCGTAAACGAAAGTGGCAAAAACGGGTAAAAAGAGAAAAACACGAAGGAGGGATTTGATCCCTGAACTTAGAGAAGGAGGGGCGGACCAAGTGGGCTAGCTTGCTTTTGTTGAAATAGATTAGCGGAAACGATAGATAAGGTAGAATTAGTTAAATTTTTTCCATAAGTATAAAAGAGAAACTTAGGGCTTTTTTTATTCATTCTTTCCCTCACATCCTCTCTCTGCCGACTCCCTCTCTCCCTCTCGCGATTTTTTTCTTCCTCTCGCCCTCTCTCTCGCCCAAGACAAAGGAGAAGCCAAGGGAAGGTCTCAAGAGGCCCTATTCTCTACGAGAACTCTCGTAGACGCGAGGAGAACGCCAAGGAGCAAGAAGAACGTCGAAATTCGACGTTTCCTCGGGAATTTCAGATTTTATTCGTAAGGAAAACCTAGCGCAGGAGGTAAGTACTGCTCACCTGCAGTAAGAGGCGGTTTTCCGCAAGTTTTTCCCGTTAGAAAGTTAAAAATGCAAATTTTCCTTTAGTTTATGATTTTGCATGTAACCTTAGTTTAATCCATGCTTGTATAAGTTTAATTAAGTACCCTATATGAGGTTAGGGTCTAAGAAAAGTTATGAGAAAAGAAAAGAGAAGATAAAGATAAGAAAAGAAAAGGCCAAGGCCTTAAGAAATCCCCAAAAGTCAAGACTTAGGGATTTGGGCACACAAGGTGCTCGTTAAAATGCCAAGGCATTCAAGATAAGAAAAAGTAAGTATTTTATTTTCTAAGGCCAGTATCCGGCGTCCAAGGGCGTCGTTAAAGAAATACAGGTGTCCAATTCCAAGGTCTTGGCCCTGGTAGACCAAGGTCTGCTCTATTAGGATTGGTGGCTCGCTACCCCAACCTTTTAGAGAACGCGCATAAGATGGTACTTACGTCTTAAGTGAATCCAAGTGAGTTATTATTTTCAAGTATATGCTTTAGCAAAGTTTTCTAAAATTAAGGAAATTTTCTAAAAGTTAAAGAAAGATTTAAAGTTAAAGAATTGCTAAAGTTTCAAGTTAAGCCAAGAAAAAGTGAGTTTGACTTATTAATGCTTGAGTATGCATGTTTTGAGTTATACATATTTTAGTGTTTCTTTTAAGCATAAAAAGTATCTCATGTGATTTCACATTGTTTAAAAAGCATGCTTGCGCATTTCGAGATTTTGTGAGCTAGATAGTACTTGCTAAGCTTTATGTTTATTAGTTGCATTTCCTCTTGCTGCAGGTAAAGGTAAAGGCAAGCAATTCTGAAGGAAGGCGACGAGGCGGTGCTGAGTAACGTGTGTGTGGTGGCTGACCTTGGAGAGGTCCTTGGGACAAGATGAATAAAAGACTTAAAGTGCATTTATTACAGATTCTTAGTTTAAGTTAGATCACATAGAATTTATCCAAGTATTCGCGTTTTAGATATTTTGCATGTCTTAAAACCACGAATAAAGATTCCATGTCATTCTATTTAGTATACATATCCTTATGATTGCATTGGATGGGTATGAGCGTGAGTGGTTTTGAATATCGATACTTTGATGTAGCTATTTGATGCATGTGCCAAGATGTTGTTAGTCTCCTTTTGAATTAAGTTTTTATTGCTTTAAATATGCTTAGAAAAGTTGCATTCATATTCCATAATGCTTTAGTAATGTTATAGAACCTTGTGTGATGAGTTAAATGGTAATTTAGTTCCATGCTAGTCTAAAGTTCATATAGATTTTCATAACTTATTTACTTCCGTAAATGTCCAAATTTCAAGTTTATTAAGTTGTTTTGATTGGCTAAAAGGTTTTTTTTCCTTTACGAATTTTAGAGAAAGGAAGTGTGCCATTGTATCATGCATGACTATTAAAGTTAGAATATCACTCTTAGATAGATTTAAATACAAAAAGGGTAAGAAAGTTCCGCATTCTTAGTCGTGCATTAGAGTCAAGAAGTAGACAAGTAACGGTCCGTCTAAGGTAGAGAAGGCGGGTCGCTACAGTTGGTATCAGAGCAGTTCCCATTCTCCAGCATCACACACACATCAGCATCAACCTTGCCGTCTTCAAGTAAGAAAGTTTTAAGTTTCAGTTTTTTTCTATTGCTCCTTTATTTAATTGCAGTGTAGAGAAATGCTTAAGTACTTACTCATATGTGCATAGAACAAGGAAGCATGTTTAATACCTTAGTATCACGGAATCATGTTTAATCCCTAGAATGGATATTAGGTTACTAAGTAAGAAGACAAGTTTATACCTAGAGATGTAGTAGTGATTTCTTGTTCCCTTATGCATTATTAGATGGCAAGAAGAGGCCGAGCTCCTAATGCAGGGAACAGAACTCCAGTTCAAGATAACAATGAGCCTGGCACAGAACAGCCAAACCTGATGGCAGTCATTGCTCAAATGCAAGCTCAGATTACAGAGCAACAGAAGACCATCGCCACACTGATGGCAAATCAGCACCCAGTGCCCCCTACACCACCCACAGCAGGAGTGGGAACTCCAGTGGTGGCTGAAGTTCCACCAGTCCCACAGGAGACCCCTGCCGTGAACCGAAGACAAGAAGCGTACCTCGTCCAGTGGCAGAGGCTGAAACCTGAAAGCTTCTCAGGCACGACTGAGCCCTGGGATGCCCAGGCTTGGTTCAAGACTTTAGAGAGCACAATGGAGCTTCTTGACTGGCCAGAAGCCGAGAAGGTCAAATGTGCCTCCTTCTGCCTAACTCTGGAGATGCTCGTATGTGGTGGGAGCGGGTCAGAGTAAGAGGATAGTCAACCAGATGAGCTGGACAGATTTCGAGCAAGAGTTCTATGAGGAGTTCTTCCACATGC
>JAGFNQ010007115.1:53439-83627 GCA_024364735.1 Boesenbergia rotunda | reverse complement strand
ATAAAGTGCCTTTTGAGCTTGAACACGTGGTTTGAAATTCAGAACTCTCAAACCCCGGAGGTTGTTCGACGTAGACCTCTTCTCTAATCAAACCATTTAGAAAGGCCGATTTGACATCCATTTGGTATAGCTTGAAGCCACGATGTGCTGCAAATGTAAGCATCAATCGGATGGATTCTAATCGTGCCACAGGAGCATAGGTCTCATCATAATCAAGGCCTTCAACTTGACTGTAGCCCTTGGCTACCAAGCGTGCCTTGTTTCTAATGATTTCTCCCTTATGGTTCAATTTGTTTTTGAAGACCCATTTGGTTCCAATGATGGTGGTCTTCTTAGGTCTAGGGACTAAGTCCCAAACTTGACTCCTCTCAAATTGACCTAGCTCATCTTGCATTGCAATGATCCAATCGGGATCATTTAATGCTTCATCAATTTTTCTAGGTTCAATTTCTGAAATTAGGGCAACTTCATTAGCCTCATTTCAGAAGAATGATCTAGTTCTAACCCCATGATGGATGTCTCCAACAATTTTGTCTTGGGGATGACTAGAGG
Organism: Boesenbergia rotunda; assembly: GCA_024364735.1. Classification (NCBI taxonomy): domain Eukaryota; kingdom Viridiplantae; phylum Streptophyta; class Magnoliopsida; order Zingiberales; family Zingiberaceae; genus Boesenbergia; species Boesenbergia rotunda. The sequence continues at coordinate 83,075 of JAGFNQ010007115.1, read as the reverse complement.
CTAATCTAGTTTTCCTAGGAGTTGGTGGTGCTTCGTGAACGGGTTCACTAGACACAAGTTCAGCCTCAGGATCCGGCTGATCAATGGGTTGTCTAGGTTCACCGTCATCAGACTCATCACCATCAACAACACTTGGAGTTTCATTCAAACTTAGTCTCCTAAGTTTGAGTTGAACTCCTTCTACATTTCCTGATTGGTCACTTGATTTTGGAATTTCTTCAAAAACCACATCAGAAGACTCTTCAACTAATCTAGATTTCTTGTTGTAGACTCGGTAGGCTTTACTAACGAGGGAGTACCCGACTAGTATCCCTTCATCAGCCTTTGCCGTGAACTTCCCAAGGTGGTCCTTGGTGTTTAGAATGAACACCTTACAACCAAACACCCTCAGGTGTTTAACCGTAGGTGGTTTCCCAAACCAAAGTTCATGGGGAGTCTTTCCTAAAAACCTATGGATGAGGACTCTGTTTTGCACATAGCAAGCTGTATTTACAGCTTCGGCCCATAAGTAACTCGGTAGTGAGTACTCATTGAGCATGCTTCGTGCAGCCTCTTGTAGAACACGGTTCTTCCTCTCTACAACACCATTTTGTTGTGGTGTTCTAGGAGTAGAGAACTCATGCTTATAACCTCTATCTTGACAAAATTCTAAAAACCTTTGGTTTTGAAATTCACCTCCATGATCACTTCTAATTGTCCTAATTGTTAATGATTTTTCATTTTCAACTCTTCTACAAAAAGAAATGAAAATATCTAAGGTTTGGTCCTTATATTTTAAAAAGTAAGTCCTTGTATACCTAGTAAAATCATCAATGATAACAAAGCAATATCTACTTCCATTCAATGATATGATAGTACTACAATCAAATAAATCCATGTGAAGTAAATCTAATGCACTGGAAGTACTTACAGCGCTTTTACCTTTATGTGCAGATTTTGTTTGCTTACCCATTTGACATGCATCACAAAGTTTATCTTTCTAATACTTGATGCTTGGTAAGCCACGGACTAGTCCCTTGTTGGCCAACTTCTGGATGTTCTTCATGTTCACATGTGCTAGCCTCCAGTGCCAAAGGGTGGACTCTTCTTCTTTTGACATGAAACACTTAGCAAAAGCATTAGTAGCACTTTTAAATGAAACTTGATAAATATTGTCTACTCTTGCTCCTACTAGTACCGTGTCTAAGGTGTCATTTTGTCTAACTAGACATTGACTTGGTTGGAAGTCAATTGTGTAACCCGTGTCACACAATTGACTGACACTTAGAAGATTAAATTTCATCCCCTTAACTAGAAGGACATTTGAAATTCTAAGACATTCGGATATTTGAATGTCTCCTATCCCTATGACCTTAAGACTACCATTGTTACCAAATGATACATTACCTCTACTTTTCTTGTGAAGTGTGGTAAACAATGATCTATCCCCGGTCATGTGTTTGGAGCATCCACTATCAACGAACCAAGTTGATAGATGCTCCCCCTCAATCATAACCTACACAATTCGAAAAATAGAAGTTTTAGGTACCCAAACCTTGGGACCTAAAGCATCAACTAAACATGACTTAGACACCCATGCCTTGACAACTTTCTTTTGAATCTTGGGTGTTCTAGATTGTCTCATGTCAGTCCTAGACATGAGAGACACAAATGACGGTTCCTTAGGACGGTAACCAATATCGGCCCTATTGTAAACTTCCCTTTGGGCATTTAGGATCATATCTAGGGTCTTAGAGCTAGTTGAGAACTTCTCAAGAATATTCTTGAGCTTCTCAACTTCACTCTTCAATGATTGGTTTTCCTCTATTAGCAATTCATCATGCAAATTATTGACTTCCTCAACCTTAGAGGATTTCTACTTTTCAATCTCATGTTTCAATGATTTAATTTCATCTTCTAGCAATTCAACATGCAAATCATCAATGTTATCATCCCTAGTTACTTTCAATTGATCAATTTTTAATTGCAATGCTTTAACCTTATTCTTTGATTTCTTAAGCATACTAGTTAAACATGCAATTGCTCTATAACACTTTTCAAGCTCGGGAGAAGTTACCTCTTCATCATCCGAAGATGATGAACTCGTGTTTAAGGAGATTGAAGATTCATCACTGCTCTCCTCTCCAAGAGACATGAGTGTCACTTGCCTTGTGCTCTTCTCCTCCTTTTCTTCATCGGATGAGCTTGAGGATGACTCATCCCAAGTGGCCTTCAAGGCCTTCTTCTTCTTCTTGGATTTCTCTTCTTTTCTTTTGGATTTCTCTTCCTTCTTCTTCAGTTTCGGACATTCATTCTTGAAATGCCCTTTTCAACCACACTCAAAACAAGATGCATTAGTCTTATCAAGTTTGGATTCACTGGAGTTACCTCTACTCTTGAAACGTCGATTCCTTCGCATCATCCTTCGCACGAAGTTCGCCATTTCGGATGAAGAGGAGCCGCTGCCATCTTCTTCGGAATAGGACTCGGATTCGGAAGAGGATGAAGACGAAGAGACCTCCTTCTCCTTCTTCTTCTCCTTCTTCTTCTTGTTTGACCGGTCACCTGCAACTAAGGCAATCCCCTTCTCCTTGGGGCCTTTGTTAGCCATTTCATGCAATTCCATCTCACAAAATAAATCATCTAACTTTACAATGGAAAGATCCTTGGAAACTTTGTAGGCATCCACCATGGATGACCACAAAGCATTCCTTGGAAAGACTTTCAAGACATACCTCACAAGGTCACGATTCTCGACCTTTTCATCAATCGAATGAAGTCCATTGAGAACTTCCTTGAACCGGCTATGAAGCTCACTCACCGATTCATTCTCCTTCATGGAGAGATTTTGAAGTTGATTGAGGAACAAGTCCCTCTTTGCGATTCTAGAGTCTTGGGTGCCCTCGTGAAGCTCAATGAGTTTGTTCCACAAGTCCTTCGCACTTGTGAAAGGACCAACCTTGATGAGTTGGTCTTTGTTCATGCCACATTGTAGAGTGACAACCGCCTTCGCGTTGACTTCACTCTTCCGAGATTGTTCAGCAGTCCACCTCCACGACTCAAGCTCTTTGCCTTCGTCATCCTTAGGAGGGGTGAATCCCTCATTCACTGCGAACCAAGTGTTGATGTCCATCTTCAAATAATACTCCATCTTTGATCTCCAATATTGAAAGTCGGCGCCATCAAAGAATGGAGATCGGGTGGTGGAGAGGCCTTCTCTCAACGCCATCTTGTTGATAACTCTCGGATGTTAAGCCGTAAACAGAGCTCCTTGCTCTAATACCACTTGTTGGAAACGGATGGCTAGAGAGGGGGCGGTGAATATAGCCAATCTCTTTGACTTTAAACACTTGTGAGGTTTCTGCACTCAACTTATCAGTAGCACAGCGGAAGAAGCAAAAGAAAGGAAGCGGTGCAGTAAACAAAACAGAAATGAAAGCAAGCAAGAACAACTACCAAAGTCGCTAACAAGAGGGTTTACAAGGTTCGGGGATAACTTGCCCCTACTCCTTGGCGTGCCCTTAAGGTGGGCGATCCCTTGATCGTCGGCAGATCAAGCCCCGGTGTTCACCGGATATAACGCAACCTCCTTCTCGGTGGAGAAACCTCTCCACAACGTTTCAAACAAGGATATAGATTTAAGCTTAATGAAACACAGAGAAAAACTCTTACTCAACACCTAGCAAGGACAAGAACACAGCGAGCTTATCCTGAGCTCCACCCAGCAATGATCTCATGCAAGGACTCCCTCCTTTGTGTCTTCTCACTGTTGGACTCCCAGCCCCTTGTTCTTTCCTCCCAGCACTCACGTAAGAGTTGGTTGCTTCTCGATTGCGGTTGCTTGCTCAAAATGATGAAGACTTCAAGAACACAACAAGCAAGTTGTGGCGAAACACAAGGCACAGCAAGAACTTCAGCAAGCTCAACACAGAAAAACTGTCGAACACTTCTCTGCTTCAGCCGAAGTCTTCTTCTCCTTTTTGTTTCTCCACCAAGCATCAGATGACACCATCCCTGCAGCTCCCAGCTGCTCATCTGCCAACGCCAGCTACTCTGAGCTATCCCTGGACTCCCTGAGCTTCCCTCAGCCAAGCTCCAGTCCCTGAGATGGAAAAACGGACAAACCTGCTCCAAGGAAAGCCTCCATTGACTTCTCCTTGAGTGTTTGAATCCTCCCCTGTCACCTGCAGCTTAATCAGACTGTTAGAGCAGTAAATCAACCAGTAAATCAAATATCAGAAGCAAACAGCAGCGAATCGGATATGATCAGACGCTCTGACCGCGTCTGACAGTGCAATTTGAATTAAAGTGATCGGTCACCGGACCGATCCAGGGCTTGTGGGTCGGTCACTAGACCGATCCACTACTTCGCTGGGATTCCCAGCTCTCGCGGCTATACACGCTTGATCGGTCACCCGACCGATCAGAGTGAAGCCTGATCGGTCACCAGACCGATCAGAGTGAAGCCTGATCGGTCACTCAGACCGATCAGGACAGATGAACAGTGATTTTTTAATCAGATCCTAAGTCCCTGATCGGTCACCGGACCGATCCAGGGTCTGATCCGCAAGGGAACTCACTCACTATCCGCTCCCTGATCGGTCACCAGACCGATCAGGAGCAAGGCAGCTAGGAAGTAGCCTGCTCCCTGATCGGTCACCGGACCGATCAGGAGCCACACAGTAGGTTCCCAACCTCACTGTGCGCTCCCTGATCGGTCACCAGTCCGATCAGACATCGCTGGATCGGTCACCAGACCGATCTACGAAGGAGCAGCGTGCCAATGTCCCTGATCGGTAACCAGACTGATCCAGGGAGTCAAACCCAGCCCTCCAAGCTAGGGTTTCATCCACCTTAGCCCTCCAAGCTAAGGATTTTTCCATCTAACTCTCCAAGTTGGGAATTTGCACCTAACCCTCCAAGTTAGGACTTTTCACCTAGCCCTCCAAGCTAGGACTTTTCACCCAACCCTTCTGAGTTAGAACATCATCCAACCTAGCCCTCCAAGCTAGGCACCTGACCCTCCAAGCCAGGACTTTTTCACCTAATCCTCCAAGATGGGAATTTGCACCTAACCCTCCAAGTTAGGACTTTTCACCTAGCCCTCCAAGCTAGGACTTTTCACCTAGCCCTCCAAGCTAGGACTTTTCACCCACCTCTTCCGAATTAGGACTTTTCATACACCTAGCCCTCCAAGCTAGGACTTTTCACCCACCTCTTCCGAATTAGGACTTTTCATACACCTAGCCCTCCAAGCTAGGATTTTCAACACCTAACCCTCCAGATTAGGATTTTCCAACACCTAGCCCTCCAGACTAGGATTTTCCATATCATGCCTGATCCCCGATCAAGACTTAATCATAATCAAACATCATCCACCCAAACTAAAATCGGTGTCAACACCAAAACAACAATCAGGGCCAGACTGCATCAACAGAGGCGTCCTCCTTAGTAATAGAGAAAACCCTGGCATTCGTCATAGTTGGTGGGGCCTCCAATCTCTCTTGGCTCATCAGAGTACCTTCCAGCTCAGCTTGCATATAATGTAGTTTCGCCGGTGCACTCTGGTACTGAACAAGCTGTTGGGGAGGTGTCTGGTTCTTGGTAGGACAGTAAGAGGCTATGTGCCCTTCCACTCCACAAATGCAACACCAGTTCGTGCCTTTGCGGCATTCCCCGGGATGCATTTTCCCGCATGTAGCACACAGGGGAAACCTGGATTGTTTATTTGCTGGCCCCCTTGGGAGTTGTTCCATGGCTTCCGTTTACCACTCTGGTTTCCCTTCCAATTAGCGTTGGTACTCTGAGGTTTCTGACCTCTTTCATTTAATGCCTTCCTTTGCTGATTGATATTGTTCAGGTAATGCTCGGTGAGTAGGGCACTACTAAATAGCTCCTCAGCCGTCTGCGGTCTGTTAACTCCGCCGGCCACGTTCAAGGCTATTTTGGGCCGCAACATCTTTAACATAAGTCGGACTCTTTCTTTCTCAGTGCGGACCAGCTCAGGGCATAGGCGAGCCAGTCGGTTAAATTTCTTCACGGCTTCATTGACTGAGAGGTTGCCCTGTCGAAATTCCATGAACTCGTCGTAGTGTTTGTTGGTGACACGCATATTGAAGAATTCTTCGAAGAACTCTGATTCGAAATCTGACCACGTCATCTGATTCACCTGTCTCTTGGCCTTGACCCTTTCCCACCACATTCTGGCATCCCCCGAAAGGCAGAATGATGCACACTTGATCTTCTCATGTTCTGGCCAGTCAAGCAGCTCCATTATACTCTCCACTGTCTTGAACCACGCTTGGGCGCCCCATGGTTTGCCAGTACCTGAGAAATTTTCCGGTTTCAGCCTCAACCACTGGATCAGATAAGCCTCTTGTCGTGCTACAGTGGTCGGGCCTATCGGAGGGGTTTGTGTAACCGTAGGCGCGACAGGTATAGCAGTCTGGTTCACCGGTGGAGTGGTAGAATTTTCTTGCTGGTTCATCAAGGTATTAATGGTTTGCTGCTGCTCGGTAACTTGACGCTGAAGTTGGGTCACTAATTGCATCAAGTCGGGCGATGGAGTTGTTTCATTAAGACTGTTACTCTGACTTCTAGCCATGCTTTTCTTCATAAAAGGCAAGTATGACTAATATAAGTTATTGTTATTCCTACCCACATAGCAAAACCCTAAAGTATTCGATTTCATAAAATAAGTTTCATAAAATGAGGTGAGGTATCGTTCATATTACATATTCTAAAAGTACTTGTTATCATAAGGTATCATTCATACTTGCATATTCTAGAATCATAAGGTATCATCCATACTTGCATATTCTAGCATCATAAAGGAAGATAAGGTATGCATAGAGGTACTTACTTGGAAGCTGCAGGAAGAAGGCTTGATGTGTGTATAGTGAGATGGCAACGACTCTGATACCAACCTGTAATGCCAGTCTTTTTTCAGACCTTACGGTGTGGTGAGAGACGGCGTTACACTAACATACATCTAGGCATATGAACATCGTAATGCAGCGGAATAATTTAAAACTTTATACCTACATGCAACTAACACTTGAATCATGTATACATGTCTTAACTATCATTCCTAAACATGGTGACATGATAACTTAGCATATTAACATCATACGTAGCATCATGATATAAAATCACATAAGTCGTCCATAAGCAACATAAGTAGCAAGTGTATCCAACCATCATAAGTATAGCATGAGACTTAAGAGGACAATGCAAAATATAGAACAGGTGACAAAGTATATATATTAAAACTTTTCTTTTTCTTCTGCTATGTCACTGCCACACACACACTCTTGCCCCTCCTGCTGCTTCCCTTAATATCCTCTTGCTTGATCTGCAGTATAAGAAAATAAAACTATAAGCACATAGGCTTAGTAAGACTCTTTCCTACTCACTAAAACCATACATCGCATACGTAAAACTTATAACATGCTTAACATATAGAAGTTCTTGGTACAAAACATAGGCATATAAAATACTTAACATAGCATGGTCCTTGGCTTAAACATAAACATAACATGGTATGGTTCTTGACATAAACATAAACATAAACATAACATGGTATGGTTCTTGACATAAACATAAACATAACATGGCATATGAAATACTTAACATGGAGTAGATGCATATCATGAATGAATGCATGAGTCAAATGCATATAACATAAGGATGCTTATTTGAAAACCATAATTATAAATACTTAAATATAATCATAACATCATAGGGGTCCCCGGCTTGTACCACATACATACATCATATGCACGCATCCCTAAGTAAATACGAGGTAGCTAGTCTCAACCTACAAGGGTAGGAACAGCTACGGTAGTTCTAGAACCGAGGCGTTCTTAAGGTGTGCATCCCTGTTAGACAGCTGCGGTAGTCCCAGAACCGTGGACAGCTACGGTAGTCCAGAACCGAGGCGTTCTTAAGGTGCCCATCCCTTGGACCCTTACTTCGGTCCGGTACAAGCCCATTCATAAAGTAAAATAACTTTGCATGCTTCATCATTCATAGAACATACATAGCATATCTTAAGACATAAACATAATCTTGTTACATGAAGCATGACATAAAACATACTTGGCATTTCCTCATTCATACTTAATACATAACATCATTATGCCTTAAAGGCATAAGCCTTATCTTCATTCATCATCTTTATTCATAAAACATAACATACATACATAATTATGCCTCCAGGCATAAACATCATCTTGGTTCATAAAGCTTGCATGATCATGGTACATAAGGTAAACATGCATTTCATTCATGGTACATATCAACTAGCATACATAATCATAGTATCCATCATAGAGCATGCATGGGTAGGATTCATATGAACATGATACATACTACCTAGGTTCATAGCATTTAACATAGAACATGCATAGGTCTACTTAACCATATATCTATCATAGGCGTTTAACTTAAGATATGCATCGTTCTACACAAACATTAGGCCTTCTTCATAACACATATGTTCATGATATAGAGTTTAAAACATTCATGAATGAAACTTACTAAACATGGTATCTAACATCAACTTACAAAATCATGAATCACAGCACATGAGGTTAGGGTTTTAGGTAACATAAAATTCGTACCACATGCTTGAACATATATATACATCATAATAAGCCATAAACAAATATTCTTGAAACCCTAACTCAACCTAAGCCCTAATTGAGGTGCTTGGCCGAAAGTTGGAAGAGGAGAGGTCCTATTGTCCAAGTAACATGTAAGGTACCATAAGTAAAGAAAAACCCGTACATTGCATACAATGCCATAGGAACCCATTAGAGCTCATGATTAGGGCTAACCCTAACTTCTAACCCTACAATTTGACCTTGGCCGAAACCCTAGAGGGTCATAAGTTCATGGAGTAATTTTTATAATTCACCATAAATGTCCAATCCAATACATACAATACCATAAGAAGCCATTAGAACCCTTGATTGGAGCTAGCCCTAACTCCTAGCCCTATAATCTATCTTGGCTGAAACATACAAGGGTCACAAGAGCATGTAAAAATTTACATAAATCACCATTAACATCCCTTGCATCATGAGGAAACATAAGGAACATTCTTAGAGAGTTAGATCCCATCCTAACCATGAAAACATGGCGGTGGCCGAAACTTGTAGAGGGCCTTAGGGTGCTACAAAAATTTCCCAAGTCATAATTTATTCTTTATTCATCATGATAAAATATTAGGAAGCACAAAGGAGGTCTTAACATCATCTTATACATCTAAAATTTGCTTGGTCGGACCTTTAAAAACCCTAATCCATGGTTTCTTCAATATAAATCCCAAACAAAAACTTACATCATGATAAACTTCAAGGAAAAACCATTATATCATAGGTGAGGGAGTCTTACCCTTGGTGTCTTGGTTATAGACCCTAAATAGAGAAGATGATGAAGACCTTGTTGTCCCTTGATCACCCCTAGCCCTTGTAGCCTTGTAGGAAGCCTTGAATCTCCAAGAGAAAGTCCCCTTGTGAAGTTTTTCCAAGGGAGAAAACCCCTTGTGGGTTTCGGCTAGGAGGAGGAAGAAGGAGGGAGGAAAGCTTTGATGGAAGAGAAGAGGAGGAGAAACTCTAACTTAAGTGCCAAGTTATCTCTTCATTTCCCCCATCCCTCTCTTATATACTAAGCAAGGAGGCAAGTGAAAGGGCATGGTGCCTCTTCTCATGGTGACCCTTCATTTCCTTAAGCCTTAACTAAAATCCTCTTCATTCTCCAATAGCACTCCCTTGCTAGGTGAATTGGTTAGTACATGCATGGTGATACACTAGGTCTAAGGTTCAATTCTTGGTGCATGCACTTCCTTTTTATTACTTTTATAATTATTTTTGCCAAGGCCCATATAAGAGCCCACTAAAGCTTATGTTAATATTTCTAATTAAAATCCATTCCCATTCATGATAACATTTTTACCTAAGGTCCCTTAATAGCCATGGTATTAGAAGGGCCTATGTAAGGCCCATTATTACTTAGCTTCCTAACCAATATCGAAAATCATGGATAACCATGCTAAGGTTCATACTAGTGTCCCTATGTTCCTTAAGAATTTATCTAGGCATGATCAATACTTTAAAGAAAAATATTGAGGAAATTTTACGGGTCGTTACACTACTGAGGTCTCAACTTAACCCATAACTAAACCGACCCAAGTAGTTGAACCAAACACTGAACTGAACCGTCCAGCCAGACCTGAGGCTGAACCTAGTACTAGAAGAACCAAGAAACCCAAACTCAGTCACCCTTCTGATCAAATTGTGAATGATCCAACCTTAGGAGTCAGAACTAGGTCTTCCTATAAAAATCTTAGTCAAATCGTGTTGATTTCAAAAATTGAACCTAAGACTATAGAGGAAGCCCTACCTGACCCTGATTGGATCATAGCCATGCAGGAGGAGTTAGCCCAATTTGAAAGAAATCAAGTTTGGAAACTAGTACCTAAACCTAAAGGTAAATCTGTTATAGATACTAAATGAGTGTTCAGAAACAAATTAAATGATCATGGAAAATAGTTAGAAATAAAGCCCGCTTAGTAGCTAAAGGGTTTAGTCAGGTCGAAGGATTAGACTCTGATGAAACCTATGCCCCAGTAGCCAAACTTGAGTCAATTAGAATGTTGTTAGCCTTTTGCAGCCAATAGAGGGTTCAAGCTATATCAAATGGACGTTAAGTCTGCCTTTTTGAATGGATTCATCAAAGAAGAAGTCTATGTAGGACAATCCCCAAGATTTGAGGACCTAGAAAAACCTGAATATGTCTTTAAACTTAGAAAAGCACTGTATGGGTTGAAACAAGCACCTAGGGCATAGTATGAATATTTATCAACTTATCTAATTTCTAAGGAATTTAACCAAGGTCAAATTGACTCCACCCTTTTTGTTAAAACCTTAGAAAATGACATTTTTATTGCCCAAATTTATGTCGATGATATAATTTTTGGATCTACCAACTCTAACTTTTTAAAAGAATTTTTAAAAATAATGGAAAGTGAATTCGAAATGAGCTTGTTAGGTGAGCTCAACTTTTTCTTAGGATTACAAATTAAATAGACTAGAGACAGTAATTATGTTCACCAATCCAAGTATGCTAAAGAGTTAATAAAGAAATTTAAAATGGATAACTCCAAAAGCATAAGTACCCCTATGACAACAAATGTCAAAGTTGATAGTGACCCTGAAGGTAAGCCTGTTGATCTTAAACTATACTGAAGTATGATTGGCAATCTACTTTACTTAACAGCTAGCAGACCTGATATCCTATTTTCTTTAGGAATGTGTGCTAGGTACCAAACTTGTGCTAAGGAATCCCACTTAGCAGCCCTAAAAAAGAGTACTTAGGTACATTAAGGGTACCCTAAATGTAGGGATTTGGTATCCTAGGACTTCCACTTTTGAATTGTCAGGATATTCTCACTCTGACTATGTTGGGTGCAAGTTAGATAGAAAAGTACAAGTGGAAGTTGCCAACTATTAGGACATAGCCTAGTCAGCTGGTGTAGTAGAAAGCAACACTACGTAGCACTGTCTACATCAGAAGCAGAATATGTTGCCCTAGGAGAATGTGTAGCACAACTTTTGTGGATGATGCACACTCTTAAGGACTTCCAGCTTGACTACACCCAAACTTAAGTCTATATTGATAACGTTAGTTCAATCAACTTGACTAAAAACCAAATTCAACATTCCCGAACAAAACATAAAGAAGTTAAACATCATTTTGTAAGGGATCATGTAGCCAGGGGTGAAATAGTGCTTCAACATGTGGACTCAAAATCCAACCTAGCTAATATCTTCACCAAACCCTTACCTAAGTCTGAGTTTAGCTCACTAAGAAAGCAGTTAGGGTTGTGCTTAGTAGAATAGGACTGATGTATATTATTTCCTAAAAACTTTTCTTATCCCTTTTAGTTTTCGTTGAAAATTTTGCAAATTTATCATTTATCAAGTTTCTGAAATTTAAAATGATTTTCCGACTTAGTTTTTTTATTTCAAAAACTACCCCCTTCACAACTAGGGCTTTTTCGCAAATGTACTTAGCTTAGGCCCTAACCCTAGAACTGCATGCACCTATAGATCTAGAAGCCAGCATCTCACAAGCACCTTAGGGTACTTTTGATTGATAACCTAGATTGAGTTGAGATGCTTAGGTCTATTCCTTGATTCAAGATGCTTTAAGTCAGTGCATCTACAGTAATTGGGGCAATAAATACAAGTTGAACAGCAATCAGGTTAAGTGTCAAGCTTAGAAAATCTAACTTGATCAGATCATGTAATTTGACTAACCCTAGAAAAAGTTACTATTTATGACAGTTAGTAAGTAGCTAACATGGTTAGACAGGACCCGAACAAGATTGGTTTAATTTGATTTGGTCCAGTTTTTTTATTATTTAGAGTTGCTTCAATACAGAATTTTCAATTTCTTACTAGCTCTAATTCATTTGTTGTAATTAGTATTTTTTGATACATGGCAAAGGGGGAGAGAACAAAAGAAAGAGAGAAAAAATTTTCAAATTTTTCAAAATTTTCTATCTCTTTTTTCAAAAAGTAAAGTAGAAAGTTCTAAGTGCTAAGCTTTCAAGTACTTTTCAGTTTTAAATACTTCAAAGTTCTTTAAGTACTTAAAAATGTTTTTAAACTAATTTGAGTATTTCAAATTTATTCTAAATTTTTTAAATACTTAAAAAGGTTTTAAAATTTTTCTAAGTATGTTTCAAGTGCTTCAAACTTTTTCTACTTCGAAAAGGCTTCAAAATTTCTATGTGTATTTTGAAAAATATTTCTAAGGAAGTTTTTTGGTAGTAAACAAATTTGCCTGAGCTAAACTATTTTTCAAAAATTTGTTGGCAAATGTGTTAAGTAATTTTTTAAACAAATTCCTTTTTGTGAAAATGTTTTTAAGTAAATTTTTCTAAGTATGAAAAACTTGCAAAAACTTTTTGGGAAAATTTTCTAAGTATGAAAAACTTGCAAAAACTTTTTTGGAAAATTGTCTAAGTATGAAAAACTTGCAAAAACTATTTAGAAAATTTTCTAAGTGTGAAAAACTTGCAAAAACCTTTTTGGAAAATTTTCTAAGTGTGAAAAACATGCAAAACTTTTTGGAAAAATTTCCAAGTATAGAAAGCTCGCAAAAATTTAATAATTAAGCACTTAGTCAAATCTAAAGCACTTAGAAGGTTTACAAAAATCCACATATCATTGAAAAACTCAGGGGGAGAATATTCGTTTCAGGGGGAGAAAACTGAAAAACAATGAATTCTTTGCTTGTTAAATATGCTATCTTTTTTTAACTTAACTTTTTGAACCGTGTTGCCATAAATCAAAAAGGGGGAGATTGTTGGTGCCAGAAGCACCAAAGACAAACATGTGTTTTGATAATGGCAAAGGGCTAAGATGTTAAGGTGTTGTTGTGATCTAACAAGCTTACTAAGTGTACAGGAAAGTCCTAGGTATACTAGGCAAGAAGTCCTTGCAAAGGGCTGGGCAAGAAGTCCTGGTCGAGGACTGGGCAAGAAGTCCAGGCAAAGGGTTGGGCAACAAGTCCTAGCAAAGGGCTTGGCAAGAAGTCCTGGTCGAGGACTGGGCAAGAAGTCCTAGTAAAGGGCTGGGCACCGAAGACCTGACCGGAAGTTGGGCAAGAAGTCCTTGTCGCGGACTGGGCACGAAGACCTGATCGAAGGATTGGGAAAAAGTCCAACCGGAGGAGCCGGTTGGCAAAAAGGTAAATTCTCCCGAGAGGAGTAGGTGAAGGCGCATTCTCCGTAGGAGGGTACATTAGGCGTCGGTTCAACCTAGGGTTTCATTTGGGAGACCCAAAGTCAGAACCAAGACAACTAAGGCTATAAACAATGGTTGAAACTTATTATTAAATTTGCCTCTTGTGTTTTGGAACTAACCTTGGTTGCAGGGAACGAAGGAACAGTGTTTCTGCAGCTCAGGCGCCTCACTGGGCTAGGCGCCCGTATGGATACGGGCGCCCTAGTGCAAGGCAAAAACAAAACCATCGAAGCAAACTGCCACGAAACCTCTGGACCAAGTCAGCCCAGGCGCCTGTGTTAACACTGGCGCCCTAGTTAGCTCAGGCGCCTCATTGAAGAGGATAAGCGCTAACCGAGCCTGCAGATTAGAGTTCTCGCAGGAGAGGCCACGTGTCAGGCGCCCCCATCAATACAGGCGCCCCTATGGCTGCTATAAATAGGGGTTCACCCCCAAGGCTTCAAGAATCTCGCTCAGATCGCTCTCAACACTTTCGTTCAAGCGTTACGCTCCGACAAGCTCCGACTTGGCGAGTCAAGCGCCGATCACGACCCGCTGCTCCGAACTTCCATCCACCTCGGGCGTCGGTAACATTTAAATTATGAAAAGTGTTATACTTTCAATTTCAATTCTATATCTGTACTTCAACCTATAAAATATCTTTATGAATATAGAATTGCCCAACGTAAACAATCACGGACCGTGGGCCTTAGAGTAGGAGCCGACCGCGACTCTGAACCAAGAAAAAAGAACTTGTGTTAGCGATTATTTTCTTGTTTTCCGTTGCGTAATCGCTCTACTTATCCGAAAAATTTTAAGATCGATATTCACCCCCCTCTATCGATTTACTCCGATCCAACAAGTGGTATCAGAGCGGGTGGCTCAAACTTGGTGCAACCACCAGTTTGAGATTTTTTCGGATTTATGAAATTTTTATTTTTTTTCTTTCGAATCTTTCTCGTTAATCGAGGTTGGTGCAATGCCACTCGATTTTTGTTCGTTATTATATTTTCTTCCCGCACTACTAATCCAAGACTCAGTCTTGGAACAAGTTTTTGTTAATTTTTTTAGAAAATATTAATGGCCATGCAAGAGGGATACAGCACAGCCAGACCTCCTCTTTTAAGTGGAGAAGACTTCTCTTACTGGAAAAGCAAGATGGAAGTCCACCTAAAAACTCAGGTGGACATGTTGATAATCATCCAGTCTGGGCTGGAAATTCCCAAGAACACAAAAGGAGTGGCGCAACATTATACTGAATAGGACGCCTCGCTAAAGAAGAAAATCGAGGCTGATACAAAGGCGGCCCAAACTTTGCAATGTGGTTTGACCAAAGAGGAACTGAACTGGGTGGGACCCTTCAACAACGCCAAAGAGCTTTGGAACAAGCTGATCAAGCTGCACGAAGGCACTTCCGACACGAGGATTATCAAAAGTGATCTGTTGCTGAACAGACTCTACACAATCAAGATGAACGAAGGAGAATCAGCAGCACAGCTCTACGCCAGAATCCAGGAGCTGATGAATGGGCTGCACACGATAGGTCACAAGGTCGAGAACCGTGACATAATCAGGTATACTCTAAATGTGTTCCCAAGGAACACACTGTGGGCATCCATGGTAGATGCCTACAAGGTTTCCAGGAACCTTTCTAAAATTAAATTAGATGAACTTTTTTCTGAATTAGAACTGTATGAACAGACTAACGCTACTTTGGTCGAGAAGTGTATTGCTTTCATTGCAGGAAAACCTCAAGGAAAAGCCCCCAAGAAAAAGACTCAACCAGCACCCGAGTCTGACTCAGACTCAGATTCAGAAGATAGTGAAGGGGATCGACCCAATCTGGTTCGGCTAGCTCGAGATTACTACAAAGAGCTAAAGCACCAAACGAACAAAAAGAAAGCAAGCCGAAGAAAGGAAGATCCATCAGAACCTTCAACAAGCTCAAAGAGCAAGACTAATGTCACCTGCTACGAATGCAACAAAAAGGGACATTTCAAGTCAGAGTGCCCCAATCTGAAGGAAACAAAGAAGGCGCGAAGAAAGAGGGCTCGCCAAGCCACTTGGGATGAATCCTCCTCCTCCGAAGAAGAAGAAGTCCCGCACGCGAATCTTCTCACTCTAACCGCCTCGGAAGAAACCCTAATTTTAATAAGTCATCATCAAGAGGGTTCAACTTCAAAAATGGATTTCGGATACGACATTCGGGCACCTTCACCGTACAACAAAGCCAATTTCGATCTTTGCAAGACAAAGATTAATTTCTTCATGATGGAGATAGTGCAATAATTTGCTCTAATGATGGGCTTTGATGCTCCAATAAGCACCGAAGGAATGCTCCTCATGAAGACCAAATGGAATGAGGAGAAAATCAAAAGATGTGAGGCAAATGACAAGGTGACCAAATTGTTGGTCAATCTATTGCCAAGCACCGTCTTGGACAAAATTGGAGAATTTCAAGATGCTAATGAGCTTTGGAGCAAATTGGCAAAGCTTCATAAAGATCCCTCTACTTTGCCAAATCAAGACAAATTTGAAGAAAGAGATTCATCGGAGGAAGAAGATTCGGAAGTTGAGAGATGCTCAACATCCAAAGATGAAGCTCAAGAAGCCTCCACTTCAAGGATTGAGGTGGAGAAAAATTCACCATTGACATCAGAACATGAGAAAGTTTCATCATCATCATCCGAGGCCAATGAAGAGGAAGAAAGTGCCACCCCTACAAGCAAAGGTATAAAAATTTCAATTTGTAAAAATAAAAATCATATCATTTGTTTTGAGTATAGGGAAAAAGGACACTACAAGAGTAAGTGTCC
Organism: Boesenbergia rotunda; assembly: GCA_024364735.1. NCBI lineage: Eukaryota > Viridiplantae > Streptophyta > Magnoliopsida > Zingiberales > Zingiberaceae > Boesenbergia > Boesenbergia rotunda. Next base: position 66,481 of record JAGFNQ010007115.1, on the reverse strand, counting down.
TAAATTGGTCAAAAAGAAGGTGCAAGTGACACCCAAGACCAAGGAGAAGCCAAAGGAGGTCGGCCCTGTGGTACGGAAGGATAAGAAGCACATTATGTGCTTCTCATGCAATCAATAAGGACATTATCGGAATCAATGTCCAAAGGAGAAGGACCCGACCAAAGTCAAGAGGAGGAGCTCGAACCGAGGGGGAGCCTCCAAGAACAAAACTAATGTATCATTAGGTAATGGTACTTATTTAAATCATGATAATATGCATGCTAGAAATAATTATTATCATTTCAATGTTATTTATCATGAAAATAGGAGGTGTGAAAAATCTAAGAAAAAATATAGAGTCTTCCATGCTAGGACTATCACACCTAAGGATAGGGAAAATTTTAGATTATTTAATGGTAGACCTACCCAAAACAAGGCCAAAAAGAAAAATCACCAAGGCAATATTAGAAAACTAAGCCTTGAGGAAGTGATGATCGAAAATCAAGTTTTGAGGTTAAAACTTGATAAATTAGAAGAATCCCTTAAGAAAATAGAAAATCTATTTAAGGGATCAAAGATTCAAAACCTAGATTTAGGTAATCAAGGACCCTTTAGGGGAAAGGAAGGTTTGGGGTAGAAACCTAAAGTCAAGGATGATAGGCAATCATATCATAGAGTTCCATATAAGTATGGAACTAAATCTAGATCTAGGAGTCAAGTGAAGGTCACAAGGGAAGTCATCCATAGAGTTGACCAAAACAAGACCAACATGACTAAGGCTTCGGAGAAGTCTTGAAAAGTCATTAGGAAGGTATCAAGGGAAGTTATCCCTTATGAATACCTAGAACACCCAACGAGCACCAATAGATTTTCGGTTCCTAAGAGTGTGTTCGCCACACCCTAGAGAGGTCTAGGGAGTGTCAACTTAAATTGGAAGGGTAGTTAATATGGGATTGTTGTAATCGATAGAGGGGGGAGAATATCGATGACTTGAAATTTTTCAAAAAATAGAGATAATACGCAGCGGAAATAAAAACAATGCTAACACTTTTTCTTTTTACTTAGTTCGGAGTCTTTAACGACTCCTACTCTAAGGCCCACAGTCCTTGCCCATTTTCGATGGGCAATTCTATATTTCGAAAATGGTTTACAAGTGAGAATATTCGAATACAGAATTAATTAACAAAATACTATTATATCGACGACACTGAGGAAATGGCGAAGTCTTCTCGAGCAGCGTGTCGTCGATCTTGATCGTTGTCCGCTGAAAACCCCATCTGGGGCGCCTGATACCTATCAGGCACCTGGGTTCTCGGGCGCTTGACCCCTTTCAGGTGCCTGGGATGCAGCAGCTGCTTCCTTTCAGTCCTGCAACCAGGGTTAGTCCAAGAACAATATAATATTAAAAATAAATGCATACATAACAACCGGAGCTATCTTGGTTCTGACTTTGGATTTCAAAATGAAATCCTAGGTCGAACCGACGCCTACTGTTCCCTCTTTCGGGGAATGTGTCCTCACCTACTCCACTCTGGAGAAGTTACCTTTTTATCAACCGGCTCCTCCGGTTGGACTTTTGCTCGACCTTCGAGACTGCTAGATCTCGAGACGTTCGTATCTCGACTAGTCTCTACTTTTGTCTGCAATCCTCACTCGACTAAGACTCCTGCCCGATCTTCCGGATCAGGACTTTGGTGCCCAGTCCATGACCAGGACTTCTTGCCCAACCCTCGGTCAGGTCTTCGGTGCCCAACCCTCAACTAGGTCTTCATGCCCAGTCCTCGACTAGGACTTCATGTTCAACCTTGCAGGTCAAGACTTCGTACCTAGCTCAACTAGGACTTTCTTACACACTCAATGAACCAAATTAGATCACAACATAAACCTAACTTTGAACCCTTTGCCATTATCAAAACCAGATTCGATCTGGTGCTTCTGACACCAACAATCTCCCCCTTTTTGATTTATGGTCACCCAGTTCAAAAGTTAAGTTAAAAATAGCATGTATAATAGTTAATTCAAAGTCAAGCATAAAGTCTAAGACAAAATTTTCATTCTCCCTCTTGATTAGTAATTTCCTCCTTTTTAGAACATTTCAAAAGTTTTGAAAAATTCTTTAGAAAATAGAAGAATTGCATAAAGCTCTCCCTTGATTTGAAATCCTCCCCTGAAGCTTTTGAAAACATGCAATTCTTTTTAAAAGATTTTTCTAATTTTTCAAAAGACTTCTAAGTATTACAAAAGCTTTTTAAGTTAAAAAACTTTGTTAATGAGAAAAGCTTTTGAACAAGGAAAAAACTTCTTTAAATTTTCTACTTTCCCTTTGCCAAATTGAAAAAAACTTGTTAACGAAAAAATGCTTTTAAGTAAGGGAAAAACATCTTAGTAAGGGAAAAACTTCTTAGTAAGGGAAAAACTTCTTAACGAGAAATGCTTTCATAAGGGAAAAACTTCTTTAAATTTTCTACTTTTCCTTTGCCAAATTGAAAAAGACTTGTTAACGAAAAATGCTTTTAAGGGAAAAACTTCTTAACGAGAAATACTTTTAAATAAGGGAAAAAACTTCTTTAAATTTTCTACTCTCCCACTTGACTTTAACTTCACCTTTTTTTTAATTTTAACTTAACTTTTTTTACTCTCCCCCTTTGCCATATATCAAAAAACATTCTTTTTGAAAAAAACATATTTTTGAAAAAAAATTATTAAGGGGAAGAAAAATTGTGTATCAGAGCCAATTGGTTTTGCAAAAGAAATCAGGAATGCAATTGAACTAAGCAAGAATTAGCAGTACTAATCCAAGTAAGTAGAAACTAAAAGTGACAAGATTTGAACCAATTTGATAATCCTAGTGAGTCCAAGCATGAAAAAAAATTTCATGCATTTAAGAAATTTAAAAAAATGGATCAAACAATTCCTTTCGGTCCCTGTCTAACCCAGTTTGCTACTTACTAATTGTTACACACAACAGCTTTCACTTGGGTTAGTCAAGTTAAGTAGTCTGATCAAGTTAGACTTTCTAAGCTTAATTACTTAACTTGATTACTGCTCACTTGTATTTATCGCCCCAACTACTCTTGATGCATTGACTTAAAGCATCTTGAGTCAAGGCATAGACCAAAGCATCCCAACCCAATCTAGGTTATCAATCAAAGTATCCTAATGTGCTTGTGAGATGCTGACTTCTAAGTCTATAGGAACATGCAGATTAGGGTTAAGTCCTAAGCTAAGTCCATTTCATAGAAAAACATTAGTTTTTAAAGAGGTAAAAATTTTCTTTTAAAAAAAACTAAGTCGAAAAAATATTTTCAAAACAATATGATTTTGAAAGCAAATTTGCAAGATAATAGGATAAAAAACAGTGATTAAAAATCAATCCTATTCTACTAAGCACATTCCTAGCTGCCTTCTTAGTAAACTAAACTCAGACTCAGGTAGTAGTTTAGTGAAAATATCAGCTAGGTTAGATTTTGAATCTATATGTGTAAGTACGATTTCATCCCTAGCCACGTGATCCCTAACAAAGTGATGTTTAACTTCAATATGTTTAGTTCTTGAATGATGAATGGGTTTTTTGTAAAGTTAATTGAACTTATATTGTCAATAAATACTTTAGTTTGGGTATAGTCTAGTGAAATCCTTAAAGGTATGCATCATCTATAAGAGTTGAGCTACACATTCGCCTATGGCAACATACTCTACTTCAGTTGTAGATAAGGCAACACAATATTGCTTTCTACTGCACCAGCTAACTAGACTCTGTCCTAATAATTGACAACTTCCACTTGTACTTTTTCTATCTAATTTATATCCTGCATAATCTGAGTCAGAAAATCCTAACAATTCAAAATTGGATGTCCCAGGGTACCAAATACCTACATTTATGGTGCCCTTTATATACCTAAGAATCCTTTTAACTACAATTATGTGGGACTCCTTAGCACAAGTTTGATACCTGTCACAAATACCTACTGCAAAAAGGATATCGGGTCAATTAGCAGTTAGGTAAAGTAAGCTCCCTATAGCACTTCTATAATACTTTAAGTCAATTGACTTACCTTTAGGATCATTATCTATTTTAGCATTTGTGACCATAGCGATACTTAAACCTTTTGAGCTATCCATTTTAAATTTCTTGATTAATTCTTTTGCATATTTTGATTGGTGAATATAGTTTCCATCACTGATTTGTTTAATTTGTAGTCCTAAAAAGAATGTCAGTTCACCAACTAGACTCATTTCAAATTCGCTTTTCATAATTTTAATAATGTATTTTAAGAAATTAGTGTTCGTTGACCCGAAAATTATATCATCTACATAAATTTAGCCTATAAAAATATCTTTTTCTAAAGTCTTAACAAATAGGGTTGAATAGATTTGACCTTGGTTAAAACCTTTAGAAATTAGATAAGTGGATTGTCTTTCATACTAAGCCCTAGGTGCTTGTTTTAACCCATAAAGGGTTTTGCTAAGTTTAAATGCGTAGTTAGGGTAGTCAAGGTCTTCAAAACCTGGGGGTTGTCCTACATACACTTCCTCTTTTATAAATCCATTCAGGAAGGAAGATTTAACATCCATTTGGTATAGTTTAAACCCCCTATGGGCTGCAAAGGCTAGTAACAACCTAATTGACTCATGTCTAGCTACAGGGGCATAAGTTTCATCATAGTCTAACCCCTCAACTTGACAAAATCCCTTAACTATTAAGCAAGCTTTATTTTTACTATCCCACCTTAGACGTTTAACTTATTCTTAAATACTCACTTAGTGTCTATTGTTGGTGCAATCTTTGTTAGGTCAAGGATGACCTAGTTTGACTAGGCTCGGGTGAGCTTATGTCTGATAAGCTTAGTAAGCTTAAGGTTGGATGTTTCGATATTTGATAATGATGTTTGAATATCGTATGATGTCAAGTGTGTCAAGGTTAACTGGAGGCTTAACTGAAAAGACCTAGTGGGACTAGGCACACCTAGTAGGACTAGGTGAAGTCCAGGTGGATCGGGGAGATCGCATGCTAGCATGGGAAAAGACCTAGTGGGACTAGGCACACCTAGTGGGACAAGGTGAAGTCCAGGTGGATCGGGGAGATCGCACACTGACATGGGAAATGACCTAGTGGGACTAGGCACACCTAGTGGGACTAGGTGAAGTCCAGGTGAATCGGGGAGATCGCATGCTGGCAAGGTGGAAGTCTACCGAGAGACTAGACCTAACTCGAGGGTTAGGCGAATCTGGTTGGGAACCAGGTTAAGTCCGAGCTGGGAGCTAGGCAGAAGAAATCTAGGTTGGTCAAAGGGGTCGACCGGACACTTGGTAGGGAACCCTAGACTTGTGAACGCAAGTTAGGTTTGACTCAATTGATTGGGCAATCAATTAGGGTTTGGTTTCTCACGATCAGAAGCTTCCTTGATCGATCGGGTGATCGATTAAGGAAGGTGTGAGTCGATCGGCTGATCGATTAGGAGAAATGAGTTGCGAGAATAGAAGGTGGCTGAATCGATTGACCAATCGATTCAGCCTTCCCTTAATTGATTAGCCAATCGATAAAGGGCTCATGTAATCGATCGGGCGATCGATTATGGCAGTTTGCGTGAGAGCACAGAAGGGTTCTGAGTCGATTGGTCAATCAATTAAGGATGCTCATAATCGATTACGGTTCAAAAACTAGCCGTTGAACGGCTAAGTCTGACGTGGTAATCGATTAGGTAATCAATTCAGAAACCCTAGGCATCGGGTATTTAGGGTTTTCACGCAGGTTTTGAAGGGATTCGCTCACGGCTTCTTCGATTCTTCTCCTCCTTCTTCCATGCCATTTCAAGAGAGGCTTTGGGGCTTAGTGTTGCTGCACTTCCAAAGCTCTAGAGGCGATATCAAGCTTGAAGATAGCAAGGAAAGCAAAGAGGGCTTATCATTGTAAATCTTGTAAGATTTTATTTTGTTTTTGCTTGGATTCTTGTTGTATCTTCTTTTAAGCTTGTAAGAGGTTTCTCCACCTCAAGAAGGAGATCTTTCATAGTGTATGAGAGAGTGAGGAGAGTGGACCCTTGGATTAGTCACCTCAAGGAGGTGGATACCAAGTAAAATAGAGGTGTTAGCATTGCTCAAGTCTTCCGCCGCAACAAATCATCAATAAGCAAAGATCGGAGCTAATCACCACCCTCTAGCTCTCCTACCGGTCCCAACAAGTGTTATCAGAGTAAGGTTGCTCTGCTTTGGACTCATCGCCAAGAGGGTGAGAGCTAGAGGAAGAATAAGAAGTTGGAAGAAACCCTAATTTCAAGAAGTCATCATCAAGAGGGTTCAACATCAAAAATGGAGTTTGGCTATGACACCCGGGCACCTCCACCATTCGACAAGGCAAATTTTGTTCTTTGAAAGTCAAAGATCAAAAATTACTTCATGATGGAGATAGAGCAATGGTTTGCTCTAATGGAGGGTTTTGAGGCTCCAACAAGCACCAAAGGAAAGCTCCTCAAGAAAAGCAAATGGAATGAGGAGCAAATCAAGAGATGCGAGGCCAACTACAAAGTGACCAAGTTATTGGTCAATCTTTTGCCAAGCACCATCTTGGACAAGATTGGAGAATTCAAAGATGCCAAAGAGCTTTGGAGCAAAGTGGCAAAGCTTCATGAAGATCCCTCCACTGTACCGTATCAAGACAAATCCGAAGAGGGAGATTCATCAAATGAAGAGGACTCGGAAGTTGAGAGATGCTCAACATCTGGGGAGGAAATTCAAGAAGCATTGGCCGAGGAGGAAAAAGAAGAAGTCTCTACCTCTAGGATTGAGGGGGAGCAAAGATCATTAACTCCGGAAAAAGAAGAAGCTTCTACCTCCGGATCGAGTGAAGAGTCAGGTGACACCCCTACAAGCAAAGGTATAGATATTTCAATTTGGAAAAATAAAAATCATATCATTTGTTTTGAGTGTAGGGAAAGAGGACACTATAAGAGTAAGTGTCCCAAATGTTGATGCAGTCTGGCCCTGATTGTTATTTTGGTGTTGACACCGATTTTAGTTTAGGTTGATTATGATTCTGATTATGATTAAGACCTGATCGGGGATTAGGCATGGGATGATTGAAATCCTAACCGGGAGGGTTAGGTGTTGGAAATCCCGGTAAGTGAAGCCGGGTCCTGGTGAGTGAAGCCAGGTGGTGAAAAGTCCTAATTTGGAAGGTTAGGTGAAAAGTCCTAGCTTGGAGGGCTAGGTGAAAAGTCCTAACTTGGAGGGTTAGGTGAAAAGTCCCAACTGGAGGGTTAGGTGAAAAATCCTAGCTTGGAGGGCTAGGTGTGGAAAAGGTCTAACTCGGAAGGGTTGGGTGAAAAGTCCTAGCTTGGAGGGCTAGGTGAAAAGTCCTAACTTAGAGGGTTAGGTGAAAAGTCCCAACTTGGAGGGTTAGATGGAAAAATCCTAGCTTGGAAGGCTAGGTCTGCGTCCCTGGATCGGTCTGGTGACCAATCAGGGAGGTTGGCACGCTACTCCTTAGTGGATCGGTCTGGTGACCGATCCAGCGATGTCTGATCGGTCTGGTGACCGATCAGGGAGCAGGCTGTTGCCTTGTTGCTTGGCTCCTGATCGGTCCGGTGACCGATCAGGGAGCAGGCAGCTTCCTCACTGCCTTGCTCCTGATCGGTCTGGTGACCGATCAGGGAGTAAACAGTGAGTTGAGTTCCCCCGTGGATCAGCTCCTGAACGGTCCGGTGACCGATCAAAGACTTAGGATCTAATTTCCGGGATTACTGTTCATCGGACCTGATCGGTCTGAGTGACCGATTAGGCATCACTCTGATCGGTCTGGTGACCGATCAGGCTTCACTCTGATCGGTCCGGTGACCGATCAGGCTTGTGTTGCCGCGAGAGCTAGGAGTCCCAGCGAAGCGGTGGATCGGTCAGGTGACCAACCCACGAGCCCTGGATCAGTCCGGTGACCGATCACTTTAATTCAAATTAGATTGTCAGATGCTCTGATCGCGTCTGAACATATCTGATACACTGTGCCTAATCTCTGATCCTTGATTTCTTGCTTGATATGCTACTCTAACCCACTGATTAAGCTGCAGGTGACAGGGAAGGATTCAAACACTTAAGAAGAGTCAATGGTGGTCTTTCCTTGGAGCAGGTTTGTCTGTTTTCCATCCCAGGTTGCAACGGGCGCTGGCGCTGGCTGGAGCTGCTGTCTGGGGCTAGTCTGAGGGAAGCTCAGGAGGTCCAGAAGGGCTTAGTGGTGGCTGGTGGTTGCAGAAGAGCAGCTGGAGGCTGCTGTGGGATGGTGACCTGGAGCTGTGTGGAGAAGACTTAAGCGCCGGTTGCGAGAAGTCTTCAACAACTCTGCTAATCAGTATTGCTGTGAAGTTCTTGGGGCTTGCTGCGTGCTTGTGATCTTGCTGTTCCATCATTCCTGAGCAAGCCGTTGAGATCTGAGAAGCAACCACTCCTTGCTTGAGCACTTGGAGGAAGGAACAAGAGGCTTGAAGTTCAACAGCGAGAAGACACGGAGAAAGGGATTCTTGCGTGAGATCGTCGCTGGGTGGAGCTTGGAGAAGCCTGCTGTGTTCTTGTCTTTGCTAAGTGCTAAGTAAGATCTTCCTTGTGTTTCATTGTGTTTAAAACTATATCCTTGATTGAAACGCGCTGTGGAGAGGTTTCTCCACCGAGAAGGAGGTTGCTTTCTATCCGGTGTTAACCGAGGCTTGATCTGCCGGCGATCAAGGGATCGCCCACCTTAAGGGCACGCCAAGGATTAGGGGTAAGTTATCCCCGAACCTTGTAAACCCTCTTTGTTAGCGATCTTGCTAGTGGTGTTAGTTTGTTTTGTTTCCTGTTTTTTCTGCATACCCTGTTTTCATACTTCCGCTGTGCTACTAACAAAGTGAGGTGCAGAAATTCGCTAAGTGTTTAAAGTCCAAGTGATTGGCTATATTCACCCCCCCTCTCTAGCCATCCGGGTTCCAACAAGTGGTATCAGAGCTTGGGGCTCTGTTTTTGCAGATTAACAACCGAGAGCTATCATCCATGGCGTTGAGAGAAGGATTTTCCACCACCCGACCTCCTTTCTTTGATGACGCTGATTTCCAATATTGGAGATCAAAGATGGAGTATTATTTGAAGATGGACATCAACACTTGGTTCATGGTGAAGGAGGGATTCGCCCCTCCAAAGGATGATGAAGGCAAGGAACTTGAATCATGGCGGTGGACAGCCGAACAAACTCGGAAGAGTGAAGCCAACCGAAGGTGGTTGTCACTCTACAATGCGGCATGAACAAAGACCAACTCATCAAGGTTGGTCCTTTCACAAGTGCAAAGGACTTGTGGAACAAGCTCATTGAACTCCACGAGGGCACCCGAGACTCAAGAATCGCCAAGAGGGATTTGTTTCTCAACCAATTACAAAATCTCTCCATGAAGGAAAATGAATCGGTAAGTGAGCTTCATAGCCGGTTCAAGGAAGTCCTCAATGGGCTTCATTCGATTGATGAAAAGGTCGAGAATCGCGACCTTGTGAGGTATGTACTAAAAGCATTTCTAAGGAATGCTTTATGGTCATCCATGGTGGATGCCTACAAAGTATCCAAGGACTTATCAATTGTTAAGCTAGATGATTTGTTTTATGAAATGGAATTGCATGAAATGGCTAACAAAGGCCCCAAGGAGGATGGGATTGCTTTAGTGGCAAGGGACCGATCGAACAAGAAGAAGAAGGAGAAGAAGAAGGAGAAGGAAGTCACTTCATCTTCATCCTCTTCCGAATCCGAGTCCGATTCCGAGGAAGATGGTAGCGGCTCCTCATCCTCCGAGATGACGAACTTTGTAAGAAGGATGATGAGAAGGGGTCGGCGCTTCAAGGGTAAAGGTAATCCTAGTGAAGCTAAACTTGATAAGACTAATGCTTCTTGCTATGAGTGTGGTAGGAAAGGACATTTCAAGAATGAATGCCCGAAGCTAAAGAAGAAGGAGGAGAGATCCAAAAAGAAAGAAGAAAAATCCAAGAAGAAGAAGAAGGTCTTGAAGGCTACTTGGGATGAATCCTCCTCAAGCTCATCCAATGAAGAGAAGGAGCAGAAGAGCACAAGGCATGTGGCACTCATGGCTCTTGGAGAGGAAAGCAGTGATGAATCATCCAACTCCTCAAACGCGGCTTCATCATCTTCGGATGATGAAGAGGTAACTTCTCCCGAACTTGAAAAGTGTTATAGAGCAATTGCATGTTTAACCAATATGTTAAAGAAGTCGAAAAATAAGGTTAAAGCATTGCAATTAGAAATTGATCAATTGAAATTATCTAGGGATGATAACATTGATGATTTGCATGTTGAAATGTTAGAGGATGAGATCAAATCATTAAAACTTGAGATTGACCAATTGAAATCCTCTAGGGTTGAGGATATAGATGATTTGCATGATGAATTGCTAGTAGAAGAAAACAAATCATTAAAGAGTGAAGTTGAGAGACTCAAGAATATTCTTGAGAAGTTCTCAACTAGCTCTAAGACCCTAGACATGATATTGAATGCCCAAAGGGCAGTCTACAATAGGGCCGGTATTGGATACCGACCCAAAGAACCTTCATTTGTGTCCTTGATGTCTAGGAATGATATGAGACAATCTAGGACACCCAAGGTCCAAAAGAAAGTTGTCAAGGCATGGGTGCCTAAGTCTTGTTTAGTTGATGCTTTAGGTCCCAAGGTTTGGGTACCTAAAACTTCTATTTTTCGAATTATGTAGGTTATGATTGAGGGGGAGCATCTATCAACTTGGTTCGTTGATAGTGGATGCTCCAAACACATGACCGGGGATAGATCATTGTTTACCACACTTCACAAGAAAAGTAGAGGTAATGTTTCATTTGGTAACAATGGTAGTCTTAAGGTCATAGGAATAAGAGACATTCAAATATCCGAATGTCTTAGAATTTCAAATGTCCTTCTAGTTAAGGGGATGACTTTTAATCTCCTAAGTGTCAGTCAATTGTGTGACACGGGTTACACAATTGATTTTCAACCAAGTCAATGTCTAGTTAGACAACATGACACCTTGGACACGGTACTAGTAGGAGCAAGAGTAGACAATATTTATCAAGTTTCATTTATAAGTGCTACTAATGCTTTTGCTAAGTGTCTCATGTCAAAAGAAGAAGAGTCCACCCTTTGGCACCGGAGGCTAGCACATGTTAACATGAAGAACATCCGGAAGTTGGCCAACAAGGGATTAGTTCGTGGCTTACCAAGCATCAAGTATGAAAAGGACAAACTTTGTGATGCATGTCAAATGGGTAAGCAAACAAAATCTGCACATAAAGGTAAAAGCGCTGTAAGTACATCTACTGCTTTAGATTTACTTCACATGGATCTATTTGATTGTAGTACTATCATATCATTGAATGGAAGTAGATATTGCTTTGTTATCATTGATGATTTTACTAGATATACATGGACTTACTTTTTAAAATATAAGGACCAAACCTTAGATGTTTTCATTTCTTTTTGTAGAAGAGTTGAAAATGAAAAATCAACAACAATTAAGACAATTAGAAGTGATCATGGAGGTGAATTTCAAAACCAACGGTTTTTAGAATTTTGTCAAGATAGAGGGTATAGGCATGAGTTCTCCACTCCTAGAACACCACAACAAAATAGTGTTGTAGAGAGGAAGAACTGTGTTCTACAAGAGGCTGCACGAAGCATGCTTAATGAGTACTCACTACCGAGTTACTTATGGGCCGAAGTTGTAAATATAGCTTGCTATGTGCAAAACCGAGTCCTCATCCATAGGTTTTTGGGTAAGACTCCCCATGAACTTTGGTTTGGGAAACCACCTACGGTTAAACATCTTAGGGTGTTTGGTTGTAAGGTGTTCATCCTAAACACCAAGGATCATCTTGGGAAGTTCACGGAAAAGGCTGATGAAGGGATACTGGTCAGGTACTCCCTCGTTAGCAAAGCCTACCGAGTCTACAATAAGAAGTCTAGATTAGTTGAAGAGTCTTCTGATGTTGTCTTTGAAGAAATTCCAAAAGTCAATGGACAACCAGAAGATGATGTTCAACTCGAACTTAGGAGACTAAGTTTGAATGAGAGTCCAAATGTTGTTGATGGTGATAAATCTGATGACAGTGAGTCTAGACAACCTTTTGATCAGCCGGATCCTGAGGCTGAGCCAATGTCTAGTGAACCCATTCAAGAAGCACCACCAACACCAAGGCAAACTAGATTAACCTCTAGTCACCCCCAAGACCAAATTGTTGGAGACATCCATCATGGGGTTAGAACTAGGTCATTCTTTAGGAATGAGGCTAATGAAGTTGCTTTAATTTTTGAAATTGAACCTAGAAAAATTGATGAAGCATTAAATGATCCCGATTGGATCACTGCAATGCAAGATGAACTAGGTCAATTCGAAAGGAGTCAAGTTTGGGATTTAGTCCCCAGACCCAAGAAGACCACCATCATTGGGACCAAATGGGTCTTCAAAAACAAATTAAACCATAAGGGAGAAATCATTAGAAACAAGGCATGCTTAGTAGCCAAGGGCTATAGTCAAGTTGAAGGCCTTGATTATGATGAGACCTATGCTCCCGTGGCACGATTAGAGTCCATCCGATTGATGCTAGCATTTGCAGCACATCGTGGTTTCAAATTATATCAAATGGACGTCAAATCGGCTTTTCTAAATGGTTTAATTAGGGAAGAGGTCTATGTCGAACAACCTCCGGGGTTTGAGAGTACCGAATTCTCAAACCACATGTTCAAGCTCAAAAAGGCACTTTATGGTCTTAAACAAGCACCCCGAGCTTGGTACGAGCGGTTGTCAACTTTTCTGATTGAAAAAGGCTTTGTAAGAGGCCAAATAGACCCTACACTATTTCTATGAAGAGATGGTGACAATATTTTTGTGGCCCAAGTATATGTCGATGACATAATTTGTGGCTCAAACTACAAATGCTATTTAAATGAATTCATTGGACACATGGAAAGTGAATTTGAAATGAGTCTAGTGGGAGAGTTGACTTTCTTCCTTGGACTTGAAATCAGGCAAACTCGCGATGGTATCCATGTGCACCAATC
>JAGFNQ010007115.1:0-52063 GCA_024364735.1 Boesenbergia rotunda | reverse complement strand
CCCTTGCGAGTGAGCGTTTGCGTGCGCGCGCGCGGTTCTGAACAGATTTCCTGCGAGGTTTCCTTGTCTTCTGCAAGTTTTCCTTCTTTGCTCACGGTGTTGCGCTTCTCTCTTGCATCAAGATCTTCTCCTGCGCAAGCTCATCTTCCAGACCTCGAGTTCTTCTGCACTACACCTAAATGACACATAAGTAGGCATTTTTGGTTTAATCAGTTGATAGATTATATATTTGAGGCTAACTGTGTTTTGGTATTTGCTTGTTGTGCCGTGACCTCCTATTTTGGCCGTGACCTATCTTGCCATGTCTTACCTTTGATCAAACGTCTTACCCTATGATTATCACTCTATGATCAAATCTTGGTTGCTTTTTGGTTAAATTCTTATCTTGATTGTGTCGTGATTATGTTCACTGATTGAGCCTTACCTTGTCTTGATCAATTTGATCGAATCTTTTTCTTGTGATTTGGTTTACCTATCTTGATCAAATCTGTTTATTCAAATCTTTAGAAAATCATCAAAGGGTAAAGAAGTCGTTGAGGGCAGCTCAAAGGGGAAAGCCCCTTCATCATCTACCCCTCTTTCAAGGCCTCCACCACCTCCACATACTATATTTCAGAATATTACTTTGGCTCTAAACTTCCAATGGCACAATTTCAAACTCTTGCCATGTCGAACTGTAGACCAAACTTTTATCTACGAACATTGTCCAACAGTTCGCAAAAGTATTGAATATTATAATCTTCAATCCATTCTGTACCTTGAGAGGCCAATCAACCTTGATTTGGTCTCTGAATTCTATAACAACATGGTGAGTGGGGAGGGTACGGGGTGGAAAACCCGCGTTGCCAGTGTCGACCTTGATTTTAATCTATCTATTTTCACTGATTTCCTTGGCTGTCGTCGGTCAGAGAATCATTTTTCTCTCTACCCTTATCCTCCTGATCCTCTTCTGGTTCCCTTTGATGGAGTCACTCCTGATTCCATCTACGAGTACTTTCTAGGCCATCCAAGGCCAAGGAGTTCCGGTGAGTGCACCCGTGATTTTCTCACTTTTCCTGCTCTTCGCCTTTCCCCCGTTGAGTATGTCTTGTTTAAGATCATCACCAATTGTCTCCTTCCAACTACTTCGAAACACCTAGATGAGATTCACCCGTTCCACTACTTGATGCTCTACGGGATGCATCAGTAGTTAGATTTTGACCCGGTGGCTTTGGTCTATTTCTCCATCATCGTCTACAGTATGCAGTCTGCCCAGACAGTCTACATGCCATTTGGCCATATCGTCACTGCTTGGCTGAAGTCGGTTGGCATTGATGTTTCACAGGGCTGCATTATACCCATGGTTCGACAGGATTGTCGAATTGATCGTCGCATGATGGCCCAATCTGGCATTGTTGTCGGATCACGGGGGCTGCGGTGGAAGGTTCGACGACATGAGGGGGAGTTATCGAGAGCAGCCCCTGACCAGGAGCCGCCAGCTGATGCTGAGGATTATGATGAGTGAGCTCCTGATTTACGCTGGCAGGTTGCAGAATTAGAGCAGTTGATGCAGCACGAGCTACACATTTTCGAGCTCTGGCACCAGGAGGTCAGCTCGGAGTTTCAGTCTTTCGATCGCCGCCTCGACGCTCTTGCATCCGACATCTCTGAGATCAGCTCACTTCAGGACACATGGTATGAGGAGTGGTATCGTCATACATTTCCTGATGGTGAGTCTCCTAGTGGCACTTCACCAAGGGATATCATATACATTGATGATTCAGACGATGATCCAGTTGACGGTTGACTGCTCTCTGGTCTTGTTTGCTGATTTCTGACTATTTGACGGATGTGTCCGTTCTGACTTTTACTTGTTGTGGCATGATATTAACTTTGATGAATTGACTTGCATTGAACTATTTGTCAGGATGTTGGCTTATATGAGTTCACATGATTACTACTTGTTTATATGCCTCATTCATGCTTATGATGCCTTGTTCATATGATACATATGCTTGATTTATCATGCTCTATTTTCATCATATGTGTTCATATGTTTATCAAAAATCAATCAAATCTTTATTGTTTTGGGATACCCCTAGGGATGAGGGGGAGTATGGTTAAACTTAACAGCCCCTCTAGACCCTTTTCGGTGTTCGACAAAGGGGGAGAGTGTGGTTGGGTAAGTTTAGGATTGATATGATGTAGGGGAGGATCCTGATTCCCCTATGATTCTAGATTTGAGAAAATTGATTGAGAATCCCTAAACTTAAAATCGGGTTGTCAAACAACAAAAAGGAGGAGATTGTTGATGCAGTCTGGCCCTGATTGTTATTTTGGTGTTGACACCGATTTTAGTTTAGGTTGATTATGATTAAGACCTGATCGGGGATTAGGCATGGGATGATTGAAATCCTAACCTGGAGGGTTAGGTGTTGGAAATCCCGGTGAGTGAAGCCGGGTCCTGGTGAGTGAAGCCAGGTGTTGGAAATCCCGGTGAGTGAAGCCGGGTCCTGGTGAGTGAATCTAGGTGGTGAAAAGTCCTAATTCGGAAGGTTGGGTGAAAAGTCCTAGCTTGGAGGGTTAGGTGAAAAGTCCTAGCTTGGAGGGCTAGGTGAAAAGTTCTAACTTGGAGGGTTAGGTGAAAAGTCCCAACTGGAGGGTTAGGTAAAAATCCTAGCTTGGAGGGCTAGGTGTGGAAAAGGTCTAACTCGGAAGGGTTGGGTGAAAAGTCTTAGCTTGGAGGGCTAGGTGAAAAGCCCTAACTTGGAGGGTTAGGTGAAAAGTCCCAACTTGGAGGGTTAGATGGAAAAATCCTAGCTTGGAAGGCTAGGTCTGCGTCCCTGGATCGGTCTGGTGACCGATCAGGGAGGTTGGCACGCTGCTCCTTAGTGGATCGGTCTGGTGACCGATCCAGCGATGTCTGATCTGTCTGGTGACCGATCAGGGAGCAGGCTGTTGCCTTGTTGCTTGGCTCTTGATCGGTCCGGTGATCGATCAGGGAGCAGGCAGCTTCCTCACTGCCTTGCTCCTGATCGGTCTGGTGACCGATCAGGGAGTGAACAGTGAGTTGAGTTCCCCCGCGGATCAGCTCCTGAACGGTCCGGTGACCGATCAAAGACTTAGGATCTGATTTCCGAGATTACTGTTCATCGGACCTGATCGGTCTGAGTGACCGATCAGGCATCACTCTGATCGGTCTGGTGACCGATCAAGCTTCACTCTGATCGGTCTGGTGACCGATCAGGCTTGTGTTGCCGCGAGACCTGGGAGTCCCAGCGAAGCGGTGGATCGGTCAGGTGACCGACCCACGAGCCCAGGATCGGTCCGATGACCGATCACTTTAATTCAAATTACATTGTCGATGCTCTGATCGCGTCTAAGCATATCTAATACATTGCGCCTGATCTCTGATCCTTGATTTCTTGCTTGATATGCTGCTCTAACCCACTGATTAAGCTGCAGGTGACAGGGATGGATTCAAACACTCAAGTAGAGTCAATGGTGATCTTTCCTTAGAGCAGGTTTGTCTGTTTTCCATCCCAGGTTGCAACGGGCGCTAGCGCTGGCTGGAGCTGCTGTCTGGGGCTGGTCTGAGGGAATCTCAGGAGGTCCAGAAGGGCTTAGTGGTGGCTGGTGGTTGCAGGAGAGCAGCTGGAGGCTGCTGTGGGATGGTGACCTGGAGCTGTGTGGAGAAGACTTAAGCGCCGGTTGCGAGAAGTCTTCAACAACTCTGCTAATCAGTATTGCTGTGAAGTTCTTGGGGCATGCTGCGTGCTTGTGATCTTGCTGTTCCATCATTCCTGAGCAAGCCGTTGAGATCTGAGAAGCAACCACTCCTTGCTTGAGCACTTGGAGGAAGGAACAAGAGGCTTGAAGTCCAACAGCGAGAAGACACGGAGAAAGGGATTCTTGCGTGAGATCGTCGCTGGGTGGAGCTTGGAGAAGCCTGCTGTGTTCTTGTCTTTGCTAAGTGCTAAGTAAGATCTTCCTTGTGTTTCATTGTGTTTAAAACTATATCCCTGATTGAAACGCGCTGTGGAGAGGTTTCTCCACCGAGAAGGAGGTTGCTTTCTATCCGGTGTTAACCGGAGCTTGATCTGCCGATGATCAAGGGATCGCCCACCTTAAGGGCATGCTAAGGAGTAGGAGCAAGTTATCCTCGAACCTTGTAAACCCTCCTTGTTAGCGATCTTGCTAGTGGTGTTAGTTTGTTTTGTTTCCTGTTTTTTTTTCTGCATACTCTGTTTTCATACTTCCGCTGTGCTACTAACAAAGTGAGGTGCAGAAATTGGCTAAGTGTTTAAAGTCCAAGTGATTGGCTATATTCAACCCCCCTCTCTAGCCATCCGGGTTCCAACATATCAATCCTCTACTAATCGTAATAATATGTAGCTAATGCTACCCTACTGCATCAATGCAGATCATGTACTCAAAACATGACATCTAGATTATCTGTCCAAATATACGCAACATAAGAAAAACTTGCAGCTTCATGAGCTAACGTGAATTAATCCAATAATGATCAAGCCAATTACAGTAGGCATCCCTAGTCCTCACTCCGCTGATAGTAGGTAGTATTAGTAGGAGCCATAGAGCCAATTATGTACTCAAAACATGACATCTAGATTATCTGTCCAAATATACGCAACATAAGAAAAACTTGCAGCTTCATGAGCTAACGTGAATTAATCCAATAATGATCAAGCCAATTACAGTAGGCATCCCTAGTCCTCACTCCGCTGATAGTAGGTAGTGTTAGTAGGAGCCCTAGAGCCAATTATGTGATGATTGACTAGGGGCATTTTGTATCATATTCTATTAATAAAGACATATTTGGTTATTATACTTACTTTGTATTCTGTGTCGAATGACTAAGTATAATAATGTCCTTGTGTAGTAGGTATTTATCTACATTATATCGATTGGTTGAATCGATAGTGAGATAATGTAGAGAACACTACACTAAATTATTCCTAGTCAAGCATCAATTATTCAGGGACAATATTGATGCATGAAGACTAGCATGTAGGCCAACTGATGTCTTGAGCTCACAAGTCATGGATATGTGATATTAAGTTGACACATGAGTATACATTGGAGAATGTATACTGAATGACCCGCCATGAGAATGTTTCATAGATTGTCATATGAGTGTCATAAACTTTCTCATATGACTATTGGTATGAATAGTCCTTAGACCTGAAGTCACTACGGTTTCCTACATAAGGAGTTATGTACTTTGGTATCGTCAAACGTCACCCGTAACAGGGTGGACTATAAAGGCGATCACTGGGTATATAATGAATTATGCGGAGGGATGTGAGTGATGTAGATGGGATCTATCCATCCCATATAACGGGAGTGATATCTGTGGGCCCCTTGATCGAGTAGGACTACTGAAACGCATGGCTATGCTCAAATGAGTCAATATAAGATATTGAGCTCATTTGTTTAAGTGAGTCTACTCGGGGATCAAGAAACACAAGATTGATTGAGGATGACACGGTCTATGCCTCACTGGTCAATCTAGATATCAAGGATAGAAGGACAAGGTCATACATTATCATAGTCACGGAGGTTTAGTCGAATCTCTACTTTTCTTGTTACTTGGGTAGCAGTGATGCATTACTAGATGACGCTCATTGCTTATGTGTCTAAGGTGTTAGGCGCATTGCCAACGTCGCAAGAACCTATTGGGTCACACACAAAGGATACAATGCTTCGGGAAATCTGATCGGCCGGCCTGAGCCCGAGTTGGGAACTCGGGAGGCACGAGCTCGAGTTGGAGAACTCGGGGAGTCCGAGCCCGAGTTGGAGAACTTGGGGAGTCCGAGCCCGAGTTGGAGAACTCAAGAAGTCCGAGCCCGAGTTGGGAACTCGGGATATCTGAGCTCGAGTTGGGAACTCGGGAGCGCAGGTCGGGAGCTCGGCACTCGGCAGACTGAGCTATACACTCGACAGACTGAGTCGACACTCGGCAAACTGGGTCGGCACTCGGCAGACTGGGTCGGCAGTCGACAGACTGGATCGACACCCGATCGGAGTTGCATGCAGGAAAGAGAAAAATCTCTCTTCATTAGATGAAGAGAAGGTGAAGAGTCACATGGAAAGATGTGCTCTTTATTGGCTTTAATGAAGGGAAGTCAAAGAGCCAAATGACTCTTGGTATTCATGGGATGAATATAAAAGGGGTCAAGTCATTTTGAATGAAAAAGGAGAGTGTGCTTCATTCTTCCCTTCCTCTCTTCTTCCTCTCCTCCACTCTTGGCTGAAACCTTACTGTAAGGTTCTTGGTGTTTTCGAGCTATCTCAAGTTGCTAGCACAACTAAGGTAGTTCTCCCGAAGTTGAGAGATTGTGTCCGTGTGGATACGAATAGAGGCACGGACGTTTGAACGTGCAAGAGATCCGGCGCATCTTGGACGAGCGGGATAACCGAAGGGCACGCTTCAAAGGTATAAACAGTAGATAAATCTATTAGATAGATAGTTTTGTATGAGTTTTCTTTCGCATGGATCGCTCGTGGGTTCTTGTTTCCGCTGCGTTTTTTATTGTTTGTGTCGGGAGAACCCAACAGGTAGTACAAGTACTATGAATAAGTCCAGGAAAAATAAAAAATCCTCAACTTCCAATATCATGTTGACAGGTTCGACCCTCGTCTTCCAACCCGTATATCGGTATCACACAAGATTCAACATTCTCTGCATTTAGACAAATCCGCAACAAACCAACTAATCGACTTCATGGTTGATCCTGTCCATGATTACTATAAACTGATTCTTTAAGCCGTCAGACCTAACCAAGTTACTAGATGGGTATAAGAATAATAACATGATCCGATAACATGAGAGAAATTTTAACCATACCTAAATATACAAGAATGGAAACATAATCCAATAACATGAGAGAATTACTAACCATACCTACATACAGGGATAGTAGCATAATCCAATAACATGGGAGAATTCCTAATCCTACGTAACCAGGATAAGGGGTACAAGAAATTATAAGAAATACCTGTCGCCTGAAGAAGTCCCATCGCGCCAAGTCCCAAACAACCACATCGAGAAAAATACTCCGAACAAATCCGACAAGACTCGTAAAACAAGTAGGCATCGCAAACCTACGCTCTGATACCAAAATAAATTGGTATCAGATAGACATCGTAAATCCACAAGTTCTGAAGGTATCCGAAACCTCGCTCTGATACCAAAATAAATTTGAGGACTAGAGTTCGAATTGGTATCAGGATTCATAAACTCTAGTACTTATCTTGAAGGTCTAGAGTTCGAATCCTGAGGAAGGCAAAAATCCACTGGCCAGGGGTGGAAAGACCTAGTGAGTAACGACACGGTTGTTGGTCGTCGACATCGGTTGTTGGTCGACGACATAGTTGGGCCGCCAAATGTTGATTTGGCCGCCAGGTTGTTGGGCCGAGGGGCCAGGTTGTTGGGCCGCCAAATGCTTATTTGGCCACCAATGGGTTGAGGGGCCATGTCGTTACATATTCCATCTGCCATTCACCTTCTTCCTCAGCTATTCCTGCAGCTATAATGTTAAAAGATAAAGAAGATGAAAATGAAGTTTCCTTCCCATCTCCTTCTGCTGCGAAAGGATTGATAAATTCTTCTGATGAATAGCCAGTCTGCCTAGATAAATAAGTTAAGTAGGATATATACCCATCGTCCTCATCTAGTTCATCACTAAAGTAAGCGATGTATTCATCTGGTTGTGGTGATGGGCATAGTTTGGGGGTATAATTCTTGCAGTGTTTTTGTTGGCTTGGATGTACTAGCTTTAGTAGTTGAAGGTCGTCCTCTTGCATCATAAAATTCTGGGTGTTCTGCATCAAGCTCGGGATAGTATGTTGGCATATCAATTGTGCTATACCATATCCGAGCGTCCGCATCGTCTTCGTCATCATATGATACTGATGACCCCAAACTTGGAGGAATAAAGCTTGCTGCTATGGATTTTGCCTTTTGTATTTCCATTTGGCGTAGCTGTTCTTCTAGTTGTAATATAGCTTCCAAATTTTCCTCCTTAGAGGTTGACCCGAAGCCTTGATTGCCTCTTTCAGTGGCGTCAAGATCTTCTACTTGTATAACATCTGGAGTTGCTATCTTCTCAAGTACCAGTTGTGCTATGACTTCATGTTTCTGTATATAAAGATCATCCATAGTTGTGTGAAATGCTAAAATAAGAACTTCACCTCGATAATCAGGGTCAATAACTCCTCCACCTATGAGGATTCCTTTGTGCAAAGCGACACTGGATCGTGGTGCTATTATTCCATCTGTTCCTTCTGGTACCTTGACTGCTATACCTGTTGATAGGAGTGTTCACCTGAAGGCTGGTATTTCTTGGCTTCTATTTAGGAATAGATCATAGCCTGCAGCTCCTGCTGATGCTCTTTTGGGCAAGAGTGGTTGCCCCAATGATCTTGGCATTATTTTGACTAGTAGCCGTTCCTGTTGAGTGAACACCGCTATTGTATGGTGCAGTATTTCTACTTCATCACTTTGAACTTCTTTGTCATTATAAGAGTTTGTTGTAGCTTGATAACTTTCAAATCTTAAAGAAATTCTTCCTCTAGTAGGTTTCTTGTGTTAACTTCTGTTAGCTGCATTAGGATATTAATACTGGACTGTCTTATTATCCAGCTTTGGCCTAGTGAGTTTCTTGTGTTGTAGCGCCTTCCTGGCAGAGTTCGGACGCCATAACTTGTAAGGTAGTCAACAACATTTTGAACTTCGTAGGTAAACCCTACATTAGGGGTATTAGAAAGTCGGCCTACAAGTCCTCTGGTAACTAGTAGATTGGCCTCACCATTCTGCCAGTTTTCATATCCTCTGGCGAGGATTGATATTTGTATATTCCTGTAAAAGTCTGAAATTGTTAGCGTGGTGTTAGGAATGACATATACCAGTTGTGATCCAAGAGTCAGATCAATCTCCATGGTTGCAAAGATAGCTTGATCCCCTTGCCATCTGTTGTCTCGGAATACTACTAACACCAAGGTTCCCTCCTCCCGTCGATGTAGGATTTGCAGGCGTACTTGAATAACGCCCATATGGAGGAATCTCATACCACTCCGTTGAAGCTGTTGAAAGCTTTCTGGCGGTATAAAAGCTCTGTCTACTTGATTGTTGGTAACTAACATGGCTTCTTCTGCTCTATGAACATAGACCCGGTGACGAGCATCATAGCGTCTAGAGTGGTATAGTACTTCTGCCGGGACTATTGAGGCTCTTTCCTGCATAGAGAGCCCCAGTTGAGTTTGAAGGTCCATTTGTTGCTCAAGGGTGCTGTTATAGGGTTCGACACCTGTGAACCTTCGAGCCATTCGCCGGACTGCTCTTTGCAAGTTATACCGTCTTCTTTGATTTTGGCAGTAGTCACGGATTTGATCTTCAAATAGGGGTACTTCCTCTGTTCCTGTTCTCCTTGTGATTGTAGTAATGGGCGGATTTTGAGTTGCAGGCCTCATGCTCATTTTCTCTGCACTTTAGCTTCCTCAAATAATTTGTATGGATCTTTGAAAATAAGTAATTTACCAGGCTTGGGTGTTAGTTTTTCTGAGACTTTTAATGCCTTAATCTTTTTGTTCAGATTATCAATAACTGAATCGGGTAGTGCAGTCACCGGGGGAGCGTTGACTTGTGCTTCAAGCTTTTGTAGTCATACCTCGATGTTGTCAAGTTGCTCCTTAAGTGATACCAGTAGTTGGATCTGAGTGTTGTTTTGTTTAGTGATTGCCTTTATCGCAGGGATGTATCTGTAAGCTCCTTGTTTGTAGAATCCGACAGCTGGGGCTTCAATATTTTCTGTAGCAATAAGAGCTTCTTTGTAGGAAGTCGTTGCGTGAGTATTAATATAGCTCATAAGGCTAAAGACTCAAGCCTCCGTAGTATCGCCTTTACTTCCTTTAGCTCCTTTGTTTCTTCAGTTATTTGAAGCGCCTGTTCTTCTATAAACTTTGGCTGTTCAATAATATTGAGAACAAGGTCTTGTATCTGTTTTAAGGTTAAAGGCTAGTTTTCTATAACTTCTTTGGTTAATTGTTCACAGTCTTTGTTATCTTTTGATTTTCTTTCTTAAGCTCGTCTATTTCTTCTTGGAGTTTCTTGAAGTATTTTAAATGGACTCTACAGGATAAACAAACTCGTTCGTATACAACAGAAAGGTTATGGGCTAGTTCTTTGTTTATAGGCTTTGTTTCAACAAGATCAAGGTACTCAAGATTAGCAGTTCGTGATTTGGTATACCATTCCTGTATGCTATCTTCCTAGTGTTTTGACATAACAAAAACTCTTGATGGCCTTGGCTTCTGGCTATCCACCTGCCACCAGTTTAAGGCTTCTGGCTATCCACCTTAACCAGGTTACTTGTAACCCCTTTTTCAGGTTTAGGTAACATCTAAACACTCCTAAGGGTTAGCTTAGTTAAGGATCCACTGCTTATAGCTTAGAGGGTTGTAGAGGTTTTCTTGCTCACACAGGTGTGCCCTTGGACTTACTTAAAGCATCCTTGCCTTTGTTGCCAAGTTAGGACCTGTTCTTTTGCAATCTACCCGTCCTTCCCTGGTCGCCTTATTACAGAAGAACCTTATTTCTAAATGAACCCTGAGATACTTGAGTTAAGATATCTTTTTCAAAGTTTAGAAGGAAAAACAAGGCTTTATACCAAAAACACGACTACCTTTCTTCAAGTACCCTGATTAGAGAGTTACTCCAGCCATTAAACCTAGCTCTAATACCATTTTAATTCCGGCGGTAGCGTCTTCTTAATGCAAACAAAAGATAACGAAGTAGAACTAGGAAAACTTGCAGAGACTCTTATTTGCAAAAAGGAAATATTACAAGATTACAAAAGAAAGCTTACGAGAGAGTAGCTTGTTTCTGAAACCAAGTAAGACTTGTGTCGATTTGCGACTTGTGTCTTGCAAGGTTTGCAATTAAGCGCTTATATAGATGAGGACAGATGAGGGCTGAGTACCCGTGAGTGGCCTCGCCATCACCCTATCTTATCACACTCAGCTGTATAATTGTTGCTTTTTAGCTAAGATTCCTAAGGGACGGCTCCCCGAGGCTCAATCCCTTTACAAAAGCTACTTTATTAAAGTTACTTTGGATTTTGTTGGGCACATCACGCTTCAAGGTGACGTTTTCTCTATGTCTCAGAATATAGCACTGTAGTGGCATAGTGCGTTCCAGAGTTCCTTTCGGTCGTTGATGACATCTGGAAGATGCTGTCGCCAATAATTGTCCTTCTTTGATCCTTCTTGGTGCGCGTGATATCTAAAGTTGTATTATTTGAGTTGGCATATTTGTTCCATTTATCTGATGCTACAGAAGACGTTGTTAATGGATGTCCTTCCGATGTCTGCCATGGTCCTTCTAGCATCATGACTTTCTGAAAGAGTTGTTGACTTGTGGTTGGCTTGTTGGGTAAGCTCTTCGTATCGATGGAGTAGTGGTTAAGCTTGGCCTGGTGGGCTTGGGCTTGCTTGTTTGGCTTGTCCTGAAGTTGAGCTAGAGCCTGCTCCATCGTCTGAAGTAAAAGGTCGCCTTTGCTCCATGTATTATCCTGCACTAAGATACATACAAGTCGAGAAAGGGCATCAGCCAAAAGATTATCTTTACCATCTATTTGCTAGAAGAGTACTGGTATTCCGAGGCCAGTTACAAAATCAATAAAGTTTATCCAGCGAACTCATGATGGTTTATTTTGAGAAGTTTTATTGTAGAAACTGATGATCGCTTGGCAATCTGTCCTGATTGTTAAATCTGGCTTGTCCAGGTAATATATCTTGAAGCTGTTGAGACTGTTCATAACTGCATGTATCTCAGCATCTATGGAAGATTTAAAGGGGTTAAATTTTCCACTGGCATAGGCACAGATCTTTTCTATTGCCTTTGAGTTATATTTCTAGGGTTTCCATTTCCAAATTCCTCCCCATCCTTCCATGCAAGCATTAGTTTCAATTATAATGTAGCAATCTGGTGGAGGGATTTCTAGGTCAGACAGTTGTTGGACAGTAGCATTGACCTTTTCCACCAAAGTCCAATCTTGTTTATGTTAGATCGTTGACGGCTTGCTAGAGGGGGTGAATAGCAATTTTCTCGATTCTTCTACCTACGTTGTTAGGGTGCCCAAGCAAAAACAATAATAATAAAAATAAACAACGCTAACAAACCTATTTACGTGGTTCGGAGATAAAGACTCCTACTCCACGACAGTCCGTGAGGTGGACGATCCCTCAATCTTTCGACGGATCACTCCCTGGATGCCCTTCGGCTAGCTCGCGTAGCTCCTTGTGGGTGGAGAAATCTCGCCACAACCTTGAGTACACCTCTGAGCACCTAAGACTACTAACAAGCCTTTGTTGGATCGAGAGAATCGATAGAGGGGGGGGTGAATATCGTAAAACGTTCGGATTAAGAAATAGAGAATGCACAGCGGAAATTAACACAAACACACGCAAACACCATGTTTTTTACTTGGTTCGGAGTCGCGGTCGGCTCCTACTCCAAGGCCCACGGTCGTTGATCGTTTTTTACGGGCAATTCTATATGCGCAAAAAGTTTACAGGTATAGATTACAAGATTAGTACAGTAAACTAAAAGAAAGCCGCTCTTAATTACCGACGTCCGAAGTAGATCGTATTTTTGAAGCAGAGGGACGTCGTCGGCACTTGTATCTCGAGTCGGGAGGTTTCCGGAGCAGAGCGTGAGCGTAGAAGAGCGTGAATGCGTTGGAAGAATTGTTTGTTTGAAGCCTTGGGGTCGAGGGCCTTTTTATAGCCCCTGGGGGCGCCCGGAACGTCGGGGGCGCCCCCCCACGTGTTAGCTGATCCGAGTTCCTCTCGGTCAGCTCTGATCCCTTCAAACTCGGGATCAGGTATTGACGGGGGCGCCCGGGACGCTGGGGGCGCCCGGGTTGACTGGGTCAACTCTTATCCGTTGGCTTCGTTGGCTTCTGCTTTGTTAGCTTTGAACTGGGGGCGCCCGGGACGCTGGGGGCGCCCGGGAGCATGGGGGCGCCCGGGAGCACGGGGCGCCCCGCCCATAAGCTGTCGAAGCACTTCATTCGCTTCATCTGTTTTGTATTCACCTTGGGGGCGCCCGGGACACTCCGGGCGCCCTACTCAGCTGTTGCCTCACTCCTTTGAGGCTCTCTGAGCTGCAGACACTTGTTCCTTCGGTCCTGCATCCAGGGTTAGTCCAAAACAACATAAAGCAATAATATATTAGTTTTATACAGCCTTAGCTGTCTTAGTTCTGACTTTGGGTCTCCCAAATGGAGCCCTAGGTTGAACCGACGCCTACTGTTCCCTCGACGGGGAACGCGCCCTCACCTACTCCTCTCGGGAGAATTTACCTGATGCCAACCGGCTCCTCCGGTTAGACTTTTGCCCAGCAGTCCTTCGCCAGGTGCCTAGCTGTCCTTCGCCAGGTCTTCAGTACCAAGCTGTCCTTCGCCTGGTGCCTAGCAGTCCTTCGCCAGGTCTTCAGTACCAAGCTGTCCTTCGCCTGGTGCCTAGCAGTCCTTCGCTAGGTCTTTGGATCCTGGCATTCCTTTGCCAGGTGCCTAGCAGTCCTTCGCTAAGGCTTTGTATCCTGGCAGTCTTTCGCCAGGTGCCTAGCAGTCCTTCGCCAGGTGCCTAGCAGTCCTTCGCTAGGGCTTTGCATCCTGGCATTCCTTCGCCAGGTGCCTAGCATCCCTGACTTTGTATCCTGACATTCCTTCGTCAGGTGCCTAGCAGTCCTTCGCTAGGGCTTTGTATCCTGGCATTCCTTCGCCAGGTGCCTAGCAACCCTTCGCTAGGACTTCTTTCTGCACACTCAAGTAACTTTATTAGATCACAAATTAACTTAACTTTGAATCCTTTGCCAATATCAAAACAAGGTTCGATATGGTGCTTCCTGCACCAACAATCTCCCCCTTTTTGATTTATGGCAACACAATTCAAAGTTAAGTTAAAACTTATAACAGTTAAGAACATAAGATAAATAATGAAGTATAACTGTTTATGAACAGAATAAATGTAGAGTTGAAAAAAAAAATTTATTTCTCATACTCCCCCTAAAACCCTGAATACTTGTGTTAAAACACTTAACTTTGACTTTTCCTCCCCTTTTGACATATATCAAAAACATACATAGGTGAACAAGGTTTCTAATAGGGAGTTTTGAGTTTTACCAAAAATAAGTTTTGACAAGGTGTTTCAAAAAGACTAAAAGAATTTGTATCAACAAACACTTTTGAAAAGCAAGCCTAAATTTTGTTAAAAGCTTTTACAAAATAAATTACTTAGGCAAAATTTTAAATCCAAATTTCCCAAAAAAAATAATTTCAACTTTGAGAATTGGGAAAATTTTGTTTTAAATGAATTTGCACACTTAGAAGAATATGCTTGGAAATACTTTGTGTATTTTTTAAAAAAATATTTAAGAATTTTCTAGACAAGTTTTTCACTAAAAAAACTTTACTTAGGAACATTTGCCAACATTTTCAAAAAGATTTTGCTCAGACAAATTTTGTTTACTAAGAAAAATTTTACTTAGGAAAAACATGCACTTAATAACTTTAAAACACTTAGAAATTTTTGCTTTTCGAAAAGGAGATAAAAAAAGGTTTATTTCTCTCTTTTTTGCTCTCCCCCTTGGCTATATATATATCAATAAAGAAATATATTTTTAAAATAAGTTTTAAGAAAAAGTTTGTGTATCAGAACCTATGAGTTTTGAAGACATAAAAGTACTTAGTATAACTCTTGAAAGCCTAGCAAAAAGCTTAAATTGCACCAATAAAACTCCACTTTGAAAGGTATTGTGCAATTTTGAAAAAAGATTTTGTATTTATAGGCAAATCTTTAGAAAATACACGTACTTAGAATACTATTGCCTTAGAAAAGTATTAGTACTTTTTTGAAAACATTATAGAAGTACTTTTGAAAGATATTATGCAATTTTTGAAAAATATAAGTACTTTTTTTTTAAATATGTATTTTTGAAAAATATGCAAGTACTTTTAAAAAAATCGATTAAGCCTTTTTGGAAAGTCTAAGTACTGTTTTTGAAAACTATTAGACTTTGAAAAATATGAGTAATTTTAGAAAAATATTATGCATTTTGAAAACATAATATTTTACTTGACTAGGTTTATTTTCCAGTCTGACATAATCCTAGGAAACCTTGTTAACTACAAGGTTTTTTCCTAAGTGTCCTGGAAATTTTTCAACCCAAGTAAATACTATAAAAGTAACTTCATAAGCCACAAGAATTTTGAAAAAAAAATAAAATAATAGTATTTTGAAAGAAAAATTATTTAAGTTTTCAAAAGGATTTTAAACTTGCAGTGCATGAAAACATATAATTTTGAAAATATTTAATAATTCTTTTAATTTGATCTCCCCCTAAACTTGACCCAGTCCTAGGAAGCTTGTTGACTACAAGCGATCTTCCTCTGAGTTTTAGGGTTTGATTTAAATTATAAGAATTATCTAATAACTTCAAAATTAATTACCAAAAAAATTTCAAAAATTCTTCTTTTGACTCAAACTTCTCCTAAATTTGACACATCCTAGGAGTCCTTGTAGATCATGAAGTGGACCTTCCTCTGTGTCTTTAGGGTTTATTAAAATCAAAAGAATAATTTTGAACAATCTTGTGAGTATGATAACTTTTCAAGATAAATTTTTGAAAACATAACTTGAGATGATAGCATAGTTTTCGAAAATCATGATGATAATTTTTCAACGAGATAGTAATATCGAGGGTTTTTGAATAAGTTTTAAAGCATAAGGTTTTTGAAAAATCTGAATTTTTCGAAAAAGATTAAGAAGAACTCCCCATGTATCCGACACAGTCTGTCTTTTATCTAAGTTCCTTAAGGGACTTCAGTGTTGACCAGGTTTGACTATGTGGATTAGGGTTGACTATTTTGACCAAGTTAATGACTAAATCAGAACAAGCCATAGACTCTATTTATTGTGATATTTAACATGAAATTAAAAAATATTAGGAATGAAAAAGTAGGGTACAGTACAAAAAATTAGAGGTAAGTTTGAATAACTTTTGCAAACTTTTTTATTTAAAAGGATAGTGAATCATGCTTTTAGGTCCTAGATGTCTCACCCAGTTCTACGTGGTCAAATATGTTAATCTTATGGGTTGTGTGAGACAAATATTTAATTTTAAAAAAAATTATTAATTTTGAAACATTAAACCTTAGTTTAAAAGTTAAAATGATTTTTGAGGATTTTGAAATTAATTAGAATTTTAACTTTGAATTTTCAAAATTGTTATGTTGAATTTTGAGAATAATTAATTGAAAATAATTAAGTTGAATTTGATAATAATTAATTGAAAATAATTAAGTTGAATTTTGAGAATAGTTAATTGAAAATAATTAAGTTGAATTTGATAATAATTAATTGAAAATAATTAAGTTGAATTTTATAATAATTAATTGAGAATAATTAAGTTGAATTTGATTTGTACGGTTGATTGGGTTGGACTAAACTTTTAGGTCCTGAGCATCTCACCTATTTCTAAGTGACAAAACAAGGTATTCTTATCTGCTTTGTGAGATGCTTTAAATTTTATCTTTGAATTTAAATTAAAGGCTATGATTTGATTGAAGCTTGTGTTAGATTCAAGTTTAACAAACGACAATTTGAAAGTAAGTTTCGATAATTGGCTTCCAGGTCTTGGCGAGGCACAGAGGCCTTCTTTGGCCGTAGCCTTATTGGATCAACAACCCTTTCCTAGACAAAGCCTTTTAAAGAAAGATTTTTTTAAATTATTTTCTGAGAAACATTGGTCTAACTAGTTTAGGATTCAGAGAGGTAGCTTCGGCTAGTTCCACTATATTAAAAAGACCAAATAGGATACTCCTTACCCTACTTGACTCCTTAGTCAGGCTTCCCTAACGGACTATCATCAAACCTTGTCCTAATACTAGGTTGTTCAAGTTTTAATTTAATCAGGTCCTTAATCTAACCAATCCTAAATCTAAGAAGAAAAAAAAAAATTAAGATTGCAAAGGAAAATAAACAAGCAAACAAGGAAAAATTATCTAAGTCACATCATAATTAAAATAATACTCGGGTTTTTTAACGTCAGCAAGGTTGGGAATTAAGTTTTCTAACATATTAGCCTTAACTAATTTATATAAATTAATTACGTTCTTTGAGGTAAATATTAGATTTTTAAATATTGTAAATTTACCTTTTGATTCCCGGTTGGGAATCTCCCCCTTGATACTTGTCGTCTATCCTTTTTGTGTCTTTAGCATCTTGTAGTGATCACGAGCTGATCGGATCAGTTTGGTTTGATCTCCTCCATTGTCTTCTTCGTCAGATTCTGAGTCTGAGTTGGACTCAAGTATTGGTTGAGGCCTCTTTTGCAGTTCTCTTGGAGTTTTCCCTGCAATAAAAACTATACCTTCCTCGACCATTGCAATATCAGCTTGATTATTTAACCTTAATTCAGAAAGCGATTCAAAATTAGTTACCGATTTTGTCTCAGAAAACTCGTCGTTTGACTCTGGTTCGATTTCGATGTAGGGTGTCGAGTCAATCTCAGCTATTTGTTCTTGAGCTTCTAAGATCTCAACATCGAAGCTCTCTTCGTGTAGATTAATCAGTTTTTCCCACATCTCTTTCGCACATTCGAATGGTCCAATCTGCTTGAATACTTCTTTTGTTAGGCCGTATTGTAGGATTGCAGTCGCCTTTGCATCTGTCTCGATCATGTTGAGTGTTGGTTCATCCAATTTGTCCCAGGCGAGTGTTATCCCATCTTCTGTGGGGAATCTAAACCCCATTTGGATTATCATCCATAGATCTAGATGGGCCTTTAGGTGAGATTCCATTAGAGCCTTCCAAGTTTTGAAGTTCTCGCCAGAGAAGAGTGGTGGACGGACACTGTTCCATTCTTGGTTGGCCATTTATTTTAAACCTCGTACACAAGAGAAATACAAAAATATACCAAGACTTGGTCTTGGATTAGTAGTGCGGGAGGAGGAAAAATCACCCAAAATAAATGTTGCACGAATTTCGAGGTAAAATATTAAAATAATAATAACAAATTTATGACAAATTTTTGAAAATATTAGCTTTATCAATTTTGATTAATGATGAAACAGAAAGAATTCAATGTTTGGGAAAAAATTTGCTTGATTTAAGATAACACGAATTTCGAGAAAAAATATTAAAATAAAAAAAAAAGTTTATGTCAAATTTTCAAAAATTGATCGTTTTATCAATTCTAACTTATGGTGAAAAAATGAAAATTCAAAATTGAAAAAGGCGATTGGTGTTAATTAAAAAAAAAGAAATAAAATAAAAAAATTTCCTAAATCCCAAAAATTCCCAAATTGCTAGTTGCACCAAATTTGAGCTTTCCCGCTCTGATACCACTTGTTGGATCGAGAGAAATAATAGAGGGGGTGGTGAATATCGTAAAACGTTCAGATTAAGAAATAGAGAATGCACAGCGGAAATTAACACAAACACACGCAATCACCAAGTTTTTTACTTGATTCGGAGTCGCGGTCGGCTCTTACTCCAAGGCCCACGGTCGTTGACCGTTTTCTGCGGGCAATTCTATATGCGCAAAAAGTTTACAGGTATAGATTACAAGATTAGTACAGTAGATCGCAAAAACTAAATGAAAGCCGCTCTTAATTACCGACGTCCGGAGTAGATCGTATTTTTGAAGCAGAGGGACGTTGTCGGCGTTTGTATCTCGAGTCGGGAGATTTCCGAAGCAGAGCGTGAGCGTAGAAGAGCGTGAATGCATTGGAAGAATTGATTGTTTGAAGCCTTGGGGTCGAGGGCCTTTTTATAGCCCCTGGGGGCGCCCGGAACGTCAGGGGCGCCCCCCACGTGTCAGCTGATCCGAGTTCCTCTCGGTCAGCTCTGATCCCTTCAAACTCGGGATCAGGCTTTGACGGGGGCGCCCGAGACATTGGGGGCGCCCGGGTTGACTGGGTCAACTCTTATCCGTTGGCTTCGCTGGCTTCTGCTTTGTTAGCTTTGAACTGGGGGCGCCCGGGAGCACGGGGGCGCCCCGCCCATAAGCTGCCGAAACACTTCTTTCGCTTCATCTGTTTTGTATTCACCTTGGGGGCGTCCGGGACACTCCGGGCGCCCTACTCAGCTGTTGCCTCACTCCTTTGAGGTTCTCTGAGCTGCAGTCACTCGTTCCTTCGGTCCTGCATCCAGGGTTAGTCCAAAACAACATAAAGCAATAATATGTTAGTTTTATATAGCCTTAGCTGTCTTGGTTCTGACTTTGGGTCTCCCAAATGGAGCCCTAGGTCGAACTGACGCCTACTGTTCCCTCGACGGGGAACACGTCCTCACCTACTCCTCTCGGGAGAATTTATCTGATGCCAACCAGCTCCTCCTGTTGGACTTTTGCCCAGCAGTCCTTCGCCAGGTGCCTAGCTGTCCTTCGTCAGGTCTTTAGTACCAAGCTGTCCTTCGCCTGGTGCCTAGCAGTCCTTCGCCAGGTCTTCAGTACCAAGCTGTCCTTCGCCTGGTGCCTAGCAGTCCTTCGTCAGGTCTTCAGTACCAAGCTGTCCTTCGCCTGGTGCCTAGCAGTCCTTCGCTAGGTCTTTGGATCCTGGCATTCCCTCGCCAGGTGCCTAGCAGTCCTTCGCTAAGGCTTTGTATCCTGGCAGTCCTTCGCCAGGTGCCTAGCAGTCCTTCGCTAGGGCTTTGCATCCTGGCATTCCTTCGCCAGGTGCCTAGCAGCCCTTCGCTAGGATTTCTTTCTGCACACTCAAGTAACTTTATTAGATCACAAATGAACTTAACTTTGAATCCTTTGCCAATATCAAAACAAGGTTCGATATGGTGCTTTCTGCACCAACAGCCTTAACCAAGCTTGTTTCGTCAGGAGCTTTCAACCCAAACCGAGTTCTCTTAAATAGAACTCAAGGCTGAAACTCACGCTGGCAGTCAACTGCTCTCAGGGCAGTCGACTGCCCCCACTCAAATTAGACCGTTGACAACCTAACGTTCGAATTCTAGCTACTTACCAGTCGACTGCTCCCAGAGCAGTCAACTGGTCCAGGGTCAGAAACCTTCTGTGAGTTTCTGTGTTCGCTGGCAGTCGACTGTTATATTCCCAGTCGACTGTCCAGCTAACAAGCACACTACTACTCACTCCGAAGACCCTCCTCCACGCGTGCCTTCAAGTCCACTCCTTTGGTTTGCCCCTTGAAGTCCTCTACCACCGGCTATCGTCCCTCGGATGCGCACGCAAGTCCTCGACTTGCCTCCATGTCACCCTTCACGTGTGCCTTTTGAAGTCCACTTCCCGGCTTGCCCTTGGAGTCCTCCTTCCTCGACACTTGTCCCTTCATGACTTAGCTGACTCTTCACCAGTAGCCTTAAGTGTTGTCTTCGCTCCCTCTTCGTCTTCGGCCCTCATCCCTTGGATGCACACAAGCCTCCAGCTTGTCTCCATGTCATCCTTCACGTACGCCTCGAAGTCTGTGTCCCTTGTCTCATCATCCCTGCTATACCAAGGTCCCTCGGGTGCACACAAGCCTCCAGTTTGTCTCCATGCCACCCTTCACGATACCGAAGCCGTTCAGCTAAGTCAATATGTGTAACCTGCCCATCCTGCACACTCAAATACATATATTAGAACAGAAGGGAAACCTAACTTAAACCCTTTGCCCAAACATCAAAACACATGGTCACTCCGGACCATAGATTGTCTCAACAATCTTCCCCTTTTTGATGTTTGCCAATACGTTTAAGTTATGGAAAATAAATAATAATAAATAGTAATAACAATGCTAAAACAAATATTTGGACTTACGTTGTCAAGGGTCCATCTTGGACCTATACCGCCAATGCATATGCAATGCAAACATGGATCCTATCCCAAAGCATCCCCACACCTAACTTCTCAAGTTAGGAATTTCACCAAAACGGGCTTTTTAAAGCTTCTCCAAAGCTCCCCCTACATTGGACTTCAAAGGCTTTTTAAGAACCTCTCCAAGGTTCCCCTTACGCCAAGAATGGAGCAACAATGCTCCACCTTCACCTAGTCTCCCCCTACCTCCTAGAATTTCTTGCAAAGGCGTGTTTGATTTCCCAAATCAAACCCAACACTTCTCCCCCTTTGCCTAACATCAAAAAGACTCCAACAATATCTCAATTATTGGATCTTTTAATCCCTAATGATCCTAAACACAGTGTACCCCATACACTTGTTTTACATAATTTGGACACCAATCAGCTGCTGGATACCAAATCCAGCCCAGACCAGTCGGCTGCCTCCCAGGGCAGTCGACTGATACTCTAAAAAATAAAATTTTAGCTTTTCTAGCCAAATTCAGAAATACGCCAGAAATTCCATAAATCTCCAAAAATGCCCAAATTTTATGGAGAGGTTTGTGGTACCCATACCTACTTGGAAAAAATACACCCAAAAATGTATCTATCATCATTCCCAAGTTTGACACAAAATCCAAAACTAGCTAAAAGGTTCACTCAAACCTTGACCAAAAGTCCAAGTTTTGGTTTCCCCTTGATGTCTCTGCCCATACCAACCCACAATGCATCCCTAGCATTGATTTATATGACATTTTCACATCAAAAATCAATTCTCATGCTATATGACCCCAAAGTCATATTTCCATGCATGAAACACAAAATCCATGTGCCAAAATCCAAGAATTGAGACTCGAGTCCGTCTCCAACTCTTTTGGTACATCCCATGGTCCATCTAGACCTCTAGGGGCAACCCTCCCAAGATCCGTTCATCATATATTCCAAAGGCTCCTAGAGCTCCCCCTTGAGCTCTTAGCCTTAGCCATCTCCCTAGGTGACTCAACAAACACTAGACTACACCGGTGTTCCCCCGGTGACTCTTGGCCTACAAACTTTACCTTCTTAACCCTAGACACCTTGTCTTTGGTTAAGTTCTTCTCTTTCCCTTTAAATGACACCTCCTTCTCATTTTTGGACTTCTCCTTCTTGCCATAATCATATGCTACCCTAGCATATTTCTTTCCCTTGGCATTAAAGACCTTAGATCGGTATCCCAACCCCGATCTACCATTGTTGGATTTTAGACCACCCAACATCATATCTAAACTCATAGATCCAATAGTGAATCTCTCTAGGGTTTTCTCTAACCTATCAAGCTTTTCTCTTAAAGCTTGATTTTTCCTTTCTAGATTCTCAAACCTAATATCCACATGTCCACCTTGGACATTTTTAGACCTACCCATTTTCCTAGGCGTATGTCTCCCCTTCTTGGGATTTTTGCCTTGATCCTTAGGTCTAGAGGTCTTGAATTTTTCATGATGCATGACCTTCCTAGGGTTTTGATCTACCTTGTTAACCTTATTCTTATCGTTATACCTAAATCCATGATTATGTACAAGCAAACATTTTTCATTATTTCTAGCATACATGGATGAATAATTGACACTATTTTTAACATTCATGGAGGAACTTAAATTTGAATTACATTTTAACTTAAGGTTAGGAATTACCTCCCTTACCCTTGGAGTTCCCCCTTGATGCGAGCTTCTTTTCTTTTCTTCTTTTTCCCATCTTCTTAAATCTTTCATCTTCTTGAGCTCTCCTTTCCTTAGACATTGAGTGTAATAATGTCCTAGCTCCCCACAAGTATAGCACCTAATGTGCTTCTTCTCTTTCCTTTCCCTACAACCCACACTAGTTTTTAAATTAATGGACTTGGGTTTAGAGAGTACCTCTTTTTTCTTACCCTTTGGACACTTGCCCTTGTAGTGTCTCTTTTCATTGCACCCAAAGCAAATAATATGGTTTTTGGTCCTTGCTTTGATGGAGGTTGGAGCTTCTTCTTGCTTCGGTATTGATGAGGGTCTCTCCTCCCCCTCAATCCTTGACATGGAGACATCTTTCTCTTCTTTTGACGAAGTGAGTGATCTCTCACTCTCTTCTTCGTCCTCTTGGGCTATTAGGCTCACTTCCTCTAATTGAACTCGTGTAGGGTTTTCATTGAATTCTTCTATCTTTTTCCATAGCTCATGTGCATTTTGATATTTTCCTACACCACTAATTACATTGTTAGGCAAAATATTAAGTAAAATTCTAATTACCTTTTCATTTGCATTTGATTGATTTTGTTGCTCTTGATTCCAATATCTTGGACGGAGCTTCTTCCCATGCTTATCTCTATGAATTTCAAATGGTTCTTCAATCGCAATCCTAAGGTTCCACTCCATTCTGAACCATGTCTTCATCCTTGACCTCCAATACCCAAAATCTTTATGGTCATATATGGCTAGTGTGTTGATATCATTCCCTAGCTTGTCTTCCATTATTTTTCTCTCTAGCTTTCTTGCTCCCTCGGCGATTAGTCCGTAGATGAGCTCACTGTAACGCCCCAAAATTCCCATTTTTAGTTCTTAAAGTCCTTAGAATTATTTAAAAATGATTTAGAAATATTCTAGATATTTTTAGGAATTTTTAGAATATTTTTATGGAATTTTTCGAGTCCGTTTGGTATTTTAAAAAAAGGGAGAAAGAAAAAAAAGGGAAAAACCACTTAAGGGCAGCCGGTGGTTCGAACCCGCGACCACCCCGGAACCAGAAACGAGCGCGACCAACTGGGCTAGGGTATCAAGCACAGCAAAAGATGGAGAGAAATATATTTAAGGTGTAGTTAGGTTAATCCGCCCCCATAAGTATAAATAGGTAATTAAAGAGAGAAGTTTTATTTCTCTCCTCTCCAAACCCTCACGCCGACTTCTCCTCTCTTGGGCGAAACAACACCAAGCTCTAGGGGGCCGGCCAAGGCTCTTCTCCAAGAGATCTTCCAATATTCGGAATCCCCGCGACGAGAGGAACGCGTAGGCGCGAAGAATTCTCCGAGATCTCAAGTTTCTCCCGAGCTCTAGACGTCAATCTTGGTTGTAAGTCCAAGATATCAATGTAAGTACTGCTCACCTGCAGTAAGAGGCGGTTTTTCCGCGAGAATTTCCTTTAAAAAGTTTTAAAAGAGATAGTTTCTTTAGTTTATGATTTTTGGCATGTGATATTAGTTCGTTATATGTTTGTATAAGTTGATTAAGCACCCTATATGAGATTAGGGCTAAGAAAAGTTATGAGAAAAGAAAAGAGAAGATAAAGATAAGAAAAGAAAAGGCCAAGGCCTTAAGAAATCCCTAAAAGTCAAGACTTAGGGATTTTAGCACGCAAGGTGCTCGAGAAAATGCCAAGGCATTTACAGATAAGAAAGAAAAGAAATAAAAGCTATTTTATTTTCTAAGGCCAGTACCCGGCGTCCAAGGGCGTCGTTAAAGAAATCCAGGTGTCCAATTCCAAGGTCTTGGCCCTGGTAGACCAAGGTCTGCTCTATTAGGATTGGTGGCTCGCTACCCCAACCTTTTAGGGAACGCGCATATGAGATGGTACTTACGTCTTCAGTGGATCCAAGTGATTATTATTTTCAAGTATATGCTTTAGCAAAGTTTCTAAAGTTTAAGAAAGTTTTCAAAAAGTTAAAGAATAGCTAAAGTTTCAAGTTGAGCCAAGAAAAGCAAGTTGAGATTTATTATTGCTTGAGTATGCATGATTTGAGTTATACATGTTCTTAGTTTTCTTTCAAGCATATTAGTATCTCATATGATTTTCAGTTTGATCTAGAAGCATGTTTGCACATTTCGAGATTTTGTGAGCTAGATAGTACTTACTAAGCTTTTTGCTTACGAGTTGCATTTCCTCTTATTGCAGATAAAGGTAAAGGCAAGCAATTCTGAAGGAAGACGACGAGGCGGTGCTGAGTAAAGTGTGTGTGGTGGCTGATTATGGAGAGATCTTTGGCACAAGACAATTTAGTTATTTAATTCACAATGTTATAGTTCATTTGAATTTCAAGTTCTTGTTTTATGGAGTTTAGCGAACATTTAAGTTTGGATAGTTTTACATACTCAATTTCTTAGAGTAAAGATTTCATGTCATTTCTTTTAGCCTATATATTCTTATGATTGCATTGGATGAGTAAAAATGTGAATAGTTGGAGATATTGATACTTTGTTAGAGAAATAGATGCATGTGCCAAGATAGTATCAATTTCTTCTTTGAATTAAGTTTCATTGCTTAAATATGTTTAGAAAAGTTGCATTCATATTTCATAATGCTTTAGCAAGGTCATAGAACATGTATTTGGTGTTATGAATGTATAGAAGTCAAGATTGGTACAAACTTTAGTGTTAAAGTTCATATAACTTGAATAGTTTATTTTCTTCCGCAAAAGTCCAAATTTCAAGTTCATGGATTCGTTTTGATTGACTAAACTCATTTGAAAACTGTCATAGAGTGTAGAAATGGTGTCATGATTCCATATGGCTCGAAATTATAGGTTTGGAGGAGCTGTGAAGCAACTGCCGAAATCTGAGTTTTCTGAATTCAGGCCTATCAGTCGACTGATGCAGTATCAGTCGACTGATACCCGATTGTGGTGTTGGGCGAGGCAAGCTTCAAAGTGTACCATTTGCGAGCTTTTGAGATAGAAAGTGTGATATGTTATCATGCATGATTGCTTAAGTTAGAATATAATTGTTAGATGAATTTAAAAGTTTAAAAAAAAAGGATTTCCGCATTTTTAGTCATGTATCAAAAGTCGAGAAGTAGAGAAAAGTAACGATCCATCTGAAGCAGAGAAGGCGGGTCGCTACACTCACCAAGCTCTAATACCACTTGTTAAATCTGTTGAGGATCGGTAGAGCTAGAGGGGGGGTGAATAGCTCGCTTCAATTAATTCTTCTTCTTGCAAGCAGAAGTCAAAGTCTACCCACCACCAAATCCAATGCTAACACTTGTATTTACTTGGTCTCCACCTCCTTGAGGTGACTAATCCAAGGGTCCACACCAGCGATCGCAGATTTCACTATCAAACCTCCTTCTCGGAACAACCCCGAGGGTGGAGAAACCCTTGTACAACACCCTTGAAGACTTTCACAAAGAACAACACAAGGAAGAAGAAAAGAGAGAAGTATTACACAATAGGCTTGCTTCTCCTTCCTTTGATTGCTTGATGAAGGTGTTGGAAACTTGAGCTTGAACACACAGCTTGAAGCACCAAAACCCTAGCTCAAATCGCAATGGAACAGTGTACTCGTTTGAGCTCGATTTTCCGCTTATAACGGTCTTATTTTGCTTCCTGAATCGATTGGTGAGAAGCCCCAATCGATTACCAAGTAACCGTTGAGCAGTACGGACGTTGGATGAACGGCTGGGATTACGCCATTTGAACTTGAATCGATTTACTGATCGATTGGAATCCTGAATCGATTACGGGATCGATTACCAAGCGTTCTGTCGCGCACAGAACAGCTTGTAATCGATTCACCAATCGATTGCAGGGTTTCTGAATCGATTGAGTGATCGATTACCGAGCGTTCTGTCTACGGCAGAATCATTCGTAATCGATTCAGAACTGCCTGTTTCCACACAGAGTCAGTCTGAATCGATTCACCAATCGATTAGTCATCTTCTAATCGATTGGTGGATCGATTGATACGCCAACTCTGGAGTTCACAGCTGAGTTCACCAATCAATTAGCCTTCCAATGGATTCAATTACCTTGTGCCAGCGAAACCTCTCGTTTCCTGGACTTCACGCCTGAAGCCTCCCAGCTCCGGGTCTTCATGCCAAGAGTTCCGTCCCCGACCATCCCTTGGACTTCCTGCCTGGAGCTTCCTCAACTCTGGGTCTTCGTGCCAAGAACTCGGTCCCCGACCATTCCTTGGACTTCCTGCCTGGAGCTTCCTCAACTCCGGGTCTTCATGCCAAGAACTCGGTCCCCGACCATCCCTTGGACTTCCTGCGTTACTGCACACTAAATCTCAATGTTAGATCCAATGTATTAGCTTAAACTTAAATAACCGTCAATCATCGAAACCTCTAATTTAGGGCATGATTGCATCTACAATCTCCCCCTTTTTGATGTTTGACAATCTATTTAAGTTTAAGCTAACTTTCAACATAACATCAGCGATATCAATCCAATAAGCATATAGTAAAGTTATTTAGAGCTCGCTTCAATTAATTCTTCTTCTTGCAAGCAGAAGTCAAAGTCTACCCACCACCAAATCCAATGCTAACATTTGTATTTACTTGGTCTCCACCTCCTTGAGGTGACTAATCCAAGGGTCCACACCAGCGATCGCAGATTTCACTATCAAACCTCCTTCTCGGAACAACCCCGAGGGTGGAGAAACCCTTGTACAACACCCTTGAAGACTTTCACAAAGAACAACACAAGGAAGAAGAAAAGAGAGAAGTATTACACAATAGGCTTGCTTCTCCTTCCTTTGATTGCTTGATGAAGGTGTTGGAAACTTGAGCTTGAACACACAGCTTGAAGCACCAAAACCCTAGCTCAAATCGCAATGGAACAGTGTACTCGTTTGAGCTCGATTTTCCGCTTATAACGGTCTTATTTTGCTTCCTGAATCGATTGGTGAGAAGCCCCAATCGATTACCAAGTAACCGTTGAGCAGTACGGACGTTGGATGAACGGCTGGGATTACGCCATTTGAACTTGAATCGATTTACTGATCGATTGGAATCCTGAATCGATTACGGGATCGATTACCAAGCGTTCTGCGCGCAGCTGCTGGGAGATTTTGCGCGCCACTGTTCCAGCCTTTTCTTTCACCAATGGCGCCAAAGTAAACCCTATTTTTTTTCCTTGATAATTGGTTATTTGATCTTGGCTAATCAAATGTTTCTTCTGATTGTTGTATTCTTTTGGTTGCATTGCATTCCCCATTTCACCCTGTGCGTCACTTCTCCTAACCCTAAAACTCTGGTCGTCCCTAACACTCACAACCCTAAACCCTAAACTCTGTGTATCCTAATCCCACACTCCAATTTTATTGTTTGTGTGTCCTCACATTGTCTTCTTGGTTATCTTTGGTTGGTCATCAATAGGAAGAAACAACGGGCGGATGAGACGGTTGCCGGGTCTTCTCGCCCTAGACCCCCTACGGATGCCCGTTTTCCTAATGTCGCCCTTCAAAAGGCCTATGGTCAACATGTATTTAAATTGATTGCCCCTAGATCACTAGACCGCCAATACTTTCATGATCATTGCTTCTCCGTGTTTCAAATCCTTGAAAACTATAAACTCGAGTCTATTATCTATTGTGAGCGAGGGGTCAACATAGGGTTGGTTTCCGAGTTCTATAACAACCTACACACCTTGGATGGTGTAAATTATAAAACTCGGGTAGCCAAACAAAGTTTGGATTTTAGCTATACGACTCTTTCGGCTTTCCTCCAGTGTCGTCCCTCTACAAATAGCTTTGTTTTCTTTCCTACACTTCCTGAGCTTTTACCTCCGCCATTTGAGGATATCTCCCTTGACTCGATGTATCAGCATTTCTTTCGACGTCCCCGTCCAGATGGCCCTTATGCCAATCTGACCACGTTTCCTGCTCTTGAGCTCTGTGCTATCGATTATGCCCTTTATAAGGTCGTAATCAACTATTTTTTGCCTATTGTGTCTCGCGCTTTAGCGACCGTCCGACCCTCTCAGCTTTTCTTGACCTATGCTCTTCACCGGGGTCTTGATGTCAACATCCCTCTGAACATATTTCATTCCATTATCCATTTCACTCAGCCTGTGCACGGTACCGTTCATATGCCTTTTGGGCATATTATTACAGACTGGCTTGCCACTATGGGGATTGACGTCTCTCGTGGGAAGGTGGAGCCCATGACCGTCAAATACTCCCGGATTTCAGCACGTTCGTTCTCCAAATCTGGGATGACGGGCGAGTTTGGCGACATTCGTTGGACTGATGGTCGGCAGGTTGGGGAGGGCCCACGCGCACGCCCTGGACATGGACCCGCTGCTGCGGCTGCTCCGGATGATGTCGAGGAGGAGGACCTTCGAGATAGGATGCTTGCCTTTGAGGAGACCATTGACACTCATTTTGAGGAGATGCGGTTGGAGAGTGACATGCGTCACTACGAGACGCAGACACGCCTTACATCCATTGAGCGCACCCTGCTGGAGGTGCGTGATATGTGTCGCTCCCGGATGCGTGGCCAGCATCCTTCTCTTCCTCCACCGTCTACTGATGCTCCATCGTCGGAGGTTGGCGCTACTTCGGGAGGTTCTGGTCTTCCCGATGTTGCGGAGACCCCGGCCGCTGATCCTGCTGCTGCTCTCGAGGAGTTCTTCTTTGAGCCGTGATTTATGTAGTCCTGTTTTGGTTTTGTACTCTGTCTATGGATATTGTTGACTCTTGATGCTTATATGCTATGTTCACCTTTTCTGCCTTATATGCTACTGGGTTGTTTACATGTTGCTAGTTGTGATTTTCTATCTTGTATGGGGCTTCCATTGAGGGGGAGTTCTTCTATGTTTACTTGTCATTTTTGATATTTGGCAAAGGGGGAGACTTGCAGATATTTAAAGTTTAGATTCATGATTATGCTCTACAAAATCGTCGACGACTTGCTAGAGGGGGTGAATAGTAATTTTCTTGATTCTTCTACCTACATTGTTAGCATGCGCAAGCGAAAACAATAATAATAAAAACAAACAACGCTAACAAACCTATTTACGTGGTTCAGAGATGAAGACTCATACTCCACGATAGTCCGTGAGGTGGACGATCCCTCGATCCTTCGACAGATCACTCCCCGAATGCCCTTCGGCTAGCTCGCGTAGCTCCTTGTGGGTGGAGAAACCTCGCCACAACCTTGAGTACACCTCTGAGCACCTAAGACTACTAATAAGCCTTAACCAAGCTTGTTTCGTCAGGAGCTCTCAGCCCAAACCGAGTTCTCTTAAATAGAACTCACCCTACTCAGATTCGCCCGTTGACAGCCCAACGTTCGAATTCTGGCTACTTACCAGTCGATTGCTCCCAGAGCAGTCGACTGGTCCAGGGTCAGAAACCTTTTGTGAGTTTCTGTGTTCGCTAGCAGTCGACTGTTATATCCCCAATCGACTGCCCAGCTTACAAACACAATCATACTCACTCCGAAGACCCTCCTAGCAAAAACCGTCATAGGACAACAATTATTATTGTAAACTCAGGAACAATGGTGGACCCTAAAACAAGGAAGGAAACCATAGGAAAAGAAAGAATGGTGTTCAATTACAAAAAGCTAAATGACAACACTCACAAAGATTAGTACAGCCTACCCGGCATCAACACCATTATTAAGCGGGTAAGCAATAACATTATATATTCTAAATTTGATCTAAAGAGTGGCTTTCTTCATGTTGCTATGCACCCGGATTCAATAGAATGGATCGCTTTTTGGGTCCCAGATGGCCTATATGAATGGCTAGTCATGCCATTCGGACTCAAAAACGCTCCTGCAGTATTTCAACGAAAGATGGACGAATGTTTTAAAGGTACTGAGGACTTCCTTGCAGTATATATTGATGATATACTTGTCTTTTCTAGCAATGAAAAGGAGCATGTGGAACACTTAAAAAGGATGCTAGCCATCTACCAAGAAAATGGGCTCGTCCTCAGCCCATCCAAAATGAAGATTGGCACTAGCTCTATTGATTTCCTAGGGGCAATCATTGGGAATAAAAGGATAAAGTTGCAAGCCCACATAATTAAGAAGATTACTGACTTCAACACTGAAGAACTCTCCACAACAAAAGAGCTTAGATCCTGGCTGTGCCTCCTCAATTATGCAAGAAGCTATATTCCCAATCTGAAAATACCTGGACCCTTATATTCAAAAGTAAGCCCAACAGGAGAAAAGAAGATGAATAAACAAGATTGGGCTTTGGTGGAAAAGGTCAAAGCTACTGTCCAACAACTGCCTGACCTAGAAATCCCTCCACCAAATTGCTACATTATAATTGAAACTGATGCTTGCATGGAAGGATTGGGAGGAATTTGCAAATGGAAACCCCAGAAATATGACTCAAAGGCAATAGAAAAGATCTATGCCGGAAAATTTAACCCCCTTAAATCTTCCATAGATGCTGAGATATATGCAGTTATGAACAGTCTCAACAGCTTCAAGATATATTACCTGGACAAGCCAGATTTAACAATCAGGACAGACTGTCAGGCGATCATCAATTTCTACAATAAAACTTCTCAAAATAAACCATCATGAGTTCGCTGGATAAACTTTACTGATTTTATTACTGGCCTCGGAATACCAATACTCTTCCAGCACATAGATGGTAAAGATAATCTTTTGGCTGATGCCCTTTCTCGACTTGTATGTATCTTAGTGCAGGATAATACATGGAGCAAAGGCGACCTTTTACTTCAGACGATGGAGCAGGCTCTAGCTCAACTTCAGGACAAGCCAAACAAGCAAGCCCAAGCCCACCTGGCCAAGCTTAGCCACTACTCCATCGGTACGAAGACCTTACCCAACAAGCCAACCACAAGTCAACAACTCTTTCAGAAAGTCATGATGCTAGAAGGACCATGGCAGACATCGGAAGGACAACCATTAACAACGTCTTCTGTAGCATCAGAGAGCTAGAACAAATATGCCAACTTAAAGAATACAACTTTAGATATCACACGCACCAAGAAGGATCAAAGAAGGACAATTATTAGCGACAACATCTTCCAGATGTCATC
The DNA here is from genome assembly GCA_024364735.1 of Boesenbergia rotunda. Lineage (NCBI taxonomy): Eukaryota > Viridiplantae > Streptophyta > Magnoliopsida > Zingiberales > Zingiberaceae > Boesenbergia > Boesenbergia rotunda. The sequence continues at coordinate 20,459 of JAGFNQ010007115.1, read as the reverse complement.
AACGACCGAAAGGAACTCTGGAACACACTATGCCACTACAGTGCTATATTCCGAGACATAGAGAAAACGCCACCTTGATGTGTGATGAGCCCAACAGAATCCAAAGTAACTTTACTAAAGTAACTTTACTAAAGTAGCTTTTGTATAGGGATTGAGCCCCAGGGAGCCATCCCTTAGGAATCTTAGCTAAAAAGCAGCAATTATACAATTGAGTGTGATAAGATAGGGTGATGACGATGCCACTCACGGGTACTCAGCCCTCATCTGTCCACATCTATATAAGCGCTTCATTGCAAACCTTGCAAGACACAAGTCGCAAATCGACACAAGTCTTACTTGGTTTCAGAAACAAGCTACTCTCTCGTAAGATTTCTTTTGTAATCTTGTAATCTTTCCTTTTTGCGAATAAGAGTCTTTGCAAGTTTTCCTAGTTCTACTTCGTTATCTCTTGTTTGCATTAAGAAGACGCTACCGTCGGAATTAAAATGGTATCAGAGCTACGTTTAATGGCTGAGTAACTCTCTAATCAGGGTACTTGAAGAAAGGTAGTCGTGTTTTTGGTATAAAGCCTTGTTTTTCCTTCCAAACTTTGAAAAAGATATCTTAACTCAAGTATCTCAGGGTTCATTTAGAAATAAGGTTCTTCTGTAATAAGGCGACTAGGGAAGGACGGGTAGATTGCAAAAGAACAGGTCCTAACTTGGCAACAAAGGCAGGGATGCTTTAAGTAAGTCCAAGGATCCTTAACTAAGCTAACCCTTAGGAGTGTTTAGATGTTACCTAAACTTGAAAAAGAGGTTACAAGTAACCTGGTTAAGGTGGATAGCCAGAAGCCTTAAACTGGTGGCAGGTGGATAGCCAGAAGCCATGGTCATCAAGAGTTTTTGTTATGTCAAAACACTGTGAATAAAGTGTTGGGTTCTCTCGGCACAAAAACATAAAAACGTAGCGAAAATAAGAACCCACGAGCGATCCATGCGAAAGAAAACTCGTACAATATTCATCTATCTAATAGATCTATCTATAGTGTATACCTTTGGAGCGTGCCCTTTGCTTATCCCACTCGTCCAAGGTGCGCCGGATTTCTTGCACGTTCAAGTGTCCATGCCTCTATTCGTATCCACACGGACACAATCTCTCAACTTTGGAAGAACTACCTTAGTTGTGCTAGCAACTTGAGGTAGTTCGCAGAACACCAAGAACCCTACAGTAGGGTTTCGGCCAAAGGAGGAAGATGAGGGAGGGAAGAAGAAAGGGAAGAAGGAGAGGAAGAAGAAGAAGACCTCATCCAAAGTCACAAGGCCCTCTTTTATACTCATCCCATGAATATAAAGAGGTTTGTGTCTCTTTGGCTTTCTTCATTAATACTAATAAAGAGCACATCTTTTCATATGGACCTTTATCATTTCCCATGCAAGAAAAAAATCTTTTCTTTTCTCTTCATTAAACACTTTAATGAATTTCCCTTTAATCCCGACCGGGCCTCTCGGGCTTCCGACCGGTCTCTCGACCAAGTCTGCCGAGTGTCGAGCTCCCGACCCAGTCTGTCGAGCTCCGACCCAGTCTGCCAAGCTCCGACTCAGTCTGCCGAGTGCCGACCCAGTCTGCCGAGTGGATCTCCCGATCTGCCTTCCCGAGTTCCCAACTCGGGCTCGGACTTCCCGAGTTCCCAACTCGGGCTCGAACTTCCCGAGTTCCCAACTCGGACTCGGACTTCCCGAGTTCCTAACTCGGGCTGGGACTTTCCGAGTTCCCAACTCGAATTTCCCGAAGCATCATGTCCTTAGTGTGTGACCCAATAGGCTCTCGCGACGTTGGCAATGCGCCTAAAACCTTTAGACACATAAGCAATGAGCGACATCTAGCAATGCATCATTGCTACCCAAGTAACAAGAAAAGTCGAGATCCGACTAAACCTCCGTGACTATGATAACGTATGACCTTGTCCTTCTATCCTTGATATCTAGATTGACCAATGAGGCATAGACCGTGTCATCCTCAATCAATCTTGTGTTTCTTGATCTCCGAGTAGACTCACTCAAACAAATGAGCTCAATATCTCATATTGACTCATTTGAGCATGGTCATGCGTTTTAGTAGTCATACTCGATCAAGGGGCCCACAGATATTACTCCCGTCATGTGGGAGAGATAGATCTCATCTACATCACTCACATCCTTCCGCATAATTCATTACATACCCAGTGATCGCCTATATAGTCCACCCTGTTACGGGTGACGTTTGACGATACCAAAGTACATAACTCCTTATCTAGGGAACCGTAGTGACTTCAAGTCTAAGGACTATTCATATTAATAGTCACATGAGAAAGTTTATGACACTCATATGACAATCTATGAAACTTTCTCATGGCGGGTCAATTCAGTACACATTCTCCAATGTATACCCATGTGTCAACTTGATATCACATATCCATGACTTGTGAGCTCAAGTCATCAGTTGACCTACATGCTAGTCTCCATGCATTAATATTGTCCTTGAATATTAATACTTGACTAGGAATGGTTTAGAGTAGTGTTCTCTACATCATCTCATTATCGATTCAACCAATTGATATAATGTAGATAAGAACCTACTACCCAAGGATATTATTATACTTAGTTATTTGGCACAAATACAAAGTAAGTTTAATAACCATGCCTTTATTAATGATAGAATATGATACAAAATATCCCTAGTCAATCATCACATAATTGGCTCTAGGACTCCTACTAACAGAAAGCATACAAGAATGGTATACCAAATCACGAACTGCTAATCTTGAGTACCTTGATCTTGTTGAAACAAAACCTACAAACAAAGAACTAGCCCACAACCTTTCTGTTGTATACGATCGAGTTTGTTTATCCTGTAGAGTCCATTTAAAATACTTCAAGAAACTCTAGGAAGAAATAGACGAGCTTAAGAAAGAAAATCGAAAGATAACAAAGGCTATGAACAATTTAACCAAAGAAGTTATAGAAAACCAACCTTTAACCTTGAAATAGATACAAGACCTTGTTCTCAATATTATTGAACAACCAAAGTTTATAGAAGAACAGGCGCTTCAAATATCTAAAGAAACAAAGAAGGAGCTAAAGGAAGTAAAGGCGATACTACGGAGGCTTGAGTCTTTAGCCTTATGAGCTATATTAATACTCGAGCAACGACTTCCTACAAAAAAGCTCTTATTGCTATAGAAAATATTGAAGCCCCAGCTGTCAGATTCTTCAAACAAGGAGCTGACGGATACATCCCTGCGATAAAGGCAATCACTAAACAAAACAACACTCAGATCCAACTACTGGTATCACTTAAGGAGCAACTTGACAACATCAAGGTACGACTACAAAAGCTTGAAGCACAAGTCAACGCTCCCCCGGTGACTGCACTACCCGATTCAGTTATTGATAATCTGAATGAAAAGATCAAGGCATTGAAAGTCTCAGAAAAACCAACACCCAAGCCTGGTAAATTACTTGTTTTCAAAGATCCATACAAATTATTTGAATAAGCTAAGTGCAGAGAAAATGAGCACGAGACCTACAACTCAAAATCTGCCCGTTACTACAATCACAAGGAGAACAGGAACAGAGGAAGTACCCCTATTTGAAGATCAAATCCGTGACTACCGCCAAAGTCAGAGAAGACGGTATAATGTGCAAAGAGCAGTCCGGCGAATGGCTCGAAGGCTCACAGGCGCCGAACCCTATAACGGCACCCTTGAGCAACAAATGGACCCTCAGACTCAATTGGGGCTCTCTATGCAGGAAAGAGCCTCAATAGTCCCAGCAGAAGTACTATACCACTCTAGACGCGATGATGCTCATCATTGGGTCTATGTTCATAGAGCAGAAGAAGCCATGTTAGTTACCAACAATCAAGTAGACAGAGCCTTTATACAGCCAGAAAGCTTTCAACAGCTTCAACGGAGTGGTATGAGATTCCTCCATATGGGCGTTATTCAAGTACACCTGCAAATCCTATATCGACAGGAGGAGGGAACCTTGGTATTAGTAGTATTCCGAGATGACAGATGGCAAGGGGATCAAGCTATCTTTGCAACCATGGAGATTGATCTGACTCATGGATCACAACTGGTATATGTCATTCCTAACACCACGCTAACAATATCAGACTTTTATAGGAATATACAAATATCAATCCTCGCAAGAGGATATGAAAACTGGCAGAATGGTGAGACCAATCTACTAGTTACCAGAGGACTTGTAGGTCGGCTTTCTAATACCCCTAATGTAGGGTTTGCCTACGAAGTTCAAAATGTTGTTGACTACCTTGCAAGTCATGGCGTCCGAGCTCTGCCAGGAAGGCGCTACAACACAAGAAACTCACTAGGCCAAAGCTGGATAATAAGACAGTCCAGTATTAATATCCCAATGCAGCCAACATAAGTTAACACAAGAAACCTACTAGAAGGAAGAATTTCTTTAAGATTTGAAAGTTATCAAGCTGCAACAAACTCTTATAATGACAAAGAAGTTCAGAGTGATGAAGAAGAAATACTGCACCATACAATAGCGGTGTTCACTCAACAGGAACCGCTACTAGTCAAAATAATGCCAAGATCATTGGGGCAACCACTCTTACCCAAAAGAGCATCAGCAGGAGCTGTAGGCTATGATCTATTCCTAAATAGAAGCCAAGAAATACCAGCCTTCGGGCGAACACTCCTATCAACAGGTATAGCAGTCAAGGTACCCGAAGGAACATATGGAATAATAGCACCACGATCCAGTGCCGCTTTGCACAAAGGAATCCTCATAGGTGGAGGAGTTATTGACCCTGATTATCGAGGTGAAGTTCTTATTTTAGCATTTAACACAACTATGAATGATCTTTATATACAGAAACATGAAGCCATAGCACAACTGGTACTTGAGAAGATAGCAATGCCAGATGTAATACAAGTAGAAGATCTTGACACCACTGAAAGAGGCAATCAAGGCTTCGGGCCAACCTCTAAGGAGGAAAATTTGGAAGCTATATTACAACTAGAAGAACAGCTACGCCAAATGGAAATACAAAAGGCAAAATCCATAGCAGCAAGCTTTATTCCTCCAGGTTTGGGGTCATCAGTATCATATGATGACGAAGACGATGCGGACACTCGGATATGGTATAGCACAATTGATATGCCAACATACTATCCCGAGCTTGATGCAGAACACCCAGAATTTTATGATGCAAGAGGACGACCTTCAACTACTAAAGCTAGTACATCCAAGCCAACAAAAACACTGCAAGAATTATGACCCATACTATGCCCATCACCACAACCAGATGAATACATCGCTTACTTTAGTGATGAACTAGATGAGGACGATGGGTATATATCCTACTTAACTTATTTATCTAGGCAGACTGGCTATTCATCAGAAGAATTTATCAATCCTTTCGCAGCAGAATGAGATGGGAAGGAAACTTCATTTTCATCTTCTTTATCTTTCAACATTATAGTTGCAGGAATAGCTGAGGAAGAAGGTGAATGACAAATGGAGTATCCACAGTTACGAAAGATGGAGGAACTCCTATCTCACTGTCGGTTCTGTGAGCTGTAAAGTAGTGTTAGGGCTGCTTACGACCTCTTCAAGCCATGGAGCACAAAGGAGTGGACTATAGTAGCGTGGATGGCCTTTCTCATGCCAAAGCACAGATTTTTCAACAAGTCACAATCAAGGACAAGCTAGCGTACGTTGATTGCAAAACCTGTGCGTTGTCTATTTACCAATGGATGGATGAAACGGAGAGTCATCTTTTCTTTGATTGTTCAGCAATCGAACCGTTATAGAATAAAGTGCAAAGTGGGCTCCTAAATTTGCCACGGCCGCAAATTTACTGGATTGGACAACAACAATGCAGAGACAACCACCTCAACAAAACTTATCTCTTGGATATCTCTTGCGTGTTCTATTTGATTGGACACATCCAAAATAAGTCCAATATGATGTTGCAATGATGTTTATAAATGTTTATTTAAGCAGGCGACATCAATGCTATTTATTTTACAAAAAAAAAATGATAATTTTATCGATTGGCTATCTCCTGTCGAAAGAATTCAAGGAGTTTCAAAGGAAAGGAAAATGAAATTGGTGGGAAAATCTAAAGAGGGAGAGAGAAGAGTTTGCACACATATTTGATTATTGTTCTTAAATAGTAAATTTGTATGAACTCTCCTAGTTGTAAGTTGATCATTAACAAGAATCATCTCATACACCATACAACACCTAAACGTCAATTTGTTACAAAGTTGAGATTATAATCTTGAAACCGATGAGATGGGAAAGAAATACAACATTTGATGGAATTGAGTATACCTCGGCAGGACGACGCAGTAGATCGTCTCCGTTGAAAAATTTTTCAACAAAAGTCTGAATAGATACTCGGCGGCACCTCCACTGATCCAGGCAGCAAGCAAGTTGAGAGTGAATGGCAGAAAGGCAAATCAGTTGAGTTAGAGTTGCACTTGGAAGAGTTAGGGAGAGAAAAATTCTTAAAGATTTATCCAATCTGTGATCTAAAGGATACCATGAATCGAATGGTTAGGAGGGATTATGGGACTTTCCGGAGCATAATTCTATACATTGGAGCTCCACGTTCAATGACACGCTGCTCCCAATCCGTTTGAATGCCGAAAGGATTCTCATCCATCCATCCCTTGCCATGATCATCCACCAAAAGTTTATCCTTCCCGTGCGTGATAAACAGATCTTTCATTCTCATTGCAACTGCTTCAATATCAGATTCCAGAAACACCTGCAGCGCTTTTGAATCAAACCTTAAAGGAGATGGATGCCGCCGTCCAAGGCAACATACCTTGGCCATGAACGAGTGTTGCTTGAGAAAACTAGGAAAAAAATAGTTCAATATTCTAAAATGTACCTTTCCGTTTGTAATAAGCAAATCCACTATTGCTTCGACAAGTGATCTCTGCACCATGCTCCATCTATGGTTCTCTCTGTTGAAGTCGGGATCCGGGCACTAGACAAATAGAGGTTCACTAAGTTATAGAGAAAACATTATGTCAAGCTTATTAAAGGATGGTATATACCAACGACGTTAAGCTCCATCAATCAATGTAATAGCATATACTTGTACAAGTAGGCATAAATCAATGTGATTGCGTATATGAATGTCTTACTCCCGCTAATAACTATTAGGCATATATTTGTAATGTGATTCTTTATCAAGATCAAAAGACTAGCAAATATAATAGCAAGTTTCGAACGACAACTGAAGACGTGGCCATGTCTTGGCAAGTGCGGATCGCTATTTCCTTGGAAATGCAATACGATCCCACTCTAACAGGTTATGGAAAAATGTGCCCATTTGATGATGCCAAATTACAATGCATTATGCATAATGTATTTCAACCTGTTGTCCTCATTGTTCTTATGTAACTTAAGACCATGTGTATTTTATGTAAGATTTTGTTTCAATAAAATTCACATAACTAGATGATGTGTTGTAATATGACAAATACTTACTATATGTAATAAATTATTGAGATTGGTGTGGATTTATGTACTATTGAATACATTGTAATTTAAATTCTATGGTGTGCTTGGAGGTTTAATATATCTGCTTAAATTATGTCGCTTAAGAATGATTTGGGGTGTGACAAGATTCTTGCCTCAATCGTTCTTAGTTGCATGCCAAATCATACAACCAGTAATATCAGAAATATCGCATGTTATTAATTCTGAAAAAAAAAACATGCCAGATAGAATCGAGAACAGGATATAAAATTTATAGTAACAACAAGTGAAGGAAGACTTGAGAACAGGAAACATGTACCTGTATTGTGACAATCACCAAATCTCCAGGATAACTAGAAACAATAGAACTAAAGGTAGAGGTTGCATTTGTTGATAAAAAATATCTAATGAACACATAAACAAAGAAGTTAGAAATAAACCATAATTATGAAGGCATTCATCAAAGATCCTGTTAGGATATTTCAATCTCATTTTACTAAAACAATGAACAATAAATTTAAATATCGACAACTTAATAGTTTAGCAGAATTAGACATTGTATATCTTAACCTGGAAAACAGGGTAGCAGAATTAAAAGAAACAACTGATGACTCACAAAAGAAAGTATGGTATTGTATTCCCATATTGCCTATGCAAATAATTATCAAGTATAGGCCGATATGTTGAAAATTGATTTTTTAGAACCACTAAGATAGGGTAGGGACATGGATAATGTGTACCGCAAGCAGATTATTGTAAACTAATTTCTCTAGTAAATGTTCAAAATGAAGCTACTTGAGTATTGGAGGAAATTGTGCATATCAGCAGTTTAGTCCAAGTCAAGTTGCAATTGGGCGAGAGTGCAAGGTTGAACATGAGCTTGGGAATAAGTCCCTGAATGTGTGCGTGCAAACGGAAACTCAAATACCCATGAGAGTGAATCACATGGATCAAAAAAGGATGAACACGAGAAGTGGCACAACCAATGGTGTGACCCACAAAGGTCCACATGGCAGCCCATGTGGATGCTTGTGGGGCAGCCACATAAGTTACACATCTGACAACCACAGGATGCCATTCCATGCAGCCTCGAGTTAAGAAACATTAGTTCTTCAAAACTTCTTAAATTAAGTAGCATCTTCATATAAAAACTTGGATAAAGAGGCGAGGAGATGAGAAAATGAGCTATGATAGAGAACGTGAATTTACAGTGTGAAATTCAACGTTAATGATGTGACATTTTTCGTGTACACGTCCGATTGCTGCCTGGACACCGGAGGCGACCTCTGGCCGCCGTCCCGAACCAAACTATAACCTGGGAGGCACGGTGAACCTGTCAAGGATCACTGCAATTGGAGTGCCACATCATTCACGTTATGTTTCACGCTGCGAATTCATGTTGTGTATCATTTTTGTAAGAAAACTATACAATAACATTGCTTCTTCTTCTTGTACCCATACAACACAAAAAAAAACTCTTATATATAGTGAACTTCCTTAAGGGTGCGTTTGGTTAGGGGTTGTCCATGATAACCTTGGTTATCCATCCAAAGTTATCAATAAAAATCTTGTTTGGTTTAGATAATCAGCGATTCCCAAGTAATGATCGATGCCCGACACATCAGCAAAAGGGGCATGCAACCCGAAATCGGAAAACCTTAGGAAAGTAAGGTTTTTCTTGATTCCCAGGTTATGAAACTTATTTTTCCAAAATTATCCTCCAATATTTACCTTAGCAAAAGAGGCATTATTCGCGGGCAACTATCGACAACGACGACGGGCCATCGCCGGCGGCGGCCGGCGACCATTATTCGTGGCCGACGACTGAAACGGCGGCCGGCTATTATTCGCGGCTAACGACCAAGGATACGAATATGTATATAATATCATCTTACCTTTTATTTTAAATTTATAAGCATATAATATTATTATACTTAAATTTAACTAAAGGGTAATACGGTAAAATATTATATTATGCCATAGACTATTACCTCCAAACAAATAAGATTTTATTTAATTACCTAAATTGAACCAAACAACTTCACGTTATGTTTCATTCCCCATTACCTTGGTTATGTAATTACTTGGTAATCACATAACTAAGGTTATATCTAATAACTTGAACCAAACGCACCTTAAGAGTTATATGATAAAATATAGGTTTCAAAACTCTTTTGAAGCTTCGTGATGTTTTTTTTTGTTTGCTTCACGTAACATATTGCATGTAACCGTCAAGTCTTCATACATGCAAATGCAGTCAAACATGAGTTTGACTCATCTCCACAACGGTTTAGTTTGGACCTAAATTTAATTTATTATCAACTGTTATGTTTGAGAAATTTCAGGAAATTCAAATGTCAAAAAAAATTAAATCTATATTTAAGACATATTAGAAAATAGTAAATGAGCTTGGGATAATTCAAATAAATTAACTAGGAGATGACTTTGAATCAAACTAAAGTTAGAGCTAAGTGTTGAGTTAGCCTTAAACTAAAATAATTTTGGGATAAATTCAATTAGGATGTCATCCTTTTTATTTAAAAAACAAGTGTCTTGTGATTAAAATTAATAGGTTCATACTGGGCCTAATTTAGACCCAACTTGGATGAGTTATGGTTGAACCAAGTTAACAATTTAGATTTGGTCTAGTTTAGTTTTTTGCTTGGGTTCACTTGGCCTACGGTTTTAGAGATTATTTATATATAAAGTTAACAATTTACGTTTAGTCTAGGTTACATGCATGCTTGGGTTTATTTGGCCTAGGCTTTTTGAGATAATTTATATACATGAGGGGTTTAGCTTTCCCTATTATTTTTTTAGCCTTCGACCTTTTCCAAGATGAAACCTAGCCAATATCATGTCCTTCCTCGCTTGATCACTGAAATCCCTAGCGAATTCTCCTCTCCTATTTATGTTTGTGTCGAAAGCACCAGATCGAACCTAGTTTGATAATGACAAAGGATTCAAAGTTAAGTTTGATAATGGCAAAGGATTCAAAGTTAAGTTTGTGTTGTGATATAATGGATTTATTAAGTGTGTAGGAAAGTCCTAGTTTACCTATGCACGAAGTCTTGACCTATAGAGTTGAGCACGAAGTCCTAGTCAAGAACTGGGTACGAAGTCCTAGCCGAGGACAAGGCACCGAAGACCTGACTGAGGGTTGGGCACGAAGACCTGGTTTGAGGAATTGGGCACGAAGTCCTGGTCGAGAACTGGGCACCGAAGACCTGATTCGGAAGATTGGGCAGGAGACTTAGCCGAGCGAGGACTACTGACAGAAGTAGAGACGGGTCGAGGTACAGACGTCTCGAGATCTGGGAGTCTCGGAGGCCGAGCAAAAGTCCAATCGGATAAATCGGTTGGCAAAAGATAACTTCTCTAGAGTGGAGTAGGTGAGGACGCGTTCCCCGGAAAAGAGAACAATAGGCGTCGGTTCGACTTAAGATTTCATTTGAAATCCAAAGTCAGAACCAGAGAGCTCTAACTGTCATTCATGTATGCATTTACTTTATTATATTGAGTTCTTAGACTAACCTTGGTTGTAGGCTAAAGGAATCAGCTGCTGCGATCAGGGGCGCCTGAGAGGGCTCAGGCGCTCGAGAACCCAGGCGCCCGAGAGGACTCAGGCGCCCTATGTTGGGACCGGGTGCATGTTGACATGAATGCGGGTTCATAATTTTAAAATTAATTACGTGCAACGGAAGGTTTAGCATAAATAACATCTTAGATTATTTAACCACACATCTAAGCATGCAATTTTATCTTGTGTAGACATGATCATATATTTAAAATTTTGCAGAAACGTAAACTAATTTACATATTACCTCGCGTAACTCGAAGGAAGGGACTAGATCCAACCATAAGCGTCCCTTGGAAGCTCCGCCTCTATTCGCGTCCACGCCGAGTATATTCGGGATGACTTCGCAAAGCCATGAGTTTCGTGTTCTCGAGAACTACTAGATTCTCTGAGAACGCGACAAGAAAAACCAAGAGAGAAGTCGGAAGACTAACCACAAAAAGATGGCCGGCAGGGAAAGGGCAGGGGCGGCCGGCTTGGTGCTCCTTCTTGGGGATGGTTGGCGCACGGCAAGAAGGGGAGAAGAGAAGGAGAGAAAGAGAGGGAGAGAGCCTATGCCTTGATCTCTTCAATTATTTTCCAAGCCTTGCCTTGGGTCCTTTATATAGTAGCCTCTCAACCATCAAGCCTCTCAAATATGGAATAACTTATTCCATCATGCCAAGTTTGATTTTATATCATGGTTAAAATCATATTTTAATTCATGATAAAAATCAATCAAGTCTCTTTTCTTCTATGGAATAAATTTCCTCATCATGGTAAATCAATCCATGATTGATTTTATAAAATAAACCAATCCATGGTTCATTTTAATTTCCATGAAGAAATAAACCAAACCTTGGTTTATTATAAAACAAACCACACTTGGTTTATTTTATAAATTGATCTAAAATTGATTCTCTCCCTTCGTTGTGGCCGGCCAAGCAAAGAGGATGGAGGCCCTCTTTGGCGGCCCATCCAAGCCATGCCCCAATGAATTAAACTTATTTAATTCATCTATTAAGTCTTCAAAAGACTTAGCCATTTTACGCTTCTGATGCGTCTCTGAAAAATTCAGATTCGACTTATCGTTTAGCTCAACCAAACCTAATCTCTCTTGATTGGAAAATCCAATTTTCAACTCGTTTTAAATCCCTCGGATTACTCGTAGTGCGTGTGACTAAATAGGCTTTCGATTTATGTTGGCCGTCTATAATTAATCAATTATATAACGATCATGAGTGACACCTAGTAGTACATCATGATCCCCAATTAATCGAAAGATCAATAGTTGACCTCAGAAACAATTCTGAAACCCTTCAGCAGCTATAATGAATCGTGCCCCATTCCCTTCACCATCTTATACCCACTTGGTTCAGGACATGGTCTGTGTGTCAGTCCCCACTAAGCTGACTACGTCACACCTAGCCCAAGTAACGTTTTCTCGTCCTACGGATTCTAATTACTCTCATGTATTTAAGAGATTCATACTCTGAACATGTCATGCTCTGGCCAGAGGCTTCGAATAGCAATCGGACGATAGGCCTCGGGTATACATCTCCTCACAAGGAGTGGTGAATTTTTTGTAGGCTGTTCAAACATCTTCGGGCACTTCTGTAGGACCGATGCACGTGAGAGGGGGGGGGGGGGGTGAATCACGTGACTTTTAAAATCTTCGTTATAAAATCAGAGTCGATAAAAAATTGTACGATGCTTTTTATAACGTGCGCAGCGGAAAAATTAAAACGAAATGCGAAAGCGAAAAATAATAAAAAAAATTACACGAGGAGTTTTACTTCGTTCGGAGCCTTCGCCGACTCCTACTCGAAGGCCCAGGTTCCTTGAACCTTTCCTATGGGCAATCCACTAAAAACCTCTACCGATAAACTACCGATAGAGTAATTCGAATACAAGATTGGGCGGAAGTGTAACAGCCCTACACTTCCCCCTTAAATAATTTAAGTAAAAAAAATTCGTTACCCAACACTTAGATTTATCTGAAGCAGCTTGGGTGTTGGGAGCGATCTTCCAGCAGCGGTCGGACAGCGTCGAGTCAAAGCACAAACCGCAACAGAGGAGCGTGGAAGCAAGAGAGCGCCAAAGCTTGAACCAGAATCAAATTTTCTTGTTTGTTAGAGGGCTTGCTTGCTTCTATTTATAGTGCCTCGATGCATGATCTTCTCAGCTCAAATTTTATCCATCAACAAGATAAAATAATTAAAAAAAAGATAATGTTTCTATCCTTTGCTTCAATTAAGAAAATAATTTAAATAAAATATAAATACAAAATATTGAAAAGTTAACCGAGAGGTTTTATCCTCTTACAATTTTATTAATAATTTAGAAGGAGATTTTATCCTTCCAGCTAAGCTTCACGTGAGAATTTTAAGCATTAGTAGGAATAATTTTATTCTCTAAAAAGAAGGAAATACGAATAATTTAAATGATAATGTATCCTCCACCAAGGCTTTAGATAAGGAATAATTTTATAAAATTCAACTACAAAATTCTAATTAAATAAATTCTGTAAAAATAGAGTTAATGCATTTAGAATCTAATTAAATAAATTCTGTAAAATAGAGTTAATGCATTTAGAATCTAATTAAATAAATTCTGTAAAATAGAGTTAATGCATTTAGAGTTAATTAGACCGCGTCCAAATCTGGATAAGGATCTAACCAGGACTCAACCGAGGTCACCAAAATGGGCCTAAGTTGGACCGCGCCTACAGTCCTAAAATAGGACCCGTCCTCACTGGTTCGCTCCTCCAGTGACTTACCTCACTTACCCCGTGCAGCTCTACTCAACTTCTTAACCCACCAGGTCTTCCTGCCAGGGCTCAACCATCCTGGTCTTTTTGCCAAGTTTCAACCAACTTGGGCTTCAGCCAGTTGTCAAGCCCCGTGAACCCAACTGGACTTCTCGCCAGGACTCAACCACCCTGAACTTCTCGCCAGGACTCAACCACCCTGGACTTCAGCCTGGTGTCAGGTCCTAAGTCTTTCAACCCTGCACACTTAGTAAAGAGGTCAAAACCAAAAGCAAGTCTAACTTTAACCTATTTGTCATTCATCAAAACTCAGGTTTAACTATTAGTGCAAATTGCACCAACAACTTCGGCTTATACCCAATCATCCTGGGTCCACACCTCCTTGGAGATGCTTGCTTAAGATGTCAAAGTATAAGTCTCCATGACCAAGATGACTTGAACACCGCAAGTCAAAGGAACATCGCACTTAAGCTGCAGTAAGAACTTCACTGACATATCTATATGTAGACTATCATATGAAGTTTTACAGTCAGTCACTCCAATGAACTAGTTCCCTTAACTAGCATTAATGTTTATCTCCGGACATCTCAATGTCACCAGCCAGTGAGAATCAGCTGATTAGAGAATAACCCATGCTAGTCTCAACAGAATTGATAGTGTCTGTATTTATCAATTCATCGACTAGGGACAATTTCAATACTTCACAATTGCACATGTAGAGATAATCACTAGTTGTGAATTCATCACAAATTCTCTCATGCTGTGAATTGTATTGCGGACATTCAGTAAATGAGTTTAAGATCTCAATCAAATACACAAACATGTATACTCAAATAGTAAATATTCATTTATTAAAATAAATGATTACAATCATAAGGCGATTGCCTTAGGACACTTCTCTCATATCACTGACAAACTCCCACTTGGCCTAATGCCAATTGCTACGGTACCCAATACCACAGGCTCTAGCATAACCCTCAAACTTGCTTTGAGGCAAGGCCTTAGTTAAAGGATCTGCTAAATTCCTTTCAGTGAGAATTTTCTCAATTTTTATATCATTCCTACTTATAATCTCTCTGATCAGATGATAGCGGCGAAGCACATGTTTGGATCGCTGATGAGACCTTGGTTCCTTCGCTTGTGCAATAGCTCCATTGTTGTCGCAGTAAACCGGTATTGCTTCATCAATGGTTGAAACCACACCAAGTTCTGAGACAAACTTATTGATCCAGACTGCTTCCTTTGCTGCTTCCGAAACTGCAATATATTATGCTTTCGTGGTAGAATCCGCTACGGTGTCTTGCTTGGAACTCTTCCAACTTATTGCGCCTCCATTCAAAATAAATACGTATCCGGACTGAGATTTGGAGTCATCCTTATCTGTCTGGAAACTGACATCTGTATACCCACGTATTACCATATCACCTTCTCCATATATTAGGAGCACATCCTTAGTTCTTCTTAAGTACTCGAGGATTGTCTTGACAGCCGCCCAATGATCCATTCCTGGATCAGACTGGTATCTGCTTGTGACGCTCAGAGCATACGATACATCGGGCCTAGTACATAACATAGCATACATGATAGATCCTATCGCGGATGCATAAGGAATCTTATTCATGCAAATCCTCTCGTTTTCTGTACGCGGACACATAGACTTCGAAAGGTTGATCCCATGCCTGATGGGAAGGTAACCTTTCTTGGATTCCGACATGCTAAACCTTTTTAGCACTCAGTCTATATATGTAGACTGCGAAAGACCAAGCAATCGTTTTGATCTATCTCTATAGATTCTAATCCCAAGGATATAGGTTGCTTCTCCCAGGTCTTTCATGGAGAAAGTTTTGGACAACCAAATTTTAACTGACTGTAAGACTGATATATCGTTTCCTATAAGTAATATGTCATCGACATATAACACTAGGAATACGACTGCACTCCCACTAACCTTCTTGTACATACAAGGTTCGTCAGGATTTTGTGAGAAATCAAACTCTTTGATTGTCTCATCAAAACGGATGTTCCAGCTCCTGGATGCTTGCTTTAGTCCATATATGGATCGTCGAAGCTTGCATACTTTGGTTTTATTAACCGATGTGAAACTTTCAGGTTGTATCATGTATACATCCTCAAGCAGGTTTCCATTAAGGAAAGTTGTTTTCACATCCATTTGCCATATCTCATAATCATAATGAGCTGCTATGGCCAGGAGCATCCGAATGGATTTAAGCATAGCTACTGGCGAATAGGTTTCGTCATAATCAATTCCTTGTTTCTGACGATATCCTTTTGCCACTAATCTAGCCTTAAAGGTAATAACATTACCTTCCATGTCGGTTTTCTTCTTGAAAACCCACTTGCGCCCTATGGGCTTAATCCCTTCCGGTGGGTTAACCAAGTCCCATACTTGATTTTTGTACATGGAATCCAATTCCGACTTCATGGCTTCAAGCCATTTATCACTTTCTGAATTTTTCAGAACATCTTCATAACTGATAGGTTCGTCATCGTTAATGAGTAACACGTCGTTCGATTCACTTATGAGAAATCCGTATCTTTCTAGAATATTGTATGTCCTATCAGACCTACGAAGAAGTGGTGTTGTTTTAGTTTCAACAGATAGCTCATTATTATAAGTTATTGGTTGTGGGTCTAGACTAGGTGTCTCTGTAATGTCTATTGGAGTTTCTTGAACTTCTTCAAGTTCAATGCTACTCCCAATGTTTTCTTGTAAAAGAAATTCTTTTTCTAGAAATACAACATGCCTTGAAACAAACACCTTTTGTTCCAAGGGATGATAGAATTGGTAACCTTTCGTTTCCTTAGGGTATCTAATAAATAGACATTTATCAGACTTAGTATCCAATTTGTCTGATACAGTCCACTTTACATAAGCAGGACAACCCCATATCTTTAGGTGAGATAAATGAGGTTTCTTACTATTCCACGTCTCATATGGAGTAGTAGAGACTATCTTGGTCGGGACTCTGTTTAGTAAGTAAACAGCTGTCTTAAGCGCATAGCCCCAAAAGGATTTTGGAAGAGTTGCATGATTCATCATAGATCTAACCATGTCCATCAAGGTTCGGTTACGCCTCTCAGATACACCATTATGCTGTGGTGTATATGGCGAAGTCCATTGAGACAATATCCCATTGTCCCTAAGATAATCTTAAAACTCTTGACTTAAGTATTCACCACCCCGATCGGATCGAAGTATCTTAATACTTTTGCCAAGCTGTTTCTCTACTTCACTTCTGAACCTTTTGAATTTCTCAAAAGCTTCAGATTTGTGTTTCATTAAGAACACATACCCAAATCGTGAGTGATCATCGATAAAGGTAATGAAGTAGCTATAACCTCCTTGTGCAAGAGTTGACATTGGTCCCCATACATCAGTATGTATTAGACCAAGCAATTCTCCCACTAGTTTACCTTTTCCGGAAAAGGGTAATTTGGTCATCTTGCCTTTTAAGCATGATTCGCATGTATCAAATGAACCGGGTTCAAATGATTCCAAAATTCCACATCGGTGTAATTTGGTCATGCGCTTCTTACTTACATGACCAAGACGACAATGCCACTTATAGGAGTCTATATGATTATCTATTCGAGTACGTTTGTTGCTAACTTCGATATTGAAAACGTCACCGGATAAATCTAACGTGTAGATACCATTGCATAAAGTTCCAGTCCCATAAAGAACACCATTTAAAGTTATGTAACAGCAATTGTTACTAAAGTTTAAATGATAACCCTTTTCATTCAAGTATGAAATAGATACAATGTTCTTTATTAATGAAGGAACAAAATAACAATTATCCAATTCTAAGACAAGTCCAGTAGGGAGTTTTAGCAAATATGTTCCGATGGCAACAGCAGCAATCTTTGCTCCATTTTCAACTCGCAAATTCGCTTCTCCCTTGACGAGTCTTCTTCTATTCCTTAGCCCCTGTATGTCATTACATATATGTGAGCTACACCCAGTATCAAGTACCCAGGTGTACGAGGAAATAGAGTGACATTCAATAACGAAGATACCTGAAGAGGATGGGGCATCGGATGTCTTCTGCTTCAAGGACTCAAGATAAACCTTGCAGTTTCTTCGCCAGTGGCCCTCCTTGCCGCAGTGATGACAAGTGCCTTTTGGTGTCTTCTCAATCTTTTTGGCCTTTTTCTTCCTTCCCTTATTTTGTTCTTTAGGCTTCCTCTTAGAGCCTTTCTTTGAGGAACCAACTAACAGTACCGTCTTCTGATTCTGCTTTACAGAAGGCTCTACAGTCTTCAGCAGGTTAAGCAACTCAGGAATGGTAGTCTCCAGTTTGTTCATCCTATAGTTCATCACAAACTGTGAGTAACTTTTGGGCAAACAATGCAGAATTAAGTCAATACTTAGTTCGCGATCCATTGCAAATCCGAGTGTGCCTAGTCGCTCAATGTACCCCAATATCTTCAACACAAACTGTGAGACAGAAGCGTCTTCCTGCATCTTAGAGGTGAAGAGGAGTTTAGAGACCTCAAACCTTTCGGATCTCGCCTGCTCGTCAAACAGCTCATGAAGATGGAAGGCGATGGTATGAGCATCCATATGCTTATGCTGCTTTTGTAGCTCAGGTACCATAGCGGCCAGCATGATGCAACTCGCAAGTTCAGAATCGGCCACATGTTTCTGATAGGCCACTAACTGGTCTGGAGTTGCATCTTCAGGAGGATGGTTGGGAAGTTGTTCTTCAAGGACATAAGCAAGCTTTTCTGCCTTGAGGACTATCCTCAGGTTTCGAAGCCAGTCCATGAAGTTTGGCCCAGTCAGCTTATTGATGTCCAAAATGGAACGCAAATTCGGAGAAGACATGATCAGGTGATTATCCTAGAAATACAAATTGAGCTTATGTAATAAGAATGATAAAGAATGCATCAATATATATTAATTAAATCCTATCAATTTTTCGAATTGAATAACCCTTTTTATCAATTCGGGAGATCGTAGGAACATCTCCAAATAGGTTGATATCCAACTATAGATAAGAACGACCATGGCTAGTGTCCATCAAGTTATTCTTAGCTATGAAGGTAGGTAATTATACCGATTACATATTATACATATGTAACTATCACATTATACTATCAACTAATTGAATGTTTGCATAAATCATTGGGTTGTTAACTCATTAACAAGTATGCAACAATATACATAGCGCCCAACTGCACCTCTCTTTACATCGACCTTGGCTGTGGGCACAACAAATCGATGCTCCAAGCTTAAGGCTGACCCATTAATCAAGAATAGTTTTAACATGGTTGAAGCTCATTCAACCGTTTAGTCAGGCTTGGATGTGTCCAACAACCAAAACTAAGGATTGACCTTTGACTCTAACTATATTAATTATAAACTAATTCCATGGTTTGAACATGTTGAGGTTCAAGCCGGACGTGGATGTGTCCATCAACCCAAACGAGAAACAAAACTTCCGTTCTAACCATATTAATGGAAGGTGTTGGCCTTAATATTTTGTAAGGGATTTTGGATTTTATCCTTTTCTTTTATGCACATTCATGACATGTAAAGTATGTATGTGACTTAATATTATGTCATGTTCTAACGATTTCCTTAATAAAGTACGTATGTGGCTTAATTTATCAAGTCTCATTAATTGAATTAGGAACCGGATTTCCTAATTTTAATTTCATACTTTATTCAAGAAATTGTTTTGGGAAACAATTTCCTGAATTATCATAATCAATTTCGGAATTAATATGTTTAAGACTTTGATGTTTCTAAATCAAATCTTATTAAATTAAGAGACAGATTCCCTTAATTCAACCACATATTATTTTCATGAAAATCTTATTTAAGGAAATATACTCTATAGGAAACAATTTTCCTAATTAATTTTGGAGACAATAATATGTAAGAGCAACACCTCATAAATCAAATAAGTAAATTATCGTTTGAGAATCACCTCAAAAATTTTCAAGATTTGATCACATATTTTATTTATGGAAAATTAATATCAATAACTTAATTTGGACGGCTCCTCGAGGCATAATCCAAATTAAACATTTGACAGCTTAAATCCAATTTAGGAAATTTAATTATAACAACTAAGTTTAAATTGGACGGCTCCCCGAGGCTTAATCCAAAATAAAGAATTTTATAAATAATTTAATTTTCAATTATGAATTTAAATGCCAATTAATATTCCCATAATTTGTCTATACTTTCTTTAAAGAAAGTGCCCAAAATTACGAGCTTTCTATAAATGGAAAGTTTCCGAAAATAAAAGGTTTTCAGAATAATTGTAAGTTTCTGATACAAAGAAAAATTACGTATTTCCAAAATTGGAAATTTTCCAAAATTGAAAAGTTTCCAAAAATGGTAAGTTTCACAAATATCATAAAATTTAAGAAACAGAGATATTTCAAAAGTTTGCGAAATTTCATTAGGATTTCCAAACTTTGAAATTCCTAAATCGAAAATTTACCATAATTTGAAAGTTTTCATAATTAGAAAATTTTCCAAAATTTAGATCATGACAAAGCATTCCGCAAAAACAATTATATGATTATGTCGAACACAAACCTCGCTCTGATACCACTGTTGGGACCGGGTACATGTTGACATGGATGCGGTTTCGTA
>JAGFNQ010007114.1:65050-195762 GCA_024364735.1 Boesenbergia rotunda | reverse complement strand
CAGAATTTCTGAAGAGTACTTTCACATGAAAGTGACAAACAAGCACTACGATGAATTCACTGAGTTCCGTCAAGGAGATCTATCTGTAGATGAAGCAGTGAAGAAGTTCAATCGACTTGCTCGCTTGTGCCCGGAGTTAGTTAGCACTGAAAAGGAAAGGGTCAGGTTGATGCTCAAGATGCTGAGGCCTCAGATAGCTTTGAATGTAGCCGATAGTGGTAATAGACCACAGACTTCAGAAGAACTAGTAAGTAGTGCTTTGATCACTGAGCACTACTTGAATAGTATAAAGGCCACACGTGTGCAACAACAACAGGCATTAGCCCAGAAGTCCCAAGGGAATCCTCAGAACCAACAAAACTGGAAAGGGAATTTAGGCAAGAGGAAGCAGTTGGACCAGAAGACTTCTGAGGGCAACAAAGGGGGCGCATCAAGCAAGCAACTCAAGTATTCTCCTTGCCCGAAGTGTGGGAAGACACATCCTGGAGTATGTCGTCAGGGCATGAGCGGATGCCATATTTGCGGAGCAGAGGGACATATGATGAAGGCTTGCCCTAACCGATCGAGTATTGGTGGATGTTATATCTGTGGAGTAGTAGGGCATTTGGCCAAGGCTTGTCCTAAAGCAAAGCCGCCTCCACCATAGCTCCTTCAGTACGGGGGTGGATCAGCCCAGTTGCACCATATGCAGTCAGCAATGGAGGGACCCTATTTCAGTCAAGAGAGAATGGAAGCCCCACCAGCCACGACCAACGCCAGGATTTTCGCCATCACCAAGGAAGAGGCGGCAAATTCTCCTACTATGGTCACAGGTCGAATACTCATCTCTTCCCAATATACTGTTGTGTTATTCGATACTGGGGCAACCCATTCCTTTGTATCCATGTTTTTCTCTAAGAAGCTAGGGATCCCACCAGAAAGATTGAGTCAGGAGTTCTTAACAACTTTATCGTCGGGGGAAGTAATGGCCTCTACTGAGAGGCTGAGGGCAGTACCAATCTGGATTTCCAACCGAGAGCTCTACAGTGACTTGGTAGTCCTTGAGATGAAGGATTACGATGTCATTTTAGGGATGAACTTCTTGAGCTAGTACAATGCTTCTATAGACTGCCGCAAGAGAAAAGTCAAATTCACACCAGAAGCAGAACCTTCATTTGAGTTTATTGGAGACCCAAGGAGAAAGACAAAGAGGTTCCTATCTACCTTACAAGCTCAGAGAATGTTAGAGAAGGGGTGCTCTAGTTTTCTAGCTCATATAGTGGATGCAAGTCAAGGAGAAGGATTGAAGAGAGAAGAAGTGAGGGTAGTCTGTGACTATCCTGAGGTGTTTCCTGAAGAGTTACCAGGACTTCCTCCCAATCGGGAAATTGAGTTTGAAATTGAGTTGGCCCTAGGAACCAACCCAATTTTGAAGGCACCTTATCATACTCAGAAGGTTGTTCAAAATTATTTTTTTGATTTTAATAAACCCTAAAGACACAGAGGAAGGTCTACTTCATGATCTACAAGGACTCCTAGGATGTGTCAAATTTAGGGGGAGTTTGAGTCAAAAGAAGAATTTCTGAAATATTTTTTGGTAATTATTTATTTTGAAGTTATTAGATAATTCTTATAATTTAAATCAAACCTTAAAACTCAGAGGAAGATCGCTTGTAGTCAACAAGCTTCCTAGGACTGGGTCATGTTTAGGGAGAGATCAAATTAAAAGAATTATTGAATATTTTTAAAATTATATGTTTTCATACACTACACATTTAAAATCCTTTTGAAAACTTAAATAATTTTTCTTTCAAAAAACTATTATTTTATTTTTCAAAATTCTTGTGGCTTATGAAATTATTTTTGAAATAATATTTACTTGGGATGGAGAATTTTCCAGGACACTTAGGAAAATGTCCTTGTAGTTAACAAGGTTTCCTAGGATTGTGTCAGACTAGAAAAGAAACCTAGTCAAGTAAAATATTATGTTTTCAAAATGCATAATACTTTTCAAAAATTACTCATATTTTTCAAAGTCTAAAAGTTTTCAAAAATAGTACTTAGACTTTCCAAAAAGGCTCAATCTGTTTTTTTTCAAAAGTACTTGCATATTATGCATATTTTTCAAAAATGCATATTTTTCAAATAATACTTATATTTTTTTAAAAAAATGCATAATATCCTTCAAAGTGACTTATATTTTTTTTCAAAGATACAGAGTACTTGCATCTCTCAAAAAGCTCAATATCTTTTAAAAGTACTTGTATTTTTCAAAACAAGTAATCTTATTGATTAAATTTTTTTTTTGTTGCTTGTCATGCATGGACTCAATAAAAATATAGACTTGACTCCAATTCTATTTTTTTTTTTTTGCATCAATTCTTCATTCTTTCAAAATATTGTTACTTATAAATTATCATAATTTTTGACATTATTCTCTCGCTCAAATAGTCTTTCAAAACCAAATAAGCTCTGATACACAAATTTTAAATGTCTTTCAAAATATATTTTTCAAGAGTTCTTTATTGATGTATGGCCAAAGGGGAGAGTAGAAAAAGTGAAAATTAAATTCTTCCTTAAACTTTTTTTCCCTTTTCAAAGAAAGTATCTTAGAAATGGTCTAAAACATAAGGAGAAGAATTTCACACCAAGGGAAGAGAAAGAAAAGAGAGAAAGGAAAGTTTGTTTAATTTTTATCTCTTTTTCAAAAAGCAAAGCAAAAATTTCTAAGTACTTAAAATTATTTTTAAGTGCTAAGTGCTGTTAAAATTTCAAACTACTTCAAGTGCTTTCAAGTATTTCTAGTGCTTCAAAATTCTCTAAGCATTTCTAAGTATTTCAAATTTTTTAAGTGCATGTTTTTCCTAAGTAAAATTTTTTCTTAGTAAACAAAATTTGTCTGAGCAAAAAACATTTTGAAAATTTTGGCAAATGTTTCTAAGTAAAGTTTTTTTTGGTGAAAAACTTGTCTTAAAGATTTTGTTTTTCAAATACACAAAGTGTTTCCAAACAAAATCTTCTAAGTATGCAGTTTTTTAAAATCAAAATTTTGTCCTAATTTTCAAAGTTGAAACTCTTTTTAGGAAAATTTGGCTTCAAAATTTTGCCTAAGTAAAATTTTTTTTACAAAGCCTTGTAAGTAAAAGTTTTTTAAAACAAAACTTAGGCCTGCTTTTCAAAATGGAAAATTGTCTAAGTGTAAAAAGTTGTTTATGAATATGTTTTTTAACACTTTGTCAAAAAACTTAGAAGTTTTACAAAAACTCAAAACTCTCTATCCGAAACCTTGTTCGCCCATGTATTGTTTTTGATATATGTCAAAGGGGGAGGAAAGGTCAAAGTTAAGTGTTTTAAGTGGTTTATAACACAAGTATTCAGGGTTTTAGGGGGAGTATGAGAAATAAAGAATTTTTTTTCAACTATGCATTTATTCTGTTTATAAACAGTCACTACAAAAAAACTGTTATTTAGGGACGAAATTTTGGGACAAATATTTTTCGTCCCAAAATTGCAACAAATTTGGCGACAAAAAAATTATTTGTCGCAAATTAGGAACGAATTTAGCAACGAAATACATTCGTCGCAATTTAGCAACAAAATACTTTTCGTCCCAAAATTCAGTAACGAATTTAAATATTCGTTGCGAATTCTGCGACGAATCTGCAACGAATTTAATATTTGTTACAAAATTTGCGACAAATAATAAATTAGTCCCAGAATTTCTCAAAAATATAATAATAATTATAATTAAGTTTTATAAATCAGGGACGAATCCTGAATTCGTCCCGAATTTGGGACGAATCCAGGATTCGTCCCAGAATCTGGGACGAAACTTTATATTCGTCCCAGAATCTGGGACGAATCCTATATTCGTCCCAGAATCTGGGACGAATCCTATATTCGTCCTAGATTTTGGGATGAATCCAGGATTCGTCCCAGAATTAAAATTAATTATAAAAACATAAATTTAGTCCAAAATCCTACCTAGAGATATCGAAATTATACGAAATCGGTTCCTACGTGTTCGTCTACTTCTCCTAAATTTATAAGTGCTATCAAATATAAATTTAAATATTTTGATCCAATGTTTTTTATATTGATAGTTAAATTAAATATGTAAATATATATACAACTAATTAATCATGAGTTCAATATTAGTCAGAGTTACAAATTGATGTTAGAGAGATAGTTCTCGGAATGATACAAAACTACTTCTGTGTGTTTGTCTAGTTCTCCTGATTATAAAAATGTTATCAAACATTATTGAGGCCAAATTAAATATATTTAATTTATTAACATAAATTTTTTAATACTAAACTATTTTAAAAAATTAAATTCGGATAAAAAAATCATTGGTTTCGATATATTAATGTAAATTTATATTTGAGAGCATTTATAAATTCAGGAGAAGTAGATGAACACGTAGGAACCGATTTCGTGTAATTCCGATATCTCTAGGTAGGGGTTTGGACTCAATTTATGTATTTATAATTAATTTTAATTCTGGGACGAATCCAGGATTCGTCCCAGATTCTGGGACGAATCTAGTAATTCGTCCCAGATTCTGGGACGAATCAAGGAATTCGTCCCAGAATTAAAATTAATTAAAAATACAAAAATTGAGTCCAAAACCCTACCTAGAGATTTCAGAATTACATGAAATCGGTTCCTACGTGTTCGTCTACTTCTCCTGAATTTATAAGTGCTCTCAAATATAAATTTAAATATTTTGATCCAATATTTTTTATATTGATAGTTAAATTAAATATGTAAATGTATATACAGCTAATTAATCATGAGTTCAATATGAGTCAGAGTTACAAATTGTTGTTAGAGAGATAGTTCTCGGAATGATACAAAACTACTTCTATGTATTTGTCTAGCTCTCCTGATTATAAAAATACTATTAAACATTATTGAGGCCAAATTAAATATATTTAATTTATTAACATAAATTTTTTAATACTAAACTATTTAAAAATTAAATTCGGATAAAAAAATCATTGGTTTCGATATATTAATTTAAATTTATATTTGAGAGCACTTATAAATTCAGGAGAAGTAGACGAACACGTAGGAACCGATTTCATGTAATTCCGATATCTCTAGGTAGGGGTTTGGACTCAATTTTTGTATTTTTAATTAATTTTAATTCTGGGACGAATCCTGAATTCGTCCCAGATTCTGGGACGAATTTAGTAATTCGTCGCAGAATCTGGGACGAATTCTTAGATTCGTCCCAGAATCAGGGACGAATTACTAGATTCGTCCCAAAATCAGGGACGAATCCTGGATTCGTCCCAGAATTAAAATAAATTATAAATACATAAATTGAGTCCAAAACCCTACCTAGAGATATCGGAATTACACGAAATCGGTTCCTATGTGTTCGTCTACTTTTCCTGAATTTATAAGTGCTCTCAAATATAAATTTAAATATTTTGATTCAATATTTTTTATATTGATAGTTAAATTAAATATGTAAATGTATATACAGTTAATTAATCATGAGTTCAATATGAGTTAGAGTTACAAAATGTATGTTAGAGAGATAGTTCTCGGAATGATACAAAACTACTTCTATGTGTTTGTCTAGCTCTCCTGATTATAAGAATGTTATCAAACATTATTGATGCCAAATTAAATATATTCAATTTATTAACATAAATTTTTTAATACTAAACTATTTAAAAAATTAAATTCGGATAAAAAAAATCATTGATTTCGATATATTAATTTAAATTTATATTTGAGAGCACTTATACATTCAGGAGAAGTAAACGAACACGTAGGAACCGATTTCGTATAATTCCGATATCTCTAGGTAGAGTTTTGGACTTAATTTATGTATTTATAATTATTTTTAATTCTGGGACGAATCCAGGATTCGTCCCAGATTCTGGGACGAATCTAGTAATTCGTCTCAGATTCTGGGACGAATTCTGGATTCGTCCCAAATTTTGGGACGAATAGTAAAATTCGTTGCTAAATTAGGGATGAAATTTGGGACGAAAAAGATTCATCACAAAATGACTTTTTATAAAACATCCCCTCATTTGGCCTAAACCCTATATCTAAAATTGAAGAGGCGCGCGCGCGCGGATTTGGAGCAGCGACACAGGTACATTATCTCCCTCTCTTTTCTTCTTTTCTCGCCTTCTACACCATCCCCTCATTTGGCCTAAACCCTAGATCTGAAATTGGAGAGGGGGGCGCGCGTGGATTTGGAGCAGCGCCACAGGTACATTCTCTCCTCCCTTTTCTTCTTTTCTCACCTTCTACACCTCCGGCGGGCGGCGGCAGCGCGGCGGGCGGCGGCGGCAGCGGGGCGCTGGCTGCGTCGCCCTCGAGCCGCTGACGTCGCCCACGAGCCGCTGGCCGCTGGCGGGCGGCGGCACCGGGCCGCGGGGCGCTGGCTGCGTCGCCCTCGAGCCGCTGACGTCGCCCACGAGCCGCTGGCCGCTGGCGGGCGGCGGCACCGGGCCGCGGGGCGCTGGCTGCGTCGCCCTCGAGCTGCTGGCGTCGAGGCAGAGGAAGCAGAGGCTGAGAGGAAGAGCCTGCTGCTGCAGAGGAAGACCCCCCAATGGAGGAAGAGGAAGCAGAGGAAGCAGTGGAAGCGGCGGCAGCGTCGGCAGCAGCGGCAGCAGCAGCCACGGAGGCAGACGAGTGAGAAGAAAATAAGTTGGAGACCAGCACTCCAATCAACTCACTCAGAGGCTGCTGCTGCTTCTTCCTCCTAGTGTTCTTGGCCCCTTCACCATTTTAAGGCCCCCTTCTTTTGCATGTTTCACCTTGAGGAGCAGCAGCAGCAGCCTCTGGTCTCTCCATGTCCCTCAGCTTGCAGATGGACCCTGAGCACCCAATCCTCTTGCTGTGCTCTTGGTGCTGGTGGTGTTTGCAGGTGAAGAAGCTCTTTAAAGCTCCCTTAGTGGAGGGTGTGTGTGGCTCCTCCTCCTCCTTCTCTTCCTCTTGTTCCTTGTTGTGAGGCTCTCTCTTCCTCATTGGTGTAGGTATCTCCTGGGCTCTTCTCCTTGCTTCTGCCATTGCAAAAATGGAAGCTGGAGCTGAGTTGGTGACTTCCATGATCATCTTGATGCTGTTGCTTGGAAGGTGGGAAGGCTTGATGGGTGCTATCTCTTTTTTATTGTGCAAGCCTCAAAGGAGTCAATTGCAGTAGCTTTTGCAGGAACAGCACAGAAAGAAGAGGAGGAAGAGCATACCATTTCTTTAAGGGCAAACAAGAAAATTTTGAAGGTAAAAAATTCTTATTCAAACACACTAATTACTTTAGTTAATCTAATGTGTTCAAGTATGATAATATCTAATGCATGCATCATATCTCTCCTTTGTGATGTATGTCAGTGTGTAATTTTCCACGACTGATTTTGACATCCTTTTCAACTTGTAAATATAATTCCATCTATGCAACTGCTATACCTCATTTTATCTTCTATCAAGTCTTCTTGTAGTTTATGGAGAGCAATGATCTTTTAATTTTCATCTTTGCTACCTTAACCGTAACATTTGTTTGTTATTAAATTCTTCCCTCTGAGCTATAATTATAAAGCATGAGTGATTATGCAATCTCACGGAATTTTTCTTTGAATATGCTGATTGCATTATGATCACACATGATCATCACTTCTTTGCATTTTTTTAAAACTTTGATGATCTTTTTGGATAGAGAGTTAAATTGTAGGTTTGAATTGTCTACTCTTGGGCTGATTGAGTGTATTGTTTGTTAAGCTATTTTATCTGATATTTTTTATTGTCCAGCTTATGCTAGATTGTCTTGTTTCCATCCTGAACTGAGTTACCTGGCATATGAAAAATCCCAAGCGCAATCTCTGGAGTTTCACAATGTGTAACATGCATTTCTTTATCTAATATTTGTATTGGACCATGGAAAATAAAGATATATACTTCTTTACAATGTTGATCACCTTAGCAGTATAATTTGATACTCAAAGCTTCAGGTGGACTTCACCCACTTATGTCAGTGTTTACTCTTTGCAGTCTAATTAGGAAGTATGTCTGGACAGAGACCCCGTGGTGATCAGATTACTCTTAGAGTCGTCGGTGACTGGTAAGTACATATGTAGTTTTTATATATTTCAGGTTAGATTTTGCTAATATATTTCATTTTTTGCTAAAGTTTGGTACCAGATGGTCTCATGCATTGGAAATCATGTGAAGCGACAAACTTAATATTAAGACAATAAAGTTCATTTTCACTCTCAGTACTCTTTTAATTCCTAATTTGTGGCATTAGTTCAGATAGTAGGTGGGTGGTCGGGTAGATACTTCTAGAGACTAAAAGCTGTTTATCCAATAGCATTAGAAGTTATGTTAATAACCATTGGGTTTTTCCTATGCTCTTTATCAGGGGAAGTCAAGAGTACAGGAAACTCTAATTGCTTTTAATTATCTCATAATTGCACATTAAAATGTGCTATGTTTGTTATTTATGAATGATTAGATATGATACACTGATAGCTCCTTCTGACTTCAATTCTTGAAAATATGGTCCTTGCTTTTGCAGTAGTTTCGTCAAAAGATGTCAAAGGAAGCAAATTGAGAGATGTCCTTGGCTATTTTTCTGTATGATGAAATGTTAATTGTTGTTTTCCTCGAGCTAGCATTCTTCTTCTCAACTCTGACCAATTTTGGTTTTATTAATTTTATTATTTTGTTACATGCAGCCGGTGTTGAAGAGAAGCTTGTTGAAATATTTGGTAACTATGGTCAAGTGAGTTTCTTGAATTTTGTCTATATGAAACAAGCTAGTATAGAGATCAATTGTTATATCATATCCATACACATATCTCTCTATAGTTGTCTTATATGATTTTGTCTTGTTTTCCATTTGCTAGCCATAAAACATATTTTGTTATGTTAACCACATTTCCTAAATAACTCATTCTGTTATTTGTTTGTTTATGTAGGAAAAGCAGAAAATGAAAGAAGCAAGATTGCCAATGGAAGAGGTTGATATCTTGATGTTCTTGTAGTTTTTTTCATGACTTTATGGATTTCTATGGATTGTATGTGATTATTTATCTTGTACTATATTTGGATGTTATCTGAATCATATGGATATGATGGTATGTTTCGTTTGGATGTTTTATATCTGTATGGATATTTGGATGTTTTATATTTGTATGAATATGATGATATATATTGATTGTACTATTTTATATTCGTATGGATATATTGAACGTAGTTAAATTGATAATATTCATTGTATTCGAATAAATTTGAATAATTTGAGAAGAATTTTGTAAAGAAAAAAATTTGTCCTCAACATGATCTCTCAGTTTTTGGGATGAATTTTTGGATTCGTCCCAAAATCTGTTGGGACCGATTGGCGAGCTAGAGGGGGGGGTGATTAGCTTCGATTCACTTGTAGATGATTTGTCGCGGCGGAAGACTTCAAGCAATCGCTAACACTTGGATTTTACTTGGTATCCACCCCGGTCGGGTGACTAATCCAAGGGTCCACTCTCCTCACACTCTCATACACTATGAAAGTCTCCTTCTTGAGGTGGAGAAACCTCTTACAAGCTTACAATGAGATACAACAAGAGGAAGCAAAAATACAATGGAAAATCTTACAAGATTTACAATATTAAGCTCACTTTGCTTTCCTTGCTATCTTCAAGCTTGTGGTTGCCTCTAGAACCTTGGAATTGCAGCAGCAATGTCCTCCACGACTTCCCTTGAGATGGCACCGAAGGAGGAGAAGAATAGCAGAAGAGATGCTCCTTCAAACCTGCGCGAAAGACCTTATACCCGACACCTAGGGTTTGGTAATCGATTACCCAATCGATTACCACGTAGGATTTAGCCGTTCAACGGCTAGTTTTCGAACGGTAATCGATTAGCCAATCGATTACCCGTGCCCTGAATCGATTACCCAATCGATTCAGAGCTTCTCTGTTCTCTCGCGCAAACTCTGTGATCGATTACCCCAATCGATCAAGAGACACCTTAATCGATTGACCAATCGATTAAGGGAAGGCTGAATCGATTACCCAATCGATTCAGCCACCCTCTGTCCTCTCGCAAAAACTTCCTTAATCGATCCACTGATCGATTCACTCAATCGATTACCCAATCGATTGAGTCCAACCTAACTTGCTCCCACAAGTCTAGGATCCCCTACCAAGTATCCAGTCAACCCCGTTGACTGACCTGGATTTTTACTGCCTAGCTCCCAGCTCGGACTTGACCTGGTTCCCAACCAGATTCGCCTAACCCTCGAGTTAGGTCTAGTCTCTCGGTAGACTTCCACCTTGCCAGCATGCAATCTCCCCGATCCATCTGGACTTCACCTAGTCCCACTAGGTCTTTTCCCTTGCCAGCGTGCGATCTCCCCGATCCACCTGGACTTCACCTAGTCCCACTAGGTGTGCCTAGTCCCACTAGGTCTTTTTCCATGCCAGCGTGCGATCTCCCCGATCCACCTGGACTTCACCTAGTCCCACTAGGTGTGCCTAGTCCCACTAGGTCTTTTTCCATGCCAGCGTGCGATCTCCCCGATCCACCTGGACTTCACCTAGTCCCACTAGGTCTTTCCCAGTCAAGTCTCCAGTCAACCTTGACCCACTTGACTCACACATCATGACCACTCAAACATCATTATCAAACATCGAAACATACACCTCAAGCTCACCCGAGCTTGCTAGACTCAAGCTCACCTGAGCTTTGTCAAACTAGGTCAACCCTGACCTAACCAAGATTGCACCAACAATCTCCCCCTTTTTGATGTTTGACAATATGTTTGAGAAAGACTAAACCCTATTAGCCTTTCAATCTCTCCCAAATTTCTCCCCCTTTGACACACATCAAACCTCTCCCCGAGAGTCTATATGGTCAAAGGTATACCCAATGAAAATCCCATACTTTTCATTGAACCTATGCTCAACCTTGAGCACTCATGAAGATTCCCGATCTCCATTCATTCACTTATACAAAAAAATAAAAATTCAACCACATGTTGTTAAGGAAGACCTCCCCCTCAAAACATGCTCTAAACCTCTATCATTGCATCAACAATGATTTTTGAGTTCCTAAACCTTTAGGAAAACTCAACTTGAGGTAATTGAGATTTTGAAATTCAAAATTTGAACCCAAAACTCTCCTTAACCCTTAAATGTTCACCAAACCATTTCCCTTGTTGATCTCACAATGAAATTTACCCAAATATACTTATAAAAGTATTTCAAGGGTGTAGGGATTGTTAGGTTACTCAAAAATGGGTTAACGGACTGAAACTAGACAGTTTCAGACTTATCAATCGATTGGAGTTGGGGACCAATCGATTACGGCCTGCCTTAATCGATCAGCCGATCGATTACGGCTACCTGTAATCGATCACCAGATCGACTACCCGAGCTTCTGTGCTCGTAAAAGCATCAACCAATCGATTGACCAATCGATTGGCCATGGTCCCAATCGATCACCTGATCGATTGGGAGTTTCTGAATTCTGAAAACAATTTCAGATCCGAAATTCAGAAACCCCTAAATAATTCTACAAAATTCGAAAAATTCTAAAATTTTGTGTAGACATTATTTATACCATATACTATCAAGGAAAAATAAGTTTCTATGAAAATAACCTTTATTTCCAAAGATTGACACAAAATTTGAAACCATTGAAATACTTCAATGTTTTACTCTATTTTGTATCCAATTCATCAATGATGAGTGCTAGCAAAAGATAGTCTTCACCAAGGTTTTGCAAGATAGTTTTAAAATGTTTTTCAAAAACAATTTCCAACCATGTTCCTTGGGCTAAATGCACATGACTTGTACATTAGCTTTCCCAATGATTGGAGTTCATTTAAAATTCTTATTTTGATGAGACTAAAACTCAATTTTATGCACTTTATTAACACCTTGAGTTTTGTTCATCACCCTAACATCTCACTTGCTTCTAGTGTGTCTCAAAAACACATACAAGTCACCTTATAGTCTTAGTGAGATGTAAAAGTCATATTCTCCCTAAACTAAGGGTTCATGCATTTCTATCTAGACATTATAAGCTTTGATCATCCACCTAGGATGTCAATTAATGTCAATGTCCTTAAGTTCAATAAAAATTGATTTATGCATGATTAATGACTATGACATGCATCATATTAGGTTTTTCAAAAGAAATTATAACTAGATGATGCATGTATGACATGACATGTAATATTTTCATAATAAATATGAATGATGAAATATGATGTCATGGCATGTGATAGGGCATACAAAACATGGCATAGTGTCATAAAAGCATATACCTAGATTTCCTATCTAAGTATCAATAACTCATCGCTAAGCCATTGATAATCCTAACTTGCCCTAATTTCCAAGATAATGCCAAAACTCCCCAACTTGGCCTATCTTTGGATTCTAACCTAGTTGTGCCAACTTTATCAAGTTTAATCCTCCAAAAATATAGTTTGGCACAAATTTACTCCTCCTAGAGTAAATAAATGAATCCTTCATTTTCAAGGATAATAATTCCTTAAAAATGTCCCAAAGTGCCAACTACATCAAGGTTGGGTTAACTACCCTTCCAATTAGAGTTGACACTCCCTAGACCTATCTAGGGTGTGGCGAACACACTCTTAGGAACCCAAAACCTATTGGTGCTCCTTGGGTGTTCTAGGTATTCACTAGGGATACCTTCCCTTGATACCTTCCTAGTGACTTTTCTAGACTTTTCGGAAGCCTTAGTCACCTTTGTCTTGTCTTGGTCAACCCTAGGGATAGCTTCCCTTGTGGCCTTGACTTGACTTCTAGACCTAGATTTAGTTCCATATTTATATGGAACTCTATGATAGGATGGACCATCATCCTTAGTCTTAGGTTTGTATCCCAAACCTTTCTTGCTCCTAGAAGGTCCTTGACTTCCTAGATCTAGGTTTTGACCTTTTGATCCCTTAAATAGATTTTCTATTCTTTTGAGGGATTTTTCTAATTTATCAAGTTTTGACCTCAAAACTTGATTTTCGATCATTACCTCCTCAAGGCTTGGTTTTCTAGTATAGCCTTGGTGATTGTTTTTCTTAGCCTTGGATTGGGTAGGTCTACCTTGGAAATTCCTAATTTGTTCCCTATCCTTAGAGGTGGTAGTCCTAGCATGGAAAGCTCTATAGTTTTCCTTAGGGTTTTTATACCTCCTATTTTCATGATAAATAGCATTAAAATGATAATGGTTATCTCTAGCATGCATATTATCATGATTTAAATAAGTACCATTATCTAATGGTACCTTAGTGTTATTCTTGGAGGCTCCCCCTTGACTTGAGCTCCTCCTTTTAGCCTTGGTCGGATTCTTCCCCTTTGGACATTGATTTCGATAATGTCCCTTTGCTTTGCATGAGAAGCACACAATGTGCTTCTTATCCTTCTTTGCCACGGGGCCGACCTCCTTTGGCTTCTCTTTGGTCTTGGGTGCCACTAGCACCTTCTTCTTGACCAATTTGGGACACTTACTCTTATAGTGTCCTCTTTCCCTACACTCAAAGCAAATAATGTGATCTTTATTTTTGCAAATTGAAATGTTTATACCTTTGCTTGTAGGGGTGGCACTTTCTTCTTCTTCATTGACATTGGAATATGATGTTGAAGCTTGTCTTTGATCCGATGCCAATGACACATTTTGCTCCCCCTCAATCCTAGAGGTGGAGGCTTCTTGAATTTCCTCTTCAACCCTTGAGGTAGAGGCTTCTTGAGCTTCATCTTCGGATGTTGAGCACCTCTCAACTTCCGAGTCCTCTTCACTTGATGAATCTCCCTCTTCGGATTTTTCTTGATTTAGTATAGTGGAGGGATCTTCATGAAGCCTTGCCAATGTGCTCCAAAGCTCTTTGGCGTCTTTGAATTCTCCAATCTTGTCCAAGATGGTGCTTGGCAAAAGGTTGACCAATAGCTTGATCACTTTGTAGTTGGCCTCGCATCTCTTGATTTGCTCCTCATTCCATTTGCTTTTCTTGAGGAGTTTTCCTTTTGTGCTTGTTGGAGCTTCAAAACCCTCCATTAGAGCAAACCATTGCTCTATCTCCATCATGAAGAAATTTTCGATCTTTGACTTCCAAAGACCAAAATTTGCCTTGTCGAATGGTGGAGGTGCCCTTGTGTCATAGCCAAACTCCATCTTTGAAGTTGAAACCCTTAAATGATGACTTCTTGAAATTAGGGTTTCTTCCAACTTCTTCTTCTTCCTCTAGCTCTTGCCCTCTTGGCGATGAGTCCAAAGAAGAGCAACCTTGCTCTGATACCACTTGTTGGGACCGATTGGCGAGCTAGAGGGGGGGGGGGGTGATTAGCTTCGATTCACTTGTAGATGATTTGTCGCGGCGGAAGACTTCAAGCAATCGCTAACACTTGGATTTTACTTGGTATCCACCCCGGTCGGGTGACTAATCCAAGGGTCCACTCTCCTCACACTCTCATACACTATGAAAGTCTCCTTCTTGAGGTGGAGAAACCTCTTACAAGCTTACAATGAGATACAACAAGAGGAAGCAAAAATACAATGGAAAATCTTACAAGATTTACAATATTAAGCTCACTTTGCTTTCCTTGCTATCTTCAAGCTTGTGGTTGCCTCTAGAACCTTGGAATTGCAGCAGCAATGTCCTCCAAGACTTCCCTTGAGATGGCACCGAAGGAGGAGAAGAATAGGAGAAGAGATGCTCCTTCAAACCTGCGCGAAAGACCTTATACCCGACACCTAGGGTTTGGTAATCGATTACCCAATCGATTACCACGTAGGATTTAGCCGTTCAACGGCTAGTTTTCGAACGGTAATCGATTAGCCAATCAATTACCCGTGCCCTGAATCGATTACCCAATCGATTCAGAGCTTCTCTGTTCTCTCGCGCAAACTCTGTGATCGATTACCCCAATCGATCAAGAGACACCTTAATCGATTGACCAATCGATTAAGGGAAGGCTGAATCGATTACCCAATCGATTCAGCCACCCTCTGTCCTCTCGCAAAAACTTCCTTAATCGATCCACTGATCGATTCACTCAATCGATTACCCAATCGATTGAGTCCAACCTAACTTGCTCCCACAAGTCTAGGATCCCCTACCAAGTATCCAGTCAACCCCGTTGACTGACCTGGATTTTTACTGCCTAGCTCCCAGCTCGGACTTGACCTGGTTCCCAACCAGATTCACCTAACCCTCGAGTTAGGTCTAGTCTCTCGGTAGACTTCCACCTTGCCAGCATGCAATCTCCCCGATCCATCTGGACTTCACCTAGTCCCACTAGGTCTTTTCCCTTGCCAGCGTGCGATCTCCCCGATCCACCTGGACTTCACCTAGTCCCACTAGGTGTGCCTAGTCCCACTAGGTCTTTTTCCATGCCAGCGTGCGATCTCCCCGATCCACCTGGACTTCACCTAGTCCCACTAGGTGTGCCTAGTCCCACTAGGTCTTTTTCCATGCCAGCGTGCGATCTCCCCGATCCACCTGGACTTCACCTAGTCCCACTAGGTCTTTCCCAGTCAAGTCTCCAGTCAACCTTGACCCACTTGACTCACACATCATGACCACTCAAACATCATTATCAAACATCGAAACATACACCTCAAGCTCACCCGAGCTTGCTAGACTCAAGCTCACCTGAGCTTTGTCAAACTAGGTCAACCCTGACCTAACCAAGATTGCACCAACAAAATCAAGGATAAATTCTTGATTCGTCCTTGAATCTGGGACAAATTCACTGATTCGTCCCAGAATCAGGGACGAATTCATTGATTCGTCCCTGAATCTGGGACGAATCAGTGAATTTGTCCCAGAATCAGGGACAAATTCACTGATTCGTCCCAGAATCTGGGACGAATTCAAAGATTCGTCCCTGAATCTGGGACGAATTCACTGATTCGTCCCAGATTCAAGGACGAATCAATGAATTCGTCCCTGATTCTGGGACGAATTATTGATTCGTCCCTGAATCCAGCACGAATTATTGGATTCGTAACTAAATTACATTTTGGGACGAATTTATATTCGTCCCAGAATCTGGGACGAATCATCAAATTCGTCCCAGAATCTGGGACGAAACTTCAAATTCGTCCCAGATTCTGGGACGAATATTCAAATTCGTCCCAGATTCTGGGACGAATCATCAAATTCGTCCCAGAATCTGGAACGAATTTGATGATTCGTCCCAGAATTTGCAACGAAACAGGTTCGTCGCAAAGTTTAGATTTGTGGGTACTGAATTTTGGGACGAATTTGTTTTCGTTGCAATTTGGCAACGAATTTTGGGACGAATTTTGGGATAGAGTTTGGGACGAATTTTATTTTCGTTGCAATTTAGCAACGAATTTGGGGACGAAAAAATAATTTCGTCGCCAAATTCAGGGACGAATCTGGATTTTTGTCCCAAAATTTGGCGACGGCAAATCTGCAACGATTTTTTTTTGTCGCCAAATTCGTCCCTAAATTTTTTGGGACGAATTTTTTTTTAAAATTCGTCCCAGAATGGTTGTTTTTTTGTAGTGAGTTATACTTCATTGTTTACCTTATGTTCTTAACTGTTATAAGTTTTTACTTAACTTTGAATTGTGTTGCCATAAATCAAAAAGGGAGAGATTGTTGGTGCAGGAAGACCATATCGAACCTTGTTTTGATATTGGCAAAGGATTCAAAGTTAAGTTTATTTGTGATCTAACAATGTCACTTAAGTGTGCAGGAAAAGTCCTAGCGAAGGGCTGCTAGACACCTGGCGAAGGACTGCCAGGAAACAAAGTCCTAGCGAAGGATTGCTAGGCACCTGGCGAAGGAATGCCAGGATAGAAAGCCCTAGTGAAGGACTGCTAGGCACCTGGCGAAGGAATGCTAGGATACAAAGCCCTAGCGAAGGATGTAGGGTTTTTCGGGCCGCGAAAACCACTTTTCCGCGTCGCGGAAACCCCGAAAACCCCAAGAAAGGATCCAAGCGAAGAAAAACATTTCGAAAATCCTACGAGTGCTCGTTTACATGCTTCAAAACCCGATCTACTCCTAGATCTAAAGAAGGTTAAACCGTTTTTACCTTTGGTGCGTGCCCCGCTTAATCCCGCTAGCTCCTTTTGGATGTCGGATCTCTAGGACGTCAAGTGCCATCCCTCTAGAAGTATCCACACAAGCAAGAGAGTGGAGAGGAGATCCCAAAAGTGTGCTAGCACTAGTAGGGGTCTCGGCAAGGTGAGAGGAGAGGGAAAGCCAAACAAAAACCAAAACCAAGGAGGAGAAAAAAAATGATCACCACCACACACAAAACTTCTCTTTTGTGTCTTAAGTGGCCGGCCACAACTTTGTGTAACCCCCATTTGAATTCAAAATTCAAATGGGGAGGTTACTTAGTCTTGATGATGATGCCAAGTCATCACTTGGTCAAGGCAAGTCAAGGTGATGTGGCTTGAGTCAAGTCAAACTTGCCTCTTATGGACTTTCCATATTTAGCCAAAGTCAAACTTTGACTTCATTATTCTCTCATGATTAGATTCATCCAACACTTGGATCAAACTCGAGTCCAACTCAAGTTGTCTAATTTGAGTCAAGCCAAACTTGCCTTTTATGGACTTTCCATATTTAGCCAAAGTCAAACTTTGACTTCATTATTCTCCCATGATTAGATTCATCCAACACTTGGATCAAACTCGAGTCCAACTCAAGTTGTCTAATTTGAGTCAAGTCAAACTTGCCTTTTATGGACTTTCCATATTTAGCCAAAGTCAAACTTTGACTTCATTACTCTCGGTCCATCATATGAACTTGTTCTCCATCTATTGCTCTATGTGTGTGACCCTATAGGTTCTTGTAACGTTGGCAATGCCCTTAAACCTATTTAAGGACATAAGCAATGAGAGGTATCTAGCAACACATCATTGCTACCCAAGTTACAAGAATGTCGAGATCCAACATCACCATTGTGACTAATAATTGTGACCATCACAATATGTGACAACGTCCTTCTATCCTCGATATCTAGATTGATCTTTCATGAGGCATAGACCGTGTCATCCTCAAATCAATCTATGTGTCTTGAACTCCAAGTAGACTCACTATAATCAAATAAGCTCAATATCTCATATTGCCTTATTTGGGCATGGTCATGCACTTAGTGATCTCACTCTATCAAGACTATGATATCTCTCCCGTCATATAGGAGGGATAGATCCCATCTACATCACTCACATCCCTCCGCATAATTTGTTACATACCCAGTAATCGCCTTTATAGTCCACCCAGTTACGGGTGACGTTTGACGAAACCAAAGTACATAACTCCTTATGTAGGGAACTATGGTGACTTCAGGTCTAAGGACTAATAGTCATACTAATAGTCACATGAGAAAGTATATGACACTCATATAACGATCCATGATACTTTCTCATGGCGGGCCATTCAGTATACATTCTCTAATGTATACCCATGTGTCAACTTGATATATCA
This sequence comes from Boesenbergia rotunda, assembly GCA_024364735.1. Classification (NCBI taxonomy): domain Eukaryota; kingdom Viridiplantae; phylum Streptophyta; class Magnoliopsida; order Zingiberales; family Zingiberaceae; genus Boesenbergia; species Boesenbergia rotunda. The sequence continues at coordinate 177,329 of JAGFNQ010007114.1, read as the reverse complement.
TATTCATGACTTGTGAGATCAAGTCATCATGTTGACCTACATGCTAGTCTCTATGCATTAACATTGTCCTTGAATGTTAATACTTGACTAGGAATAATTAAGAGTAGTGTTCTCTATATCATCTCACTATCGATTCAACTAATCGATTGATATAGATAAGAACCTTCTACTCAAGGACGTTATTATACTAAGTTATTTGGCACCAATACACATAAGTACATTAACCATAAGAAATGCCTTTATATATAAGAAATATATATACAAGAATATGATACAATGAGTCCAAAAAGTAATCATCATATGATTGGCTCTAGGGCTCTCACTAACAAAGGAATGCTAGGCACCTGGTGAAGGAATGCCAGGATACAAAGACCTAGCGAAGGACTGCTAGGCACCAGGCGAAGGATTGCTTGGAGCCGAAGACCTGGCGAAGGACTGCTGGGCACCAGGTGAAGGACTGCTTGGTACTGAAGACCTGGCGAAGGACTGCTAGGCACCAGGCGAAGGACAACTTGGTATCCAAGACCTGGCAAAGGACCGCTAGGCAAAAGTCCAACCGGAGGAGCCGGTTGGCAATAGGTAAATTCTCCTGAGAGGAGTAGGTGAGGACGCGTTCCCCGTCGAGGGAACAGTAGGCGTCGGTTCGACCTAGGGCTCCATTTGGGAGGCCCAAAGTCAGAACCAAGACAACTAAGGCTGTATAAAATTAATATAATATTGCTCTATGTTGTTTTGGACTAACCCTGGATGCAGGACCGAAGGAACGAGTGTCTGCAGCTCAGAGAGCCTCAAAGGAGTGAGGCGGAAGCTGAGTAGGGCGCCTGGAGTGTCCCGGGCGCCCCCAAGGCGAACACAAAACAAAGTAAAGCAAAATGAGCTTCAGCAGCTTATGGGCAGGGCGCCCCCGTGCTCCCGGGCGCCCCCAGTTGAAGCTAACCCAGCGAAGCCAACGGATAAGAGGAGACCTGGTCAACCTCGGCGCCCCCAGCGTTCCGGGCGCCCCCGTCAAAGCCTGATCCTGAGTTTTAAGGGATCAGAGCTGACCGAGAGAGAATCGGATCGGCTGACACGGGGGGGGGGGGGGAGCGCCCCCGACGTTCCGGGCGCCCCCAGGGGCTATAAATAGGCCCTCGACCCCAAGGCTTCCAACAAATAATTCTGTCAACGCTTCTACGCTCTTCTACTCCCGCGCTCTGCTCCGGAAACCTCCCAACTCGAGATACAAGGGCCGACGACGTCCCTCCGCTCCGAAAATTCAATCTACACCGGACGTCGGTAACGAAGAGCTTTCTTTAAAGTTTACATTACTATACTTGTAATTCAATCTTGTAAACTGGTTTTGCGAAAATATAGAATTGCCGACAGAAAACGGTCAACGACCGTGGGCCTTGGAGTAGGAGCCGACCGCGACTCCGAACCAAGTAAAAAACTTGGTGTTTGCATGTTTGATTTAAATTTCCGCTGCGTAATTTCTCTAACTTATTAATCCGAATGTTTTACGATATTCACCCCCCTCTATCGTTTCTCTCGATCCAACATTTTTTGTTATGTTTTGGATAACTTCGCATTACTTATAATGACAAAAAAAACTTTTTTATTCAAAACATGTATTAAAATTAAATTCAAATTCAAAACAAAAGTAGGGTTTTAATTACCTGCTTTACAAAATTATCCACTAAATGCCTCAAACAATACGCATGGTGACTACCCACAAATAGTTGCTCAACTGCCTTCATAATCCCAGGGTGTCTATCAGAGAAAAATGTGAACTTATTGAATGGAATACTTTGATATGAAAGTAGCACACTTCTCAAAAGATAACAAAACCATTCCCAATTATCATCATTCTCTGCATTCACTACCGAATTGCTTATTCACTACCGAATAAGCAATTGTGAAAAGATCATCATTGGCATCCTTCAACACAGCAACTAGGATACTACCTTTATACTTATTCTTTATATGAGTCTCATCCAAAAAAATCAACGGCCTACAACCAGTAACAAAACCAACTGCACATGCATGAAAATAAATGAATAGCCGTTTAAATTTATTAGTTACAGGATCAACCTCACACTCAGTAATACTGCTAGGATTTGTTTCTCAAATAACATGACAATACCATCTTAACCTATCGTAGCATCTCGTCTCTGTACCATGAATATCATGCATCGCTAATTCCTTGTCTTTTCATACTTTGCGATAGTCTAACTCTACCCCATAATCTCTTTGCAAGTCTTTTTGAATTGTACAAGGGCGATAAGAGGGCTCTTCTCTCAATTTTTCTTTCACCACATTAGCAATCCAAGTTGCATCAGTTTTAGGATGTCCTCTAGTACGTAGATTATTCTCGCCACATGTATCCTGCAGGTTACATTTTCGGATCCCAAATATACCATCTGCTTTATAATTTGAAGCATAAATTCTCCATCCACAACTCCTTTCACTACGAATAGCAATAACCTTCTCGCTGTCATTTTTTCTATATAAAAATGAGTGTCTTGTAGCAACAGCATAGTTTTTAACACATCTTCTAAAATCAGCAGCATCCGTAAATGTTTGCCCTTCACCATGAATGCAATTAATCCAAGCATCTATAGTATTCGACAATAAGGTGTGTTCAATCTCCTCATCACTCCTAGATTGTGTCTGTTCCTCCTCAACCCTTACCAGTTTAATACAAAATTATTAGGATGAACCATACACAAATAAGTATAAAATAAGGACATACCATACATACATAATGAAAGATATTGAATTTAAATCAGATCAGTAGTGTCAAATAAACCATATCATATGCACTTATGCTAGAAGTAACATAACATATTATAAAAACAAAAATATGAAATGCTTACCTCTTCAAATTTAGGTTGCCAATGTATGCATTTCTAGTCTCTACCCTCAAATCGATCATACTGAGCTTCAAACACATATGAAGATGTATCATATTCAGGACATCATCATCGTCATTCAAAGTCATGTACATCTTATGTTGTGGTGCTATGTATTGCAGAATCATAGATTCAGGAGTAATCTCCGCACATTTTTTGCCAAGACTCACAAATATATCCTGCAAACTACAACCACTGAAAATTGAAATCACAAACAACTTATTCTTGTACTTACAACTACCCAAAAATGCAAGGTTGCAAGGCCCAGTTCCAGATTTCAATTTTCGACTTAATCCACAAAAATATAACATTTTATTCAAATATAAACTGAATATCAATATTCATATAAACTGAAGATCAATGTAACACAAATTTTTTCTCCATCAACCAAATATTGGCCATCAACTCGACAATCAACCAAAAACACACGAAAATCCCACAATCAACCAACAACTAAACGCAAATCTCATTGAATACACATAATAAAAAAAACTAAATGCAAATCTCATGGAATCATTCAATCAAAAAAGATCAAACTCAGACTCACTGATAAAGGTGTGATCGCCTCTTTGAGTTAGGGCTAGAATGCGTGGCGTTACCAGTTTGGGCTGCGGGCCAAAAAATGAGCTGAAAAATTATGATTCCCTCTTTGAGTTACGGCAAGAAGGTGTGGCGCTACCAGTTGGGGCTTCGGTCGGAAAAATGAGTTGAAAAGGTGTGATCTCCTCTTCGATTTTGGCTTCCAATGCATCAACATCGGCTTTGTTCGTCAGATTTTAGAGAAGGAACACGAAGGTGAGTTAGGGTAGGCGTTGCAGTTGGTGGTTCGGGCGGAAATTTTGAGCTACCTACATATGAGTTTTAATTAAATTCATGGGCAATTTAGTAAATACACATTTTCAAGGGAGTTGCAATTGGGCATCAGGTTTTGGCAGGGAGTTGAAACTCATTTTCTTTGACCTGGGGACTGAATGCAGAGTTTGACCTGCCATTAGGGATTTTAAGCCAATTTACCATTATTTTTTAAATATATATATCACTTTCCTAAGTCCAGTTATTAATGGAATATCTTTAGGTAATTTTGTGCCAGTGTTTAGGCAATCTTATTTTAAGTGGTTACGGAGAGGATCTATCTTAATCTATCGGCTTTTTATCAAACGATGTATGTGAGAATTATGAATTATCAAAAGGTATACTGAGGTTTTCTTTTTACCAAAAGACGCATCAAATTTAGTGATCTTCCTCTTATACCCCTCTTGCTAAAAAATCTCTTTCTCAATTAGAATTTCGAGACATCTAAACAACTTTTTCAGACTTTGCAATTTAAAATAATATATTAGGAGAGTCGGCTAAAAAATGTAAGGTAAACAAAGAAACTAAAAAGAATTTATATTTATTTAATATAACTAAATATATTAAATATTTCAATTAAAAGAAACATCTCTTTCCGCATGATTTCATAAATATAAAGAGATATTTTTTTATATTTGATTAATATAAATTAATATATTAAATAATATATTAATAAATATATTAATATATAAAAAATCTATCACAGCACATGATTTCAGGCCCACGTTGGGCCTGAAATCAGATGTGGACTCAAATTTTTTTTTCATTTTAAAAATATTTTTTATAATATTTAATCTTGATTTATTAAATTAATTATTTATAGGATAATCTTTTATATAATGCTACAAGCTATGACAAAATCCTCTCATTTTATTGAAATACTTAGGTATGATCAAAAGATTCTTATATTTGTTTAAACTAGAAATAAGAAGGTTCCACCTGGATACTATCTAAATACACAATACATAGTAAAATTGAGTTCTTTGCAGACCATCAACTCATATTTTCAGAATTTATTGCAATAGGACTTTTGTAGGTCCATCAGTAGGTTTCGGTAAAAAGTGGTAATATAGATCCTGAAATCACGCTGTGCCATTTGGAATTTCAACTAAATTTGTTGCTATTATGGTAATCAACTCATATTTTCAGGCTTGGAGAGGTACTGGGATCCTTATCCTCACGTCTGGTTCAAGCTATTGTATGGTAACAAGTGGTTTAGACTTTAATTTCAGACCCACTCTATAAGGGCCTGAAATCTTTTGATTTCAGACCCAATGTGGGTCTGAAATCAGATGACTTCAGGCCCAATATGGACTCAAAATTTTTTTTATTTAAAAAATATTTTTTATAATATTTAATAATAATTTATTAAATTAATTATTTATAGGGTCATCTTTTATATAATTCTACAAGTTGTGACAAAATTCTCTCATTTTATTAAATACTCAGGTATGATCAAAACATGCTTACATTTGTTTAAACTTGAAATAAGAATGTTCCATCTGGATACTACATAAATACACAATACATACCAAAATTGGGTTCCTTGCAAACCATCAACTCATATTTTCAAAATTTGTTGCAATAGGACTTTTGTAGGCTCATTTGTGGGTTTCGATGGAAATCCATTGATGGACCTAGGATATTTAGATTTCTCAATACTCGATATCACTAGTTCGAGTTGAGCTAGAAGATGGTATTTGTGGTGTCAAAACTTAGTCCTAATGAATATCAATTATGTTCTCATACTGTATCAGTTAGCACAGAACGATGCAGCAACAATACAGAATCATAGCTTGTTTTAGTAAATCATACATATCTCTTTAATTTTGCTCATAAATATATTTTATTATCTATTTTAATTATTTTTTACATTTATATGTTTTATTTATATCTGTATTATATTCCTTTATTATATTTTTACTCTATAAATTATATGTATTTATTTATATTATATATTTCTTTTTTCTTTATAATTCCTTATAAATAAAATTTATAAATGTAAAAATAATTAAGATAGATAATAAAATATATTGATGAGCAAAATTAAAGATATAAGGATGATTTACTAAAACAAGATATGATTCTACATTGTTGCTGTATCGATCTGTGCCAACTGATACGGTATGAGAACATAATTGATATTCATTAGGACTAAATTTAGACACCACAAATATCATCTTCTAGTTCAACTTTAACTAGTGATATCGAGTATTGAGAAATCTAAATATCCTAGGTCCATCAGTGGATTTCCACCGAAACCCACAGATGGACCTACAAAAGTCCTATTGCAACAAATTCTGAAAATATGAGTTGATGGTCTACAAGGAACCCAATTTTGCTATGCATTGTGTATTTAGGTAATATCCAGATGGAACCTTCTTATTTCAAGTTTAAACAAATGTAAGCATGTTTTGATCATACCTGAGTATTTCAATAAAATGAGAGGATTTTATCACAACTTGTAGAATTATATAAAAGATTACCCTATAAATAATTAATTTAATAATTCATGATTAAATATTATAAAAAATATTTTTAAAATGGAAAAAATTTTGAGCCCACGTTGGGCCTAAAGTCATCTAATTGCAGGCCCACACTAGGCCTAAAATCAAATCATTTTAGGCTCAGCGTGGGCTTGAAATCATGTGTTGTGATAGACTTTTTTATATATTAATATATTTATTAATATTAATCAAATATAAAAAAACAACTCTTTATATTTCTGAAATCAGAGATGTTTCTTTTAATTGAAATATTTAATAATTTATTTATACTAAATAAATATAAATTCTTTTTAGTTTCTTTGTTTACCTTACGCTTTTGTAGTCGACTCCCATAATATATTATTTTAAATTAAGATCTCTCAAAATTTTAAATTAAGATCACTAAATTTGATGCGCCTTTTGGTAAAAAGGAATCCTCGATACGCCTTTTGGTAATTCTTAATTCTCACATGCGTCGTTTGGTAAAAAGTCGTTAATCTATTTATCTTTTAGTCATTATGGAGAGGATCTATCTTAATCTATTTATCTAAAAGAGAGAAAGATAAAAAAAATCAAACAAATATAGGGATAGGAAGAGAATAAAAAATAAAATAAATCTTTTTATTTATCTTGATTGAGGAATATGGATACATACAACTTAATTTTATTAATGAAAAGGAGCATATATGTTATTTTTTATATGATATAATTTTACGAGTTAAAAAGGATACATACAATATTTATATGCGTGCGTGTGCCATTCTATGTCTGTGGCAGTGTTCTCGACTAAGTTCACATGTCGGGGCGTCCGAATCAGATATGAGCACCCTGACATGCACTCAGTTGCGGAAAATAATGTGGATATATATATATATATATATATATATATATATATATATATATATATATATATATATATACCCTATTAATTTATAGTGCTTACCTTGTGAGTATAAGTATATATATTTTTTATTTATTTTGAGTTTAGGATTTAAAATTTAGCCTTTAAAGTTGACTTACAATATTTAAGCTACAAAAATTTTAAAAATTAAAATTAAAATTACACTTGGGCAAGAACCCTAGCTAGAGAGAGAGAATTATTAGCCTCCACGCTCATCTATGCCCACACAACTGAGTGCGCTTCTGTGTGCCTAATCACTTTCTAACGCCCCGAGTGATCAAAATTGATTCGGGGTGTCCGAAAGCTTGCTTAATCGTCCTTGCATGGCACACTGATAAAATATACAGACTAACAATTATATATATATATAGATGATATCATGCACATTCTTAGATGAGCGACCATAGGCGACATTCGACGTGGACGATTTGACACAACATTATGACAAATTTCATCTCTTTCCTTTCTCATTTTTTGCAATGAAATAAAATTCTCACTTCTCTATCTTTTGATTGTACGTAACAACTACTGTGACGTTGGTTTTATACCACAACTTAAATACATTAGCAACACTATGATGTTAATTGTTTTTTAAAAAATCACACCGCCTTTATGCTGATTAATGCTGATTTTTAAAAATCAGCATCAAGGTGGCCACAACTTAAATACACCACCATTGTGATGTTGTTTTTTTTTTAAAAATAGCACTACCTAGAAACTAGTACCGAAAGAGGTGCTGGTTTAAAAATCAATTCCAAAGGGTGGTATTGATTTTTAAAAATCAACATCACCTAGGTGCTGTTTCAGGGAAACCAACACTACACCTTAAATATATAAGCCATCGCTGTAGTCCTGTTTTTAAGAAAACAACATCAACTTGTTGTTGGTTTCTCTAAAGTAGCACTAAGGTAGTGTTAATTTTTATTGGTGTTGGTTTTTGAAAATTAACATCAAAATAGTGCTGATTTTTTAAAACCATCAGTAAGGGGTTATTGGGTAATTAAGTCGTGGTGCTAATTTTTAAAAATCAGTATCACGGTGATTATGCATGCAATCAAAGAAGATAGAGGAAAAAAATTTTATTTAGAAAAAGAGAAAAGTTGTTACATGTAGATGAGAGAGTAAAGAGATGAGATTTGCCACAATACGACTTTAGATCGCTAGAACTAGCACCACCTTGATGATGGTTTAGGGAAACTAGCACTGAATATGGTGTCGATTTAGGAAAAACAACGCCATTAAAAACCAACATCGAATATGGTGCTGATTTAGGGAAACCAACATCATTAAAAACCAAAAATCAACACTAAATATAGTGTTGATTTAGGGAAATTAACACTATTAAAAACCACACCACTTTTGGTCTTGATATGTAAAAACCAACACCAAAAGGTGGTGCTAGTATTTAAAAAACAACATCACAGCGGTGACTGGTGTCTTTAAGTTGTAGTGTTGATTTAGAGAAACCAACACCACTTTCAACAAGCATCACCCTTGAAAACCAACACCAAGGTGATGCTATTTTTTTAGAAAATAACATCACAACTGTGGCTGGTGTATTTAAGCTGTGGTGTTAGTTTTTCAAAATCAACGCCATAATAGTTATTACATGCACTAGAAAAAAAAAGAAAAATTTTATTTTGTTACCTACAAATGAGAGAATTAAAAAAATAAGATTTATCATAATGCTATTAAATCGATTGTCCATGTTGGATATTGTCTACGTATATGTCTACGTTGGCTAACCTAAGGATGTGTAGTATATATATCTCTCACATAAAAGGGAAGACCAAAATAAAAGTGGTGAGCCATCCAATAGCTTTTGTAAGCTTGTAAGAATTGCTCTCCTTTTCTTTTTAAGATATAGATACCGTGGAGACATGAGTGTTTGCAAATTCGGATCAATTGATGGTCAAATTAACCAGTGATCAATTGGCATCGTCGGACTAAATTGGCATTCGGTTCCATTTAATCTTTTAATTCCCTTTTAAAAGCACCGGAGACACCAAGGACTATGGGATCGTTTAGAATCGATAGAGGGGGGATGAATATCGATAAAATTTTGGATACGTAAGAATATTGCGCAGCGGAAAATTTAAAGCAATGCTAACTCTTTTTCTTTTTTACTTGGTTCGGAGTCTATGATAGCTCCTACTCCAAGGCCCACGGTCCTTGACCATTTTCGTTGGGCAATTCTATATTTCTGAAAATATTACACAAGTTGAATCACGAATACAGAATAAAATAGCACTTGAAACAATTATACCGACTACCGAAAAAGAATCTGAAGACCGAAGCAGTAGGTCGTCGATCTGGAGCGTTGTTGGCGCTTGGAACTCGAGCATGAAGGAAACAGAACTGAGCGCTTGAGTGCTTGAGTTGAAAAAAGTGTTGTCTGGAAGCAAGGGGATGAACCCCTTTTTATACTGTTGTCCAGGGCACTCCTGATGCTGTAGTGTGCCTGCCACGTCGCCTATCTAGGCGCGTCCTTATCCGCAGACTCGGCCAACGTCTATCCCCTTATCTAGGGTGCCTAGGACGTCTAGGGCGCCTGACTGCTCATGGGTGCCTCCCATGATGACGTGGCAGCTCAGCTTCGCAGCCTCTGGAGTAACCCATCTAGGGCGCCTGTATCAGCACAGGCGTATGTGTTCTCGGGCGCCTGAGACCTCTCAGGCGCCTGGGATGCAGAAACTCCAACCTTTTGCTCCTACAATCAGGGTTAGTTCCATAATAACAGTAATAGTAAAATTAAGTACAAATAACAGTGTGCGCTGTCTTGGTTCTGACTTTGGGCTTCCAAATGGAACCCTAGGTCGAACAGACGTCTACTGTTCCCTCTTCCAGGGAACGTGCCCTCACCTACTCCTCTCAGGAGAAGTTACCTTTTGCCAACCGGCTCCTCCGGTTGGACTTTTGCTTGGCCTCTGAGATTGTAGGATCTCAAGATGTCCATTCCTTGACCGGCCTCTACTTCTGTCCGTAACTCTCGCTCGACTAAGACTTCTCCACGACCATGACTTATTGCCCAACCCCCGATCAGGTCTTCGGTGCCCAGTCAACGACCATGACTTATTGCACAACCCTGTAGGTCAAGACTTCGTGCCTAGCTTACCTAGGACTTTCCTGCACACTTAACAGATTCATTAGATAACAACTTTAACCTTAACATTAAACTCTTTTGCCATTATCAAAACCCAGGTTCGATCTGGTGCTTCCGGCACCAATAATCTCCCCCTTTTGATCTATGGCAATCTAGTTCAAAAGTTAAGTTAAAACAGAGATAAAATAGTGTAATTCAAACAAACATTTTTCCTCTCTTCCCCTTAAAAAAATATTTTTAAAAGTCATGCATTATGCTCCCCTAAATTAAATATTCTCCCCCTGAAGCTTTCAAAAATATGCAGTTTTTCAAAAAGCTTTTTGAAAAAATTTTGAGGAAAAGGTTAAAGTCTTTTTAGACATAAGACAAGCGAAAACATTTTTTAGACTTTATTTTTGAAACAACCCTTTTAAAAAATGTCTCTTTTTCAGAAATATAATTTAGCTTTTGAAAGGGAAAATTTTTAACTACTTTTGAAAAACTTTTGAAGTTAGAAAGAGTTAAGACACCTTTTGAATAGATTTAACTTTACACTTTAAAAGTCTCCCTTTTCTTACTTGAAAAGGGAATTTTTTTAGCTATTTTTGAAAATCTTTTCAAGTTGGAACATTTAAGAAAAAATTTAACTTAAAAAAATTCAAATTGGAACATTTAAGAAAAAATTTAACTTAAAAAAAAATTAACTTTACTTTTTCTTTACTCTCCCCCTTTGCCATATATCAAAAAACATACTTGACGAAGAAAAATAGTGTATCAAAGCCAGTTTATTTTGCAGAATTAAATTTTGAATGCATGTTGAACTAAATTGAACCAATTCTAGTGAGTGCAAGCAAAAAAAGAAAAAACCAAACAAATTAAATTGAATTCGTTCGGGCTCTGTCTAACCCAGTTAGTTACTTACTAACTGTTATATAACAGCAGCTTTCATTAGGGTTAGTCAAGTTTGTTGGACCTTGGATGGCTATAGAGGGGGGGTGAATGTAGCCAGACACACAAATCCTTTGATCTTAACAGATTTCTGCACTCAGAGATTAGGCAGCGAAAACACATAGAATGCAGAAACAGAATTGAAGAACAGAAATCAAAACAAAGACAACAAACCAAACGACACAGCGATGTACAAGGTTCATGGATAACTTGCCCCTACTCCTTGGCATGCCCGTAAAATGGGCGATCCCTTGATCGTCGGCAGATCAAGCCCCGGTGAACCCGGATAAGATAGAGCCTCCTTCTTGGTGGAGAAACCTCTCCACAGATCTCACGGATGATGGAACTTGAGTACAGGAGATCACACAAGAAGAAATGCTCACACCGATCTCACAAGGATGTAGTAGAACGCTTAAGCACAAAGCAACAGAGAGCTCGAACACAACCCAGCCAAACTTCCCAAGTTTCTGTCTTGTTCATCTCGGCTCCTCTGCTTCCAGCTTCGTCTATTAAGCTCCTGCTCAACGTCGCCAGCTCCATCAGCACCACTGACTCACACCTTGACCCACTAACCTCTCTGAGCACTCAGTCCACTGGACACTCCTCCAGCTGAGCCTCCGTCAGTTGGCAGCCGCGCCTTCGTCAGTTGCCAGTTGCGCCAGACGCCGTTGAGACCTGAAAACACAATAGATCCAAACCTGCTCCATGGAAAGTCCTCCATTGACCCTCCTTGAGTATTTGAATCCTCTTGTATCACCTGCACACTCCAACAGACGCTTAGCAATGCATATCAAAACATATCAGCAGTGTATCAGAGAATCGGCAGAGAAAACAGACGCAATGAGAGCGTCTGACAGTGATTTCAAATTAAAGTTACAACTACTGATCGGTCACCGGACCGATCAGAGTGATGTCTGATCGGTCACCAGCCCGATCAGGATAGGCACTGACCGATCAGGCTCAAGCCTGATCGGTCCACTGTGAGAAAACCGTAATCGCGGACATCTGATCCTAGGTCGTGGATCGGTCACCAGACCGTTCTGGCATTCTGGATCGGTCACCAGACCGATCTGGGGCTAAACAGAATCCAACCAAGGTTTCTGTTCTCTCCCTGATCGGTCACCAGACCGTTCTGGCATTCTACTGCACACTCCAGATCGGTCCACAGACCTATCCAGCAGTCTGCTGCACACTCCAGATTGGTCCCCAGACCAATCAGGCTATGCCCTGATCGGTCACCAGACCGATCCAGGAGTGAACTTCGTGCCAACTTCCCTAATCAGTCACCAGACCGATCCAAGCAAGGTCAAATCCATTCTAAGTCACGAGAACAAGCCTCCAGCCCTTCTCTGACTCGTTCTTAGTCCCCCGGACCAAGACTCCGTGCCCAATCTCACTCACTGGGACTTCAACCTAGCTTCCTAAGCTAGGACCTGGCTTCACTCACCAAGATTTCATCACCTAGCCCTCCAAGCTAGGACTTTTCACCTAGCCCTCCAAGCTAGGACTTTTCACCTAGCCCTCCAAGCTAGGACTTTTCACCTAACCCTCCAAGTTGGGACTTTTCACCTAACCCTCCAAGTTGGGACTTTTCACCTAGCCCTCCAAGCTAGGACTTTTCACCCAACCCTGCAAGTTAGGACTTTTCACCTAGCCCTCCAAGCTAGGACTTTTCACCTAACTCTCCAAGCTAGGATTTTGTGCCCAGTCCGCGACTAGGACTTAATCCCCATGCGTTTAACCAGACTTAAATCAAAACTTAAATCGGTGTCAACACCAAAACAACAATCAGGGTTAGACTGCAACAACAATCTCCCCCTTTTTGTTGTTTGACACCCCGATTTAAGTTTAGGCATTGATGATCAATTGAAGGCGATTCAATTATCGTAAGGGAATCAAAATCCTCCCCCTACAATAACCCTAAACTTAATCAACCATTTTCTCCCCCTTGTCAAACATCGAAAAGGGTATGGTTATTAAGTTTAAACATACCTCCCCGTCAAACACGGGTCTCTCCCCAAACCCAAAATAATCAAAGGACAAATTTTGAATTGCATATGAAGGGCATATACCATAAATGTATCATGGCAACAATGTATATGCATCATACGCCAAAAAGTGTGAATTTCACATGAAAACATATACAGAAGTATATCATGGTCAAACATATATATGTTTCATATGACAAGTAAGGAATGCAGCTGTATCCGACACATAATTCTGATTTGTCTCCGTGACCGATCAGATTCATTGATTACTTGATACAGGAAAAATGTCTGATTAGTTTGGGGAGCGATCAGATTTCAGACACATTTCCGAAACTCTGATACATTCCTGATAAGACTGTATTAACAATTTGCATTCCAAAACAAAGGTGTAGACTCCATTAATATTCGTCATTTCAGAAAAATTTCTGAAACACGACATTAAGACCAAGAGTCATCACTCAACAAACACTTTCTTATGAATTTGAACATTCCAACATAGGTTTGTATCAAATCAGTATTAGGTTTTGTTCCAAGTATCTTGACCATCATCCTACTACTCAGTTCTATTGATACTTCATCAAAATTGATGAAGGGGGATTGGTCTGAGGAGTGGTCTGATACAATTTGGAATGATCTGAGAATCAGTATTGATCTGATCGGTCACCAGACCGATCAGACTTTCCTGGATCGGTCGGTGGACCGATCAGGGTGAGTCCTGATCGGTCCGTGGACCGATCTAGTTTGATACAGAGAGGTTTTCTGAATCAAATTTCAGAAACTAAGTTTCAGAAACTCTGAAATCAGATTTGTTTCATTGTACAGTTTCAGAAACCCTAATTCAATTAGATTCAATCCCATTGATCCTAAAGGGTTTCTTTTAACTAAAATCCATTTCCCAAAATGATCAACATGATTTGTGTCAGAGCATGATCAGTATTTTCTAAGCATGAAGTTGAATATCAAAACATGTTTGTATCAAAGCATGATCAGGTTCCTAAAATCTAAGTTGGATACTTCAAAACAGATTTGTATCAAGTAAATATTAAATTTGTATCAAAGTCAATGGATGATCAAGTCTATTCAAAATATTTATCAATTTCATAATCCCCAACTCTGTCCAGCATGTTTGTATCAAGATAATATCAAAATATAATAGATTTTCCAAACATACCTATACAACATGAGTATCAAGGTATGATCATGTGTGTATCAAAATATTCCAATTATGATCAAGTTTATTCCAAACAATTTTGATAATCCAATCTACCTTGATAATCAGACTTTATAACAAATCATGGAACTTGAGTGCTGAATTTTGAAACATCATAACTATGTGAGCATACTGTTCTTAACCAAAATTTTCATGCCATAGACTAATGTTAATAGCACATAGAGTAAATCATGGCATACTTGATCATGATCACCTCCAACACATTAAGGAAGAACTTAAGCCTAAGATATATCATCAGTTATTCCAAAAAAAAAACTGCGATTTTGATATTTTGGCTAACTTCTAGATTTATGGTGAACTATAGCAATCCATTGTCATGATTCTGTTGGTGCAAGTTGCATCAATGATGTTCCTCTTTAAGTGTTTTAATGTTTGACAAATCACTTAAGTCAGTGATATATTGAACAGACAAAGGGGAGTAAGAGAGAAGTAAACTAAGCTGAAGAAAAGTCCTAGTTGATCTAGGCATCGAAACCCTAAGACCTAGCGAAGGGCTGCTAGGTATCGTAACCTTAAGACCTAGCGAAGGGCTGCTAGGCACCTAGCGAAGGGCTGCTAGGTATCGTAACCCTAAGACCTAGCGAAGGGCTGCTAGGCACCTAGTGAAGGACTACTAGGCATAGAAGACCTAGCGAAGGATTGCTAGGCACCAGGCGAAGGACCGCTTGGTAACAAAGACCTAGCAAAGGGCTGCTAGGCACCTGGCGAAGGACCGCTGGGGAATGAAGTCTTGGTCCGAGGGACTGAGCAACTTAGCTGAGCGATGACTAAGGACAGGAGTAGAGATGGGTCAGGGTTCGAGCGTCTCGAGATCCGGAGTAATCGGAAGCTAAGTAAAAGTCCACCCGAAGGGCTGGGTGGCAACCGTCTCCTGAAAGGAGTAGGTGAAGGGCGAGTTCTCGGGGATAGGAACTCGTGCCGGTTCGACCTAGGGTTTCGTGCAAATTCGAAGTCAGAACCAAGTCCTTAAGGCTAGCATTATATGTATCTATGCTTTGTGTTTGTGTATCTTGCAGGTATCAAGAACCGGAGACAAAGCAGGTAAACTAGGTAAAAAACATGGTTTGCAGGCTTTAAGGGGGGCGCCCCCAGCAAGGGGGGCGCCCCCATGCAACCAGGGCGCCCCCAACAGTGGGGGCGCCCCCAGACAGTACTACAGAGGCAAAAAAGGTGAAGCAGGCAGAACAGGTGTCAACCGGGGCGCCCGGAGCGTCCGGGGCGCCCGGATTCGTAGCTGTTTTGCTGTTTCGAAGTCAGAACACAGGATAAGCCCTCACGGGGGTGCCCGGAGCGTCCGGGGCGCCCTGGTCAATGATCTTATCACCTGCGGCGAGGTAGGCGCAAGGATAAGGTTTGACCGAGTCTTCCGGGGTGCCCCCAGCGTCCGGGGCGCCCCCAGGAGGCCTATATAAGGGGCTTCGACCCCTCTGCTTCAGACACGACTTCCAAGTACTGTTCTGATCATTCTGACCGTCAACAACGCACTAAAGACGAGGCTCTACGACCGGGAGGCTCCAGGAGGAAGTGCGCGGCACTTCGGAGGTCCAGATCGGCCGAGTTTCATATTCGTGTTCGGTTTGCTTTTACTTGTTCTGTACTTTAACTTTCAATATCTTTTTGATTGTAATTGTAAATTGTAAGACGGGTTTTCTCCGCCTCCGGAAATTCCAGAAAGGAAACCAATAGTGGACTCACGCCGAGTACATAGGCCTTGGACGTACTGACCCAGGGGGGTCGGGAACCAAGTAAATAAATCCCGCGTGTCATTGTCCTTTGCTTTGTTTTTCGTTCCATTTATTCTCCGCTGCGCTACTAATATTCTAAGTCCAGAACGAAATTTTACGAAGAATTCTGAAAAAGTTTTCACGATCGATATGCACCCCCCCTCTATCGACGGCACCGGTCCTACAATTGGTATCAGAGCCGAGCCGCTCTTCACCGGACTAACCGTCGACGGAGCAACGACGCCAGGAGTTGAGGGGGAGCCCAGGGGTGAATCAGGTACATTTTTTTTAATGTCTAATTTTAAATTGCATATTACTTGTTTCACATGCAGGGAGAGAGGGCACTATAAAAATCAGTGCCCTACTCATAAAAATCGTTCATCACCGGCGGCAAAGGGGGCACCAGCGCCAGGAGTCCGGAGAGATAAAAGCCATATCAGATGCTTCAAGTGCGAAAAATTCGGACACTACAAAAACAAATGTCCGGCAAAGGTATGAAAAATTTATGTTCCAAAAATTTTACAACTTCCTGCACTGCCATGTGATAAAGTAGTTAATTCTTCTGATAAAGTAGATTTACTGCATAATAAAATTAACTTTTTACTTGTTAAATTACAAAACGTGAATATGACCAAAATATCAGAAATTAATTATTTAATTCAGAATATCAATTCAGAAATTAATAAAATTAATTCTGATAATTTATCTGATAAAATTAATTCTGATAATTTATCTGATAAAATTAATTCTGATAATTTATTTGATAAAATTAATTCTGATAATTAATCTGATAAAATTAATTTTGATAATTTATCTGATAAAATTAATTCTGATAATTTATTTGATAAAATTAATTCTGATAATTTATCTGATAAAATTAATCCTGATAATTTTTCTGATAAAATTAGTTCTGATAATTTTAATTCAGACAAAATAAATCCTAAGGATAATTTCGAATTCAAATTTGAAAATTCTAAGGATAATTCCGAATTCAAATTTGAAAATCCTAAGGATAAATCCGAATTCAAATTTGAATATCTTAAGGATAATTCAGAAATTAATTCTGAAAACCTCAAGATTAATTCAGAGATTAATTCTGAAAATCTTAAAGAAAATCTAGAGATTAATGTTGAAAATATTGAAAATATATTTGAGGATAATTTTGATGACAAAATTCTCCTAGATAATAATTTAATTATAGATAATATTAAAGATTATTACAAAACCTTAATTAGTGGCCCAAATTACTCCACCTAGAGCTGTCAAACGGGCCAACCCGTGGCGGGGCGGGTCGGCCCATGGCGGGCCGGCCATTTGGCGGGGCGGAGTGGGTCGACCCGTCATCTAGGCGGGTTAGAAAATCCCCAACCCAACCCAATCCAAGACGGGTCGTGGGTTAGGCGGGCCAACCCGCGGGCCTATCAAAATATTTTTAAAAAATTAAAAAAATCATATATTTATATTTCATCAATCAAATGTGTTAAGAAATATATTTTTTAAATATAAATGGATACAAGCGATTACTCATGTGATGAAAAATATTATTTTTTATTTCAAAATAATAACAAAGAAAGATAATAAATTACTATAAAACTTAACTAACATATGATTCTCAATCCGCGGGCCAACCCAAGCCCGTCGCGGGCCGACCCGTGCGGGTCGCGGGCCTAGGCGGGTTGGCCTGCGGCGGGCTTAGATTGCTTAAATTCAAACCCAACCCGTTTAAATTTATTAGCGGGGCGGGCTAACCCGACGGGTCCAACTCAAATTGACAGCTCTAACTCCACTTACTGTAAGGGTATTGAAAGACCTAATCTTGAGGAGGATATAGAACTATCTAAGATAAAGGCCATAGTTAATAAAAATTATAAAAATTCAAATAAATCAAAATTATTAGAAAAACGTGAAAAGAAAGATAAAAATGAAGAAGAAATTTTTGAAATAATGAAAATGATGAATTTAAACCCACAATTATTAATTAATCATTATAATCTTAATTAAAACTTAATTTAATCCTAATCAAATTCGAATTATATCTTAAGTTAATCCTAATTAAATTCGAATTAAATCTTAATTTAATCCTAATTAAATTCAAATTAAATCTTAATTTAATCCTAATTAAACCTTAATTTAATTCTAATTAAATTCGAATTAAATCTTAATTTAATCCTAATTAAATTCGAATTAAATCTTAATTTAATTCTAATTAAATTCGAATTAAATCGTAATTTAATCGTAATTAAATCTTAATTTAATTCTAATTAAATTCGAATTAAATCTTAATTTAATACTAATTAAATTCGAATTAAATCTTAATTAAATTCGAATTAAATTAAATTTAAATTCTAATTAAATTAAATTAAATTAAATTCAAATTAAATTAAATTTAAATTAAATTAAATAAATTTAAATTAAATTAAATTAAATTAAATTAAATTAAATTCAAATTAAATTAAATTAAATTAAATTAAATTAAATTAAATTAAATTCAAATTAAATAAAATAAAATTCAAATTAAATTAAATTAAATTCAAATTAAATTAAATACAAATTAAATTAAATTAAATTCAAATTAAATTAAATTAAATTCAAATTAAATTAAATTAAATTAAATTCAAATTAAATTAAATTAAAATTAAATTAAATTAAATTAAATTCAAATTAAATTAAATTAAATTAAATTTAAATTAAATTAAATTCAAATTAAATTAAATTAAATTCAAATTAAATTAAATTAAATTTAAATTAAATTAAATAAATTTAAATTAAATTAAATTCAAATTAAATTAAATTAAATTCAAATTAAATTAAATTAAATTCAAATTAAATTAAATTAAATTCAAATGAAATTAAATTAAATTCAAATTAAATGAAATTTAAATTAAATTAAATTAAATTCAAATTAACTTAAATTCAAATTAAATTAAATTCAAATTAAATTAAATTAAATTTAAATTAAATTAAATTAAATTCAAATTAAATTAAATTAAATTCAAATCAATTTAATTCAAATAAAGCTAATTAATTCAAACTTCAATTAACTCAACTTCATATCTTAAATAACTTAAACTCAAACTAAAATAAAATTTTACGCAAACTGTAACAATTAAAATTAATAACATTAAATATGTCAAAATGGGTTGGCATATTCGCGGGTTCACACGACATGTATCAAATCGAGAATTTGATACATTTTTAGAAACTTAAATAAAATGCTTTGGATTTGTTTGACTCATGCATAATTGTCATGTCATGCATCTGCTATTTTTTATGACATGTCATACATATTTAAATTTTATGAATATATTAGAATGGCTATAGGAAAAGGAATAATTGAAACTTGATTAACCTAGTATTGGGTGGCGGTGAGATGATAGTACGTTAGGGAAGCCAATTCTAATAAGGTCAAGTATACTTGGTCTCTTTAGACTGGTGAAACTAGCCGAAGCTACCGATCCAAGATCCAAACTAGTTAGACCAGAATTTTTTAAAAAGTAATTTTGAAAATGAAATCTCATTAAAAGGTTTTGTCAAGGAAAGGGTTGATGATCCAATAAGGCTACGGCCAAAGAAGGCCTAGTGCCTCGCCAAGACCTGGAAGCTAATTTTTGAAATTCAAATTCAAGTTACTTCTTGTCAAATTCAAATCTAACACAAGCTTCAATGAAATCTTAGAATTAAAATAAATTAAAGAAAAATGATTCAAGCATCTCACAATACACTTATAAGGCAATCATGCTTGTTGTATTGATACATCTAAAATGGGTGAGATGTTAAGGACTAATAAATTGAAAAATATTTTTCAAAATCATTATAATATTTTTCTAAAAATATATTTTCAAAATAGTGTTTCAACATAATAATGTTTTTATGGAATTCATGCTTGTCTGATTGAATATACATATTATACGTTTCTCAAAAATTATATATTTTTAAAAAATTGTTTGACTCACGCAATTAGACACAAGCCTCTTAGGCCAACACTAAAGTTCCTTAAGGCACTTAGATAGAGTCAAACTGGTAGGGGGAGTGATTTTCGTTTTTTTTTGCTTTCAAAAACTACACTGTAAAAATTACTATTATTTGAAAATACCTTTCGAAAACTGAGCTTTAACTCGTTATCACTTGTGTTTTTCGAAAAAGGTTTATGTTGTAAAATTTATCTGTCTTGTTTGATTTTGATAAACCCTAAAGATACAGAGGAAGGTCCACTTCATAATCTACAAGGACTCCTAGGATGTGTCAACTTTAGGGGGAGTATAAATCAAACTTCTGAAACAATTTTGTTTAATTAATTGTTTTGAAATTATTAGATAATTTCTTTAATTTGAATCAACCCTTTAGACTTAGAGGAAGAGTACTTGTGGTCAACAAGCTTCCCAGGACTAGGTCAAGTTTAGGGGGAGAGCAAATTAAAAGAATTATTAAATATTTTAAATGTTTTCATGTGCGGTATTTTCAAATCCTGTTCAAAACATAAGTATACTTTCAAAATAGTATCAATTCTCAATATATATATATATATATATATATATATATATACTATTATTTTCAAAAATTCATCTGGTTTTTTTTGATCAATTTGAAATAATATCTTGAGTTTGGAAAATCTTCCAGGACACTTAGGAAAATGTCCTTGTAGTCAACAAGGTTTCCTATGATTGTGTCAGACTGAAAGATAAACCAAATCAAGTATTATGACTTTAAAAATTTATACATTTTTCAAAATATACTTACATCCTATTTTTTAAGTTATGTGAATTATGAAATTATTTTTATATTTACTTGAGTTTGAAAAATTTCCAGGACACTTAGGAAAATGTCCTTGTAGTCAACAAGGTTTCCTAGGATTGTGTTAGACTGGAAAAGAAACCAAGTCAAGTAAAATAATATATTTTCAAAATGCATAATACTTTTTAAAATTTTTCAAAGTCTCATCTTTTTCAAAATATAGTTAGTGCTGGCAAAATATGTATAATATTTTTCAGAAAAACTTACATTTTTCAAAATATCTTTCAAAACTGCTCAATCTATTCTCTCAAAAGTACTTGCATGCTCCAAAGATCATTTTTTCAAAATATTTGTACCTTCAAAAATCCGGTATTTTCTCAAAAATATTGTCTATGTCTTATGAGTTCAAAATGCTCAAGTATTAGTTTTATGCTATGCTTTCAAAAATTTAGTAGTATTTTCAAAAAGAACCAAAGGTTTTCATTGTTGGTGCAAGTATTTTTTGGTTTTTTTTTATGTATGACAAAGGGGGAGAGGTGTGCTTAAGTTAGGAAATTTTTTTCCAAGATCAAAAATATATTTTCAAAACTAAGGTCATTTTTTGGTTGATCCCAAGGATAGTTAGCCCCTTCAACCAATCTAACTTAAGTTATTGTCAAACATCAAAAGGGGGGAGATTGTTGGTGCAAGTTGCATCAATGATGTTCCTCTTTAAGTGTTTTAATGTTTGACAATTCACTTAAGTCAGTGATATATTGAACAGACAAAGGGGAGTAAGAGAGAAGTAAACTAAGCTGAAGAAAAGTCCTAGTTGATCTAGGCATCGAAACCCTAAGACCTAGCGAAGGGCTGCTAGGCACCTAGCGAAGGGCTGCTAGGTATCGTAACCTTAAGACCTAGCGAAGGGCTACTAGGCACCTAGCGAAGGCTGCTAGGTATCGTAACCTTAATACCTAGCGAAGGGCTGCTAGGCACCTAGCGAAGGGCTGCTAGGTATCGTAACCTTAAGACCTAGCGAAGGGCTGCTAGACACCTAGCGAAGGGCTGCTAGGTATCGTAACCCTAAGACCTAGCGAAGGGCTGCTAGGCACCTAGTGAAGGACTACTAGGCATAGAAGACCTAGCGAAGGATTGCTAGGCACCAGGCGAAGGACCGCTTGGTAACAAAGACCTAGCGAAGGGCTGCTAGGCACCTGGCGAAGGACCGCTGGGGAATGAAGTCTTAGTCCGAGGGACTGAGCAACTTAGCTGAGCGATGACTAAGGACAGGAGTAGAGACGGGTCAGGGTTCGAGCGTCTCGAGATCCGGAGTAATCGGAAGCTAAGTAAAAGTCCACCCGAAGGGCTGGGTGGCAACCGTCTCCTGAAAGGAGTAGGTGAAGGGCGAGTTCTCGGGGATAGGAACTCGTGCCGGTTCGACCTAGGGTTTCGTGCAAATTCGAAGTCAGAACCAAGTCCTTAAGGCTAGCATTATATGTATCTATGCTTTGTGTTTGTGTATCTTGCAGGTATCAAGAACCGGAGACAAAGCAGGTAAACTAGGTACAAAACATGGTTTGCAGGCTTTAAGGGGGGCGCCCCCAGACAGTACTACAGAGGCAAAAAAGGTGAAGCAGGCAGAACAGGTGTCAACCGGGGCGCCCGGAGCGTCCGGGGCGCCCGGAGCGTCCGGGGCGCCCGGATTCGTAGCTGTTTTGCTGTTTCGAAGTCAGAACACAGGATAAGCCCTCACGGGGCGCCCGGAGCATCCGGGGTGCCCTGGTCAATGATCTTATCACCTGCGGTGAGGTAGGCGCAAGGACAAGGTTTGACCGAGTCTTCCGGGGCGCCCCCAGCGTCCGGGGCACCCCCAGGAGGCCTATATAAGGGGCTTCGACCCCTCTGCTTCAGACACGACTTCCAAGTACTGTTCTGATCATTCTAACCGTCAACAACGTACTAAAGACGAGGCTCTACGACCGGGAGGCTCCAGGAGGAAGTGCGCGGCACTTCGGAGGTCCAGATCGGTCGAGTTTCATATTCGTGTTCGGTTTGCTTTTACTTGTTCCGTACTTTAACTTTCAATATCTTTTTGATTGTAATTGTAAACTGTAAGACGGGTTTTCTCCGCCTCCGGAAATTCCAGAAAGGAGACCAATAGTGGACTCACGCCGAGTACATAGGCCTTGGACGTACTGACCAAGGGAGGTCGGGAACCAAGTAAATAAATCCCGCGTGTTATTGTCCTTTGCTTTGTTTTTCGTTCCATTTATTCTCCACTGCGCTACTAATATTCTAAGTCTAGAACGAAAGTTTTATGAAGAATTCCGAAAGAGTTTTCACGATCGATATTCACCCCCCCCTCTATTGACGACACCGGTCCTACAGATTCAACCTAAATCATTCATGCAATATATTTTTTTCTTTTCAAAACTAGTTGGTTTATTTTGAAACATGAATATACTATAATTCATTGTATGAAAATTTCCTTACTACTCAAGTGAAATTTCATAAAACATAAATTGCTACAAGAAACCCAATTAATCTAAGCAATTCATGACAAAAGCAAATTATGTGTGAATCTAAACCCTTCATGCAATGTATAAAAACAATTTCCAAGGCTTGTTGACTCATTTTGAAACTAGTGTAACCTTAGCCTTGGGTTTGGAGCACCACTTATCAACAACCTATGTTGATAGATGCTCCCCCTCAATTTATGCTTATACAATTCTAAATATTGAGGTTTTAGATACCCAAATTTTGGGACCTAAGGAATCTACAATGAATGACTTTGGCACCCATGCCTTAGTCAATTTCTTTTTGACTTTTTGAACCTTAGAATCATTTGATGATCTAAAATGAGTTCTTGACATTAAAGATATGACACTAGGTTCTTTAGGTTCGTAACCCAAACCAACCTTGTTGTACATTACCCTTTGTGAGTTGAGTATCATATCTAATATTTTAGAGCTTGTTAAAAACTTCTCAAGAACATTCTTGAGGTTTTCAACTTCGCTCTTCAAGTTCTTATTTTCATCCTTAAGGGATTTATCATGTAAATCATCAATGTCCTCAACCTTAGAGGATTTCAATTCTTTTACTTCCAACCTTAATACTTTGACTTTAGCCGTAGATTTCTTAAGCATTTTTGTCAAGTACGCTATTGTTCTATAGCATTTATTTAACTCCGGAGAGATTACCTCTTCATCATCCGAAGATGACGAAGGTGCGGTTGAGGAGCTTACCGATTCGTTATCACTCCCTTCATTTGATCCTTCTAAGGCCACGAGAGCCACATGACAGTGGCTTTTCTCCTCCTTGTCCTTCTTCCTTTTGTTTCCTGCCACAAAAGCAACCCCTTTCTCCTTTGGGCTTGTGTTAGAAATCTCATGTAGTTCCATCTCACAAAACAAATCTTCTAATTTTATAAAAGATAGATCCTTGGAAACCTTGTAGCACAAAGTATTCCTAGGGAAGACTTTGAGTACATACCTCACTAGGTGTCTATTTTCTACCTTTTCATTTATGGAGTGGAGACCATTCAACACTTCTTTAAACCGTCCATGGAGTTCACTTACCTTTTCATTTTCTCCCATGGTGAGGTTTTGGAGTTGGCTGTGAAGCAAATCCTTCTTGGCACTCCGGGCGTCTTGAGTTCCCTCATGGAGCTCAAAGATTTTGTTCCATAGGTCCTTTACACTTGTAAAGGGACC
Organism: Boesenbergia rotunda; assembly: GCA_024364735.1. Taxonomy (NCBI): domain Eukaryota; kingdom Viridiplantae; phylum Streptophyta; class Magnoliopsida; order Zingiberales; family Zingiberaceae; genus Boesenbergia; species Boesenbergia rotunda. The sequence goes on along the minus strand of JAGFNQ010007114.1, from coordinate 152,803 downwards.
AACTTTGATGAGTTGGTTCTTGGTCATCCCACATTGCAAGGTGACCACAGCCTTAGCATCTGCTTCTCCCTTTTTGATTTGCTCAGCTGACCACATGGAGAAGTCTAACTCTTTTCCTTCACCATCTCTTGGAAGGATGAAGCCCTCCTTTACGGCAAACCACAAACAGATGTTGGTCTTGAGATAGAACTCCATCCTTGACCTCCAATATGAAAAATCTGTGTCGTCAAAGAATGGAGGTCGGTTTGTGCTGTAGCCTTCTCCTCCTACAACCATCTTGTTGTAAGCTCTCGGATGTTAAGCCGCTTGAACAGAGCCCCAAGCTCCGATACCACTTGTTGGACCTTGGATGACTATAGAGGGGGGGTGAATGTAGCCAGACACACAAATCCTTTGATCTTAACAGATTTCTGCACTTAGAGATTAGGCAGCGGAAACACACAGAATGCAGAAACAGAATTGAAGAACAGAAATCAAAACAAAGACAATAAACCAAACGACGTTATGGTAATGTGTGAATAAGGAGGAGCGAAGGGAAGGTCCGTAGGAGGATAGCAACAGAATATAGACTGAGAGGGTCGTAGTTCAAGGAATCGGTTGAAGAGGGTAGGCGTGATGGTAAGTTGAATGGTCTAGACAGTAGTAGTATAGCAAAGGTCATCAATTTGACCAAGTTGTTGTAAAATTCGGCACACAGGGTTGTGTTGATGGAACTAGTGCAATATACTAGCTGCTCTAGTTGGTAGAAGCTAATGACGTCTATGGCTAGAGGGCAGGATTGGGTGAAGAAACTCCTATTCAGATAGCTAGTCTTTATAGGTTTATATGTCGTGTTTACAAACTTATTAAAGAGAGCTAGGGTACGAAATCTAGGGTCAGGACTGGGCTCGGCACCGGGATCATTTTCGGTAGCTCAGCGCTTACTAAGTAAATAGAAAAACTAACATTATTGACTGAACTGAAATTGAAAAGCCAAACGTAAAATCATAACTAATTCATACCGAGGCGGCATTATTGGAAGAGGAAGGTTGGGGCAGCTTGGGGCGCCTTAGAAGAGAGGAGAAGATGAGAGGGGATGACTTGAGGTGTGGAGAAAGGGGTTGTGGGCATAGGTTTATAAAACCCTTCCCGGGTGCCCATGAGGCGACCAGGGCGCTCGTGATAGGCAGTGAGGTGCCCGAGACTGTCTCGGGCGCCTGAGCTCAGTTTGCTCAGGTGATGGCAGTGTTGACTGCCTCGTATGTTGGGAAAGGATTGGGCGCCCGTGAGGGTCTCGGGCGCCCGAGTTGACCGACATTTGACCAAGCAAAGAGTATTTCAATCAAGTCCTAGATTCCAATATAGTTATATTCAAGACTTAGTTTGATTAACAACAATGGGTTATTTTGAAACCATTAAGGTTTTTCGAATTTGACATAGTTAAATTTGAAAATATTAAGTTGAAACTTAAATTTACTTTTGAAAAATTGAGGTTTAATTAATTTTTGAAAAAATTAAGTGAAATTAATTTTGAAAATACTAAGTGAAATTAATTTTGGTAATATTAAGTAAAATTTAATTTTGAAAATATTAAGTGAATTAAGAAAAATTTATTTTGAAAATATTAAGTGAAGTTAATTTTGAAAACATTAAGTGAGATTAATTTTGAAAACATTAAGTGAAATTAATTTTGGAGATATTAAGTGAAATTAATTTTGAAAACATTAAGTGAAATTTAATTTTGAAAATATTAAGTGAAATTTAATTTTGAAAATATTAAGTGAAATTTAATTTTGAAAATATTAAGTGAAATTAATTTTGGTAATATTAAGTGAAATTAATTTTGATAATATTAAGTGAAATTAATTTTAGTAATGGAATTTGTTGAATTTGATTAAATATATTTTAAGGGTAGAATTAATTTGGTTGGTTGGGTTGAACTATATTATTAGGTCTTAGACATCTAACCTAATTCTAAGTAACAAAACATGTTTCCTTATCTATTTTGTGAGATGTATTATTTTTATCTTTTAATTTTATGTTAATTCTATGATTTAATTGAAGCTTGTGTTAGATTTGAGTTTATCAAATAGTAATTTAAAAGTGAGTTTCGATAATTGGCTTCCAGGTCTTGGCGAGGTACAGAGGCCTTCTTTGGCCTTAGCCTTATTAGATCAACAACCCTTTCCTAGACAAAGCTTTTTAAAGAAAGATCATTTTCAAATTACTTCTTGAGACACTCTGGTCTAACTAGCTTAGGATTTGGAGAGGTAGCTTCGGCTAGTTCCACCAGACTAAACAGACCAAATAGGGTATGTCTTACCCTACTTGACCCTTAGACAGGCTTCCCTAACGTACTATCATCTCACCTCCTCCTAATACTATGTTGTTCAAGTCTCAATTAAGTCTGATCCTTAACTAACCATTCCTAAGTCTAAGAAGAATAAAAAAAATAAAAACACACATCAAGAAATAATTCAAGGAAAGAAAGAATCATCTAAGTACAAAAATGATTTTTATATTGGCTCCCCCTGGACTGAAGCCTCGATATAGGCTAGGCAAGATGTGAATCTTGTCCTTGGGGATCCAATATTGGTTTGGTCCAGCTTGTTTGTTCAAACTTAGCTCAGGGACCCATGCTTGGACTCGGGTTCTAGTTTGGTTCAATACAGAGTAATAAGATTTGTATCGCGAGTTAGTTCGATAGCCCAGTCTGGATCAATTTAGAACTAACTTCTGTTTTCCAAGAATCATGTCAAGATTCTTGGAACCCGAAGTAAACCATTCTAATGTGACTCTGAGTTCCTTGACTTGAGTTTTCAAGGAGGAATTCTCTTCCTCAAGCTTTTGAACTTGAGTTGAGATTCCTTCTTGAACTGACTCGGTTAAGGAACTCGAGTTGACTTCCTCTTTCAGGAATTTGACTTCCTGTCAGAGGGTTTCAACCCGGACGTTGGCTTTTGCCAACTTACAAGACAAGTAAGAGATTAAGTCATAAAGCTCCGATTCAGGATAGTCTCTGACCGTAATTCGTCCGTCCTCCGAGATTGAGAGCTTTCCGGTGCCGACGTCTTCATCAGGTTCTGATTCTATTTCCGAGTTGAGGTCTTCCTAGGCGGTCAGTGCGAGGAGGTTGGAGTGCGGGGCATCTTCTTCATCCTCCGAGGATGATTCATCCCATGTGGCTTGAAGCGCCTTCTTCCTCCGAGTTTTCTTGTTTTCCTTCAAGTTGGGACACTCCGATTTGAAGTGACCCTTCTTGTTGCACCCATAACAGGTTATGTTGCTCTTGGTCTTCTGGCATGTTGAGGGTTCAGCTGAATCATCCTTCTTCTAGGTCGTCTTCTTTTTGTTCTTTTGATTCTTCAGCAACTTATAGAAGTTGTGAGCCATCCATACTAGTTCTGGATGATCGATTCCGTCGTCGTCGGACTCCGAATCGGAGTCAGACTCGGGTATCGATTGTAGCTTCTTATTTTGTGATTTTCCTGGACTTTTACCTGCAATAAAAGCTATACTTTTCTTGACCAGTGCAGTATTAGTTTGTTCATGTAACTCCAATTCAGAAAATAGCTCATCAAGTTTAATGTTTGAGAGGTTCCTAGAAACCTTGTAAGCATCTACCATAGATGCCCACAACGAGTTCCTTGGGAACAAGTTTAGGGTATACCTTATTAAGTCACAATTTTCTACCTTGTGACATATTGTGTGTAGTCCGTTCATCAGCTTCTAGATCCTTGCGTAGAGCTGTGCTGTTGTTTCCCCATCTTGCATCTTGATGGTGTACAGCTTGTTGAGCAGAAGATCTCATTTGTTAATCCACGTATTCGACGTACCCTAGTACAGCTCGATCAATTTGTTCCAAAGCTCCTTTGCGCTGCTGAAGGGGCCGACGTGGTTGAGCTCTTTCTTGGTTAAGCCACATTGCAGTGTTTGTGTGGCTTTTGCGTCTGCTTCTATTTTCTTCTTGAGTGGACCGTCCCACTCTGAGTATCCTTGCACCTCACCTTGTGCATTTCTAGGGATCTCCAGTCCGAACTGGATTATGATCCACATGCCCACCTGAGTTTTCAGGTGGACCTCCATCCTGCTCTTCCAATAGGAGAAATCTTCTCCTGAGAAGAGTGGTGGTCTTGCGGTACTATAGCCTTCTTGCATTACCATAGAGTTTTTAACCTGAAAAATGCAAAGACAAAGAAACTTTGTTCCAAGACTGAGTCTTGGATTAGCAATGCGGTAGAAAGAAAAAATAATAATAATAATCGAGTGGTGTTGCACCAACCTCGATGAATGAAAATTTACGAACGTAAAAAAGATTAAAAAGAAATCCGAAAATTGCTCAATCGGTGGTTGCACCAGATTTGAGCCACCCGCTCTGATACCACTTCTGGGATCGTTTAGAATTGATAGAGGGGGGTGAATATCGATAAAATTTCGGATATGTAAGAATATTGCACAGTGAAAAAATTAAAGCAATCCTAACTTTTTTTCTTTTTACTTGGTTCAGAGTCTATGACGGCTCCTACTCCAAGGCCCACGATCTTTGACCGTTTTCGTTGGGCAATTCTATATTTCGAAAAAATATTTCACAAGTTGAATCACGAATACAGAATAAAATAACACTTGAAATAATTATACCGACGACTAGAAAAGAATCTGAAGACCGGAGCAGCAGGTCGTCGATCTGGAGCGTTGTTGGCGCTTGGAACTCGAGCATGAAGGAAACAAAACTGAGCGTTTGAGTGTTTGAGTTAGAAAAAGTGTTGTCTGGAAGCCAGGGGTGAACCCCTTTTTATACTGTTGTCCAGGGCGCCCCCTGATGTTGTAGGGTGCCTGCCACGTCGCCTATCTGGGTGCATCCTCATCCGCAGACTCGGCCAACGTCTATTCCCTTATCTAAGGCGCCTGGGACGTCTGGGGCGCCTGACTGCTCACGGGCGCCTCCCATGCTGACGTGGCGGCTCAGCTTCATGGCTTCTGGAGTAACCCATCTGGGGCGCCTGTATCAACGCAGGCGTCTGTGTTCTCGAGCGCCTGAGACCTCTCAAGCGCCTAGGATGCAGAAACTCCAACCTTTTGCTCCTGCAACCAGGGTTAGTTCCAGAACAACAGTAATAGTAAAATTAAGTGCAAATAACAGTCTGCGCTGTCTTGGTTCTGACTTTAGGCTTCCAAATGGAACCCTAGGTCGAACCGACGTCTACTGTTCCCTCTTCCGAGGAACACACCCTCACCTACTCCTCTCAGGAGAAGTTACCTTTTGCCAACCGGCTCCTCCGGTTGGACTTTTGCTCGGCCTCTAAGATTGTCGGATCTCGAGACGTTTGTTCCTCGACTCGCCTCTACATCTGTCCGCAACTCTCGTTCGGCTAAGACTTCTGCCCGATCTGCTGGATCAAGACTTCGGTACCCAGTCCACGACCATGACTTATTGCCCAACCCCCGGTCAGGTCTTCGGTGCTCAGTCCACGACCAGGACTTATTACTCAACCCTGCAGGTCAAGACTTCATGCCTAGCTTACCTAGGACTTTCCTGCACACTTAACATATTTATTAGATAATAACTTTAACTTTAATTTTGAACCCTTTTACCATTATTAAAATTCAAATTCAATCTGGTGCTTTCGACACCAACAAGCACAACTAATTATCTTCCTCGCTCAAATAGCTATAACCAGTTCTCGCCTTGTTTTAGCTTTAATTTGGTGGCCTGGTGCTGTGACATTAAAGCACGCCAAGTATGGTGTAGTTGCTGTCAGTACCTTGTAAATAAAGCTGCTACAAAAACAAAAACTTATATCTTCAAAAGTGAAAAATATTTCTGATCGTGAGCATAAACAGTGGAAGTAGATCGAACTCATTGGCTAGAAAAGCTAATGGTGCATGCGGCTACTTAATTATGTTCATGCGTTTTGCCTCCTGCTTCAAGAATTCCGAGAATGCGACCGCATGAAGTGCCAGAGACGCTAAAACGATCAGTGCTACTTCTTGGATACTTACTGAGCATAGGATGGTGCAGTAAGAGCTGGAAGGATGGTGCAGTAACAGTACTACCGAAAGCATGATCTCATTAATGCCTGCAGGCAAATGAGCAAAAGCAGCGACATTCATTAATGTTCGAAGCTGTGTTTTGATGAAGGGCCAGAGCTGGAAAATTCAATGATGCTGCTGCCAAATACCAATCGTCTGTCTCAGAGCCGTACTGAATTAGTGACTTTCTGAGTGTCGATGGGTCACAATGGTGGCCAAAAATCTGGTAGGTAGTTGGAACTTCATCTATAGGAATATATCGATCGATCGCAAGCAATTCTTCATGATCTGGGTCTGACGATATTATTCATACCGGAGATGGAGCTTCCATAGGCAAGGACACGATATGGGTCACTTTGACATCCTAAAGTCAGAATTCTTGACTCGTAAGCAATCCGTGCTTGCCTACCCTTTTCTTTTTCACTAGCAGCCCCTCTGTGTTTCAAAGATCTTGTTCCGGTGGGAAATCTCAAACTTGTTGGCCGGACCTCATTAAGACCTCGGGTCCATTACAGGAGGATCGATCGAGTACATATAATTACCATTCTATGTGAAAACGCTGGCTTATTTATTAAGCAGTCTTGACAGTTCACCCACTTTGAACTAAGACAGACATGAACAACTCTTTCTCCCTCCGATCCAGTTGTCTGATTAAACTTTACGGATTGACTGCTGATAGTGGCATTCTGTAGTCGTGTCCCATAGAATAGGAAATGCTGATCAAAGAAAAAATATAGAGAAAGCTAGCTACTTATAGGAGTGTCCAAGTTCATCATAGAAGAAACTCAAACTAAAGCTAACGAGATCAATACACGCATTCCAAAAGGACAAGAATGACTGAGAACAAGTTGATTATCGTTGGAAGAACAAGTATGGAAGAAGAGTTAGCACACTTGTGAAAAAGAAGAGAATAAAAAAAATAAATAAATCAACGTGATTTCATTCATCAAAAAATTACATATTTATAATTATATTGAATAAACATCAACCTCATATACATTGAATTTAGACATTTTTATTACGAAACTTCGTCCTTATCAATAATTGTCACCTCATTGTTCCATCTCGTGATATTCTATCTCAATCCATTAGCTCTATCTCCATAATATTCTATCTCTATCCATAAGTTTAATTTTCAACAATTATCATGACCTCTATTTCGGTACAAAGGTCAAACCATCTCCTAGCACGATCACGGATCACCATACCTCTCTCAATCTCAATCTCATCAACCCTCTCTCTGCATCAGTTTCAGTAACCGACCCACCTCCTGACTTGGTCTCGAGTCACAACACCATCTCTAAGTCACAATCTTAGTGACTCTCTCCGAATCAATCTCAATAACCAACCCACCTTCTGGCTCAGTCTCGGGTCACCACATCCTCTCTCAGTCCCAATCATAGCAACTCTCTCTCGGGACTAGTCTCATCAAACAACCTACCTTCTGGCTCGATGCCCTCTCTCAGTCCCAATCTCAGTGACCCTCTCCCAAAATCAATTTTAGCAATAGACTCATGCTCAGTCTTGGGTCCCCGACACCCTCTTTCAGCATCAAATTTTGAACTCTTCTCAATCTTGGTCTTAGATTCTGACTTTGTCTATTCTCCATCTTCATTTTTCAATATATCAGCTCAATGAAACCCTAACTTGAGCATCTAATGTCGAGAATGATAGTGATTATCCTATAGATTGACAAGAATGGAGAATTAAGGAGTAGACAAGAAGAGAAAAAAATATCGTAATAAAGGGAATCCACTTTTTACCAAAAAGAAAATATATTCAATATGAAGGATAATTCCTCAACAACTAAACAAGTATTTATATAGATTTTAAACCCTCCAACTCAAAGAAAGGGAAGAAATACTAATATATAGACTGCGAAAAATTAATAAAATGGGACTTTTACTTAGATAAATCATAAACCATAAATACCAAAATTATCAAAAATATCTAAAATATTATAAAAATCAAAATTACTAAAAATACAAAAGAATATGATTGGAGGATGTGAAAAGTGCCTATACTGTGGATTTTAAGCCTGAAAGTTGGTGATTATGAGTTCTTCGGTAATAAAAGTATAATTTTAAATTCTATACGCATGAGCGCAAATAGAGCCTAATTCCGAGTCTTAAATCCCGAGTCAAAAGTTATGATCCGTTGAAGATTGGGTACTCATATATTGGTCGTGTATCAGTCATTCCAGGTTGAAAAGAACTCGCTCTCAAGTTCATAGTAATATCATCAGTATTGATGGAATAAGGAGTTAAGTGCTTCATATTGAATACATCATAAGTCTTTAAATGACTGAGAAGACACAACTTGTAGGCATTGTCGTTGATGTTCTACAGTGTCTCACACAATCCAATCTTCTGATCCTTCAGCTTGTTATACTCACCAACAAGGAAACGATCACGAATCAATATTGTCATTGTACTTGGTATTGCTCTCAAGAATTGTCAATTCGCCTACTGATGAATGTCTCGAAGATGTTCTGTCATCTCATCCACTTTAGAATCAATATGTGGAACAGGTAAGCCCATAACCTCATATGGGTTGTACCCATAAACAATCTCAAAATGACTCAAATTTGTATTTCTGTTTCTTGATTTATTGTAGGCAAACTCTGCTTGAGATAATGTCAAGTCCCACTACTTCAGCTTAGTTCCTATCAAACATCTCAGAAGATTACTCAAACTCCAATTCACCATCTTAGTCTGACTATCTGTATGAGAGTAGTATGCACTATTGTAGTTCAATTGTATTCTAGTTTTCCTCATAAGCATTTTTAGAAATGGCTAATAAACTTGATATCTTGATCTGAAGTCATGTAAATGTACTATCTCCTTGAAGTAAAGATGGGAAATCTGGGCAACATCCATAGTTTTTCTGCAAGCCACAAAGTATGTCATTTTTGAAAATCTGTCAACCACAACTAGAATTGAATCATGAATTCATTGAGTGTAGGGTAATCCCAATACAAAATTCATGTTGACATCGAACCAAAGAGCTTTAGTAATAGGTAAGGGAGTGTACAAGCTCACATTAGTGAGAATATCCTTAGAACGCTGACATATAGAATAATGACCTAAAAAGTGAGCTAAATCACAAGTTATCTTAGGCCAATAAAAATTAGTAGAGATGAGAGTCAGTGTCTTGTCACAATAAAAATTCCCCTCATTATGAAGTTCATTGATAATCTATAGCCTTTGTAAACAATCTAAAATGCATAATTATAATCCACGAAATAGATAACTATTATGCAAAATAAAATCATGATAACGATCGTCATGTACATCCTGGAATATTCTTCCAAATGAAAGGTTAGTTGCATACATGTCTGCAAAAGCCTCGAAGCCAAAAATCTTGGTACTCATAGGGAGTGTTTGAGAGAGCTTCTGCTACCTGCTTTTTAGATTCTGGCTACACAGAATCACTTTTGAGTGTTTGGAAAGGCTAAATTCTGCTTTAGCTTCTGTTACTTTTGCTCAGAAGTTAGAAGCAAGAATTTGATGCTTCTACCTGCTTCTGCTTTTTTATTTATGATATAATATTAAAAAATAATATTTATATTCTTAAATAATATAACATTTTACCTGATTGCCACTTGCCGGTATATATATATTATATTTATATAAATTATATTTTTTTATTTTTTTTTTTTTTTTATTAATTTTATATATTTTTCAAATATTCAAATTATAAAAAATAAATTTTAATACTATATTTAAAATATAATAATAATTATATCACTATTTAAAATATAATAATAATTACGTGAACAAATTATTGATAGTATCGAAATTATATTTAAATAATTAAAAATGATTAATTTATATGGTTTAAGGATATTATTATCATTCAATTAAAAATTAAACTTGGAAGCAATTATTCTCCCAAACACTCAAACTTTATCTTGTATCAGCTTTTGGCTTCTATTTTCAAACACTGCTTACTTTAGCTTCTTATTAACTTCAAGATAATCACTTTTCAAGAAGTAAAAGCTCTCCCAAACACTCCCATAGAGATAAGTGTTGGAGCAATCTAGGTACCTTGGGTTTTGATGTTTGGGCAAAGGTTTAATTAGGATTATTATTGTATTTGATGTTGCATTGTGAGAATGCAGGATACAGGTACGAAGGAGAAAAGTCCAAGTGACATCTTAGCAAAGGAAGACCCGACAACAAGGGTCGAGGTCGAAGGAAGCTCCAGAAGGCAAGACGTGAAGGATGGAGAGGCATCCAAGGGATGCAAGGCTGATGGAAGAGGCTAGAAGGCTAAGTCTAGGTTGGTCAGGCGAGGATGAGTGTTGAGTAACTGTACTCAGGGTTGAAATCCTAGGTTTAGGGTTTGGGCAGTCGACTGCTGCTTGGAGTAGTCGACTGGTATTGGGCACAGAAAGATCAATCAACTGATCCTCTATGCAGTCGACTGGTGTCGATTGGAATTCAAACGTTGGGTTGTAACGTTCCAGTTCGGGTGGAACAGTCGACTGGTGTTGGCACTAGTCAACTAGTAACTGCTAGTTCAACCACGAGCTCTATTTAAGGGAGCTCGGTTTGGCTAGTTAGGGTTGATGAAATTGGCTTTAGTTAAAGGTCAATTAGTAGTCTAAGTTCTCAGGTGAGTGTTGCGGGTTGTGGCGAGGTTTCTCCACCCACAAGGAGCGACACGAGCTAGTCGGAGGCTTTCCGAGGAGTCATCCACCAAAGGATCGGGATCATCCACCTTACGGACATCCATGGAGTAGGAGCTTTATCTCCGAACCACGTTAAATTGGTTTGTGTTCTTCCTTGTTAGTTTTAGATTGTATTGTATTCCGTTGCGTACTAACAAGTGTAGGAAGAACCGGCAAATCAAGTGGGTGATTAGCTATGCACCCCCTCTATCCGGTGCGTCGATCCCCAACAAGTGGTATTACAGCCGAGGTCTCTCGTCTACAGACTAACCTCCGGGAGAGCAAAAGCGCTAGAGAAAGATGGATTCGGAAGGTCCGCTAGGATAGGATACTCGGATTCCACCTCCATATGATCGAGATGACTTCGATTATTGGAGGATGCAGTTGGAGACTTGGTGCCAAATGGATAGGGACCATTGGACCGCATTGGAGGTTCCATTCGAAGCTCCAACATACAAGAAAGGGAAACGCCTTGACCTCAGTATTGGACCAAGGATCAAAAGGTGGAAGCGGAGTCGGATAAGGAGGTAACGAGAATTGTCTTAAATTTATTACCTTCTTATATTGTGTCACGTGTATGAGAATACAAGAATGCTTATGAGATATGGAGAAAGGTGATAGCTCTACATGAAAATTTGATACAATGACAAAGAGTGGAGAAGTCCAAAGATAAGGGCTCATTGGTCCAAGGGAAGGAGAATGACCAATCGGAACTTGAATCGAGTTCAACATCCGAAGAGGAGGAGGAAGTGGAATCGTCCACATCCTCAAGTGAGGAAGAAGAAGAGCAATCCAAGTTGGAGGAGATCTTGGAAGCTCAACCCTCAACCTCAACTACTGAGAAGAGTGGGAAATCCCACATCAAATGCTTTGAATGTAGGGAAATGAGACACTATAAGAGTAGGTGTTTTCACTCAAGAAAGTAAAAGAAGTAAACCCAAAACCCGATAAAGTTTATTTAAAAACTAATGAGGGTTGTAGGGATGGAACTAAAGATAAGAAGCATATAATTTGCTTCACGTGTGGTGAGCGGGGCCACTACCACACAAATGCCCAAGGAAGGGAGAGCTCAAGAAGTTAGGGCATTTGAAGAAATTGGAGAAGAAGAGGAGCTCAAATCAAGGGGGAGCTTCAAAGGTAAAAGGGAAGGTAATCTCTTATTTAAAATTTAATCCAATTTCAAATTCCTATATGCTTGTTAAAATAATGTAGATTATTTACCCAAACATAATCATGGATTTAGGTATAATGATAGGAATATGGTTAATAAGATTGATAATCCTAGGAAATCATTATCCAAGGCTAGACCAAATAGGACCCAAACTACCATGCCTAAGGGAAGGAAGGTAGTAAATGAGCAAAACATTAATACCAAGAAAGGGAGTCATATGCCTAGAAAAGTGGCTAGGTCTAGGAATGTTTAAGGTGGATATGTTGACTCTACGGTTAGAGCTCTAGAGTTGGAAAATCAAGTCTTGAAGGTAAGGCTTGAAGAAATGGAATGAGTCTTAGATAGGTTCATTATTGGACCTAGGAGACTTGACATGTGTTTGGGTGTTCAAAATCCCAAAAATGTCAAATTGGGTACATCCAAGGTTAATGAAAGGAAATATGCTAGGGTAGCATATAGCTATACCAAGGATGGGAAATCCAAAAATGATAAGGATAAGTCATTTAAAGTTAAGGGAAAGAAGAATTTAACCAACGACAAGGTGTGCAAGGTTAATGAAGTTAGATTTGTAGGCCAAGAATCAACGGAGGTACACCGGTGTGGCCCAGTGATTGTAGAAGAGTCATCTAGGGAGGTGGCTAAAGTTAAGAGCTCAAGGGAAAGTTCTAGGAGTCAAATTGGGATCCATGGTAAATGAATCTCGGGAGAAATTCTTCTGGAAGTCTAGATAGACTATAGAGTGTGACAAAACATTTGGAGACGAATTTGAGTCTCAATCCTTAGGTTTTGACATATTGGGTTTATGTTTCATGCATGAAAATGTCATTGGAGTTATATTGCATGAAAATTATTTTTGATGTGTAGATGTCATATAAACCAATGTTAGGGATGCATTATGGTTTGGTATCGGTAGATACATCAAGAGGAAGCCAAAACTAGGACTTTAGGTAAAGGTTCTATTGAATCATTTAGATAATTTTGGATTTTGTGTCAATCTTGGGATCCAAGATATATACATTTTTAAATATATTTTTTCCAAGTAGACATGGGTACCACAAACCTCTCCACAAAATTTGAAAATTTTTGGAGGCTTGTGAAATTTCTGGTGCATTTCTGAAATTGGGTCAGAAATACGAAAATGAGTTGATATCAGGGTATCAGTCGACTGATGTAGAGGTCAGTCGACTGATAATTCTATGAGGTTGGTTTTCGACTGGTCAGTCGACTGGTAATTGTCTCAATCAACTGATACAGGCTGAAATGATTTTAACAAAGTCAAAATGTGTCTTGATGATGTTGGACTTGTGTGTAACCTCATGGGGGTTAATACACAATGTTTGTGACCTTTTAAGGTTAAAGAATCCAATAATTGAGATATTGTTGGAGCTCTTTTTGAGGTTTGCAAAGGGGAGAAATGATTGATTTAAGTGGGAAACCAACACACATTTGCATGAAATCCATGCTCAAGGGGAGTTTAGGTGAAGGGGAGCATTTGCTAGCAAAGGGGTAGAAGTACTTTGCAAGAAAAACCCACTCAAGGGGAAGTTTAGTTAAAGGGGGAGCCTAAGGTTAGGTTACATAATTTATACATTATTATTTGCCTTCTTGTTGTCTCCCTAATTTAAACGGGTTGTCAAAATCAAAAATGAGAAGATTGTTGGAGCAATCTAGGTACCTTGGGTGTTGATGTTTGGGCAAAGGTTTAAGTTAGGATTATTGTTGTATTTGATGTTGCATTGTGAGAATGCAGGATACAGGTACGAAGGAGAAAGCTCAAGTGACATCTAGGAAAAGGAAGACCCGATAACAAGGACCGAGGCCGAAGGATGCTCCAGAAGGCAAGACGTGAAGGATGGAGAGACATCCGAGGGATGCAAGGCTGATGAGGAGTCTAGAAGGATAGGTCTAGGTTGGTCGGGTTAGGATGAGTGCTGAGTGACTGTACTCAGGGTTGAAACCCTAGGTTTAGGGTTTGGGCAGTCGACTGTTGCTTGGAGCTGTCGATTGGTGTTAGGCACAAAATGATCTGTCGATTGATCCTCTGTGCAGTCGACTGGTGTTGGCTGGAATTCAAACTTTGGACTGTAACATTCGAGTTCAAGTGGAGCAGTTAACTCGTAACGGCTAGTTTAGCCACGAGCTCTATTTAAGGGAGCTCGATTTGGCTGGCTAGGGTTGACGAAATTGGCTTTGGTTAAAGGTCAATTAGTAGTCTATGTACTTAGGTGAGTGTTGTGGGTTGTGGCGAGGTTTCTCCACCCACAAGGAGCGACACGAGCTAGCCAGAGGCTTTCGGGGAGTCATCTACCGACGGATCGGATCGTCCACCTTACGGACAACCGTGGATAAGAGTTTTATTCTGAACCACGTTAAATTAGTTTGTGTTCTTCCTTGTTAGTTTTAGATTGTATTGTATTCCGTAGCGTACTAACAAGTGTAAGAAGAATCGACAAATCAAGTGGGTGATCGGTTATCCACCCCCCTCTAGCCGGCGCGTCGATCCTCAACAGTAAGTAATAAAGAGCGATGACTCAGGACATCAACGACACGGTTTAAACTCCCATCTTGGTGTCTTAGCGTAAAGGTGAACTCATATATATAAGCTACCCACTTGGCATGCTGCCTACTTAACTTGTGTTGACCATTGATGTACTTCAAGAATTCAAGATCATTAAACAGAATAAACTCCTTCTGTACCATGTAGTGGTCAATGTTTTAAGGATTGAACAATGATGTAGAACTCCAAGTCGTAGATAGAATAATTCTTCTTTGATCCAGATAGCTTCTCACTGATGAAAGCAACCGAATGTCCACATTGAATCGAAACACCCCCTATACGAATGTTGGATGTATCACAGTTGACCTCGAACACTTGGTCAAAATCAAGAAGTGCCAGAATTGTGCCTCGGTCATTTTGCTTGACCAGTTGAAAACTAGCCTTTGCTCTTTAGACCACTTGAAATAATGACCCTTGAGACACTCAATGATGGGAGCAATCAGAGTATTGAAATTTCTAATGAATTGGCAGTAAAAGAAGTCAATCTATTGAATCTTCTAACATCGTGCAAGCTCCTTGGATACACAATAAAACCCGCAAAAGTTATCGAGGTTGTAAAAAAAGAACACTTATTCTTATTGACAAATAAGCACTCTATCATCAATCTCTCAAAAATAGTATGGAGGTGATCAAAGTGGGATGCCTTTGTCAGACTATATACAAGGATGTTATCAAAATAACCACCATAAACTTTCTCATAAAGGGCCGCAAGATCTAATGCATAAATCTCATGAATGTACTAAGCGTATTGGATAATCGAAAAGGCATAACTATCCACTCATATAACTCATGTTGTGTCTTAAACACAGTCTTCCATTCATTTTCGAACCTTATTTTGATCTGGTTCTATCTGCTTTTAAGGTTATTTTTTGAGAAGACTTTAGATCCATATAGCTGATCCAACATGTCATCCAAGAGAAGAATTGGAAGCATGTACTTTGATGTAATCTTGTTGATATTTCAGCTAGCAACACACAAATGCTACGAACTATCCTTCTTGGCATTACTAGGGTAGGAAATGCACATGAACTCATTCTCTCATGGATATAGCCCTTCTTCAGTAATTCCACCACCTACAACTGTAATTTTCAGCCTCCTTAGGACTAAGGTGATAGTCTAGTCGATTAGGCAAACTCGATTTGGAACAATATCAATCTGATGTTGGATATCTCGTATAGGTGGTGGCCCAGAAGGAAAATCCCCTAGTATTGACTTATTAAAATCTGCTAGCAGCTACTGTACTTCGACTGGTATCTTAGTGTTTGGGCTAGGACAAAGCTTTGACATGACAACAAAACACAGATAGTGCCTCTTTGCTCCATCTTATCTAAGAACCTAGATATAGAAAACAGATCTGTAGTTTTTGTTAGGACAAAAAAATTTAGATATCTGCACAATACTATGATATTATCTACTTTCAGCCTAGGACCTCATGATTTATTTTTGTACTTTACCGAAAAGGTATCATACCAATTGAGATATCTTTTTCTTATAAGCCCATAATCTTTTTCATGTGTTTTTAATGTGAGACTTTGTTTGCATAGTTACAACCCCAACAATCCCCCCATCCCAAATGAAGGACCATAAGGCCCCCCCTGAAGCAGAAAGTTTATCCATTTGATGTCTGATCATCTACCCACTAGGTCTTCCTATCTCTCGATCCAACTGACCTACTAGGACTTTCTTACCTCTCAATCCAACTAAATTTACTAGGTCATTCTTGCCTAGCTGCAACTAGGGCTTCTCTGTCTGGCTTCTCACTAGAACTTCTTGCCTAATGTCTGGAGGGCACGGGAGCCCCCATGGCTCGATTAGATGATGACTATTATGCATAGTTGGTGAATAGAGCTTCTAGCTGTCCGGACTCTAATACAAATTGTTATGACTAAAGGAATTTAGATATATCCATAATGATATGATATTGTCCACTTTGAGCCCAACCCCTCATGGTTTTAGTTTTTGGTTTTACCCAAAAAACCTTATACAATGGAGATATCTTTCCCTTATAAGCTCATGATCTTTCTCATGTATTTTTAATATGAGACTTTGTTTACAAAGTAACAACCCAAACAATTTTAGCTACCGAAATTGAAGTGTTTCTTCTTGTTGCTGCACCAACATAATCGTCTATCCGTTGATTGTTGGCGGTCCTGTGACCTTTTTATAATCTCCGCGGTATTTGACTTAGTCGATTTTACTCGACCGTCGGAACTTCCGGGAGGTTGCTGCCGGGAGGTAGCAAACTGAATTTGTTTACGTCGAGGCTAGTGTTGGACACTATCTTCGTAAAACGATATTGCTCCGCTACGGTGCTCAGGATAGCAGCAATTCGTTCCCAAGATACAACGACGTCTTCTCGGAATAGTAGCACTTCAAATTCCGAGACCGGCGAACCTTTCCGTAGGATTTTCGGACTCTCGATGCAGAAGATGAGCTCTCTAATGCTTAGATGCTTGAATGCTTCGAATGATTAAATTAATATTTCCAAAGGAGGGATCCTTTATATAGTAGGTGAAGAGGCAAGTGACCCTTGGCGAGGACTGATCCGAACCATCAGTTCATAACCCTTTAAAGGGTTCTGATCTCAGCCATTAGATCTGAAGAGTTATAACTCTTCAGATGGCTTTTAATCTGGTTCGTTAGATCCGAAGAGATTTTAACTCAATCTAATCTCGTCCGCTGGATTCGAAGAGTTATAACTCTTCATCCTATCTTTGATCTGAGCCGTCAGATTACTCCATTTAATCCGACGCTCCAGATCAGTCCCCTCGCTAATGGTCTGATCGTGACCCTGCAATATCAACGAAAGTGCAAAGTGCGCCAACAAAGCGCCCATTGCGCGCGTGCGCGCGTGGCAGGTGGCGGGCTCGCAGGTGCGAGCACCTGCTCGCCCAAGGGTATAGAGCACCTGTGCTTTTTGTATTGACTGCAAAAGCACAGCAACACATATAAGGAAACATTGGCTTTCGCCAATTAGCGATGTGGGACTAATCCCCATCTTTCTCCTTAACGCTATTTTGAGCACGACTTTAAACACTTAATTTCTCATTCACCCGTAATTGGTTTTGAGCAAATTAATAGTCTAGATTTATCTACGCGAAACGTAGATTTCGATTTTGAAGTCAAATATGACTTTCATCGATCGATGGTACTTTGATTTCATCTCGCAAAATCATATCCAACAATCCCCCACATGAATGGAAATTAATGTATGCTTGTATGCATGTTGACACTTTACAAGAGTCCAATCGATAAGTCAAAGCATCGGGAAAGGTAGCTTGTGGCTTTGAACCTTCCGTAGTGGAATGCTATCGAGTATACTAAGCTGCGCAGTGAACGTGATGTCTTGAACTGCTCAGCTGTTGGTGTATACTAAGACAATAACACCCACACAGAGACTTATCTCCCCTACTTTTGGTTCTCATGGTTGATTCCGTTTCGGCCATGGACACCTTCTTGGATTCATGAGTGTTTCATTGAAGCGACCTGTCTTCACACTCACATAGGTGACACTTCTATCTAGAGTATCCTACCATACTCCACCTTATAAAGGTATAGAAGTCATTAAAAGCATATGCTTAACCTCACTACATATGATAGGACAACACCAATTCATCCTAGGTTTGGGATAGAGATAACACATCTCTTGTGCTGTTACACAACTTCTGTAACTTCGTTGTCCCATTGAACCAAGATCTTGGGATCTCCAGTCAACAAGGTTGGGTTACCGCTATAGCCGTTTTTAGTTGTAGATTGTTAATCCCATTCCTCTTGATGAGCAGTATACTTGATCTCGATTTAGCCCCTTCGTAAAGGGATTTGCCAAATTATCTTTAGATTTGACATAATCGATTGCAATCACTCCATTTGAGATCAACTGCCTAATGGTATTATGTCGACGACGTATATGTCGTGACTTACCATTGTACATGCTACTCTGTGCCCTTCCAATTTTCGATTGACTATCACAGTGGATAAGTACGGCGGGCACAGGTTTCATTCAGCTCGGAATATCTTCCAAGAAGTTCCGCAGCCATTCAGCTTCTTCAGCTGCTTTGTCAAGTGCTATAAACTCGGATTCCATAGTAGACCGAGCAATGCACGTCTGCTTAGTGGATTTCCAAGACACCGCTCTCCCACCGATCGTGAATACATATCCACTAGTGGATTTGGAGTCTTTTGTATCCGATATCCAATTAGCATCATAATATCCCTCTAAGACAGCGGGATACTTTCCATAATGTAATCCGTAGTTCATAGTATTTTTCAAATATCTAAGAACTCGCATTAATGCTTTCCAATGAGTGTCGTTTGGATTACTCGTGAAACGACTCAATTTGTTGACCACACAGGCAATATCAGGGCGAGTGCAGTTTGTGAGATACATCAAACTGCCTATTATCCGAGAATATTCCAATTGTGATATGGGCTCACCATGGTTTTTTGCTAAGTGTTGACTTAGATCCATCGGCGTTTTGACAGTAGAGAGGTCGTATGCATTGAACCTTTTCAATATTGACTCTACGTAATGGGATTGTTTTAAAACTATCCCATCGGATGTCTTGAGAATTTTAATTCCCAATATGACATCTGCTAGACCCATATCTTTCATGTCGAAATTTTTGGTCAACATTTTCTTAGTATTCATGATTATATCATGATTACTTCCCATTATAAGCATATCGTCTACGTATAGACAGACGATTACATAGCTTTCAGGTGTGCTTTTGACATAAATGCATTTGTCACATTCATTTATTTTGAATTCGTTTGACAGCATTATTTTGTCAAATTTTTCGTGCCACTGTTTGGGCGCTTGTTTAAGTCCGTACAACGACTTAACAAGTCGACACACCTTGTCCTCTTTTCCCGGAGCTACGAACCCCTCGGGTTGCTCCATGTAGATTTCTTCTTCCAATTCACCATTTAAGAATGCAGTCTTAACATCCATTTGGTGTATTTCAAGGTCATACAGTGCTGCTATAGCTATCAGCACTCGTATGGACGTAATCCTTGTCACCGGTGAGTAGGTATCGAAGTAATCTAAGCCTTCCTTTGCTTGCACCCTTTGGCTACAAGTCTGGCCTTATACTTGTCAACCGATCCATCAGCTTTATACTTGCGTTTTAGTATCCACTTACAACCTAATGGTTTAAAACCAGAAGGAAGGTCTACTAATTCCCAAGTATGGTTATTCATGATGGACTCGATTTCACTATTGACTGCTTCTTTCCACAATGGGGCATCGGGACCAGAGAGAGTTTCACTTAATATTCTTGGCTCCATTTCCGACATAAAAGTCATGAAATCCGGCCCGAACGATTTCTCAACTCTAGCCCGTTTGCTCCGTCGTGGCTCTTCGATTTGATCGTCAATAGTCCTTTTATGACAATTAAGTTCTGGAATGTTATCTTCGTTTGGACTTTCGTTGTCATCACTTTGAACGTTTCCCTTTTTATTTGGGAACACGTCTTCAAAGAATATTGCATTCCGAGATTCAATGGTTGTACCCACATGAATATCAGGAATGTCTGACTTATGAACTATGAAGCGATATGCACTACTGTTTTGGGCATATCCGACAAATATCGCATCGAACGTTTTAGGTCCGATCTTTACTTGCTTTGGCTTAGGTACTTCGACCTTTGCTAAGCACCCCCACACTTTCAAGTATTTGTATGACGGCTCGCGGCCTTTCCATAGTTCATATGGCGTTTTGTCATTTTTCTTGTGAGGGATTTTATTGAGAATTTGGTTTGCTGATAATATAGCTTCCCCCCACAAGTTCTGGGGTAAGCCTGAATTTATTAGCAAAGCATTCATCATTTCTTTCAGTGTCCGATTTTTACGTTCGGCAACGCCATTCGATTGGGGTGAGTAGGGCGCCGTTGTCTGATGAATAATGCCAAATTCTGAGCAGAATTCATCAAACGGTGTACCATATTCTCCACCTCTATCGCTACGAATTGTTTTAATTCGTTTATCAAATTGATTCTCAACTTCAGTTTTATAGGTTCTAAAAGCTTCTAAGGCTTCGTCTTTACTCTTTAAAAGAAAGACATAACAGATCCTCGTGCAGTCATCGATAAAAGTGATGAAGTACTTCTTACCTCCTCTAGTTTGCACGAATTTTAAGTCACATAGATCACTATGTATTAATTCTAGAGGAGTCGTTGACCTTTCCACCGAATGAAAAGGTAGTCTCGTCATTTTAGCTTCCACGCACACTTCACATTTGTGTGTATCGTTAACATCGATGTTTGGTAATAAATTTAGTTTAACGAGACGTTTCAGCGTATTATTATTGACATGCCCAAGACGATCATGCCATAAATTGAAACACTCAACAACATAGCTGGAAGCTTTTATTTTATTACCATCAAAATCACGATGTATAGTCATTACAACCATTTTGAACAGATTTTGTTCCATATATCCCTTGCCTACGAAGATACCGTTCTTCGTTAGTACAAAGTTGTTGGACTGGAACACTAGTTTGAATCCAGCTTTGACAAGTGCCGATCCAGAAACTAAGTTCTTTCTGATGTCTAGAACATGGAGCACATCAATGAGAGTTAGCTCCTTCCCGGACGCCATTTTAAGAACTACTTTCCCGAGTCCAACGATCGGGGATGTCATGGAATTGCCCATATAGAGCTTTCTTCCACTTATCGGGGTATACTTGGAGAACAGCGCTTTGTCGGAACAGACGTGACGGGTTGCTCCAGTATCGATCCACCACTGCCTCGGGTTGTCCACCAGGTTGGCTTCAAACACGACTGCAGTGAGATCCAAGGTACTGAGATCAATGTCAGTGGAAGTTGCGACCTGGTTCGTAACATTCTTCGGACTCTTGGTTGTCTTCTTTGGGCATCTGCAGTCTTTAGACATGTGTCCATTTTTTCCACAGTTGTAGCAGGAGCCCTTGAACTTCTTGCCTTGAGCCTTCTGTTTGGTTTGCTTCGGCTTCTTGGCTTTTGGTTCTGCCAGGTTGGACATGTCTTCGACTGTCCGCTTTGTTCCTTTAGAGTCGGAAAATTTTCGGTTATCCTCCTCTATGCGCAGCTTCAGGATCAGGTCTTCAAGTGTCATCTCCTTTTGCTTGTGCTTCAGGTAATTTTTGAAATCCTTCCACGACGGAGGGAGTTTCTCGATTACCGCGGCCACCTTGAATGATTCGTTTAGTGGCATGCCTTCGGTGTCCAGATCATGCATTATTATTTGCATGTCTTGGACTTGAGACATTATGCTCCTGGAATCCACCATCTTGAAATCCAAAAACCGGCCGACGATGAATTTCTTCAGTCCGGCGTTTTCGGTTTTGTATTTCTTCTCCAGAGATTCCCACAGGGATTTGGCTGTCTCAATTACGCTAAATACGTTGTACAACGCATTGTCCAGTGCATTGAGAACGTAGTTGCGGCACAGAAAATCCCCATGTGACCACGCTTCGCGAGCAGCCTGACTCTTGGAATTATTTTCCGCAGCGGCTGGCGGGTCATCACGCAAAAACCGTATAAGGTTTAGCGTGGTTAAGTAGAACAGCATCTTCTGCTACCATCTCTTGAAATCGGCTCCGGCGAATTTCTCCGGCTTCTCGGCGTGCGGGATGGAGGTCGGTATGTCGTTGATCACGACCATTTCAGTTTGCCAATATCATTTTACGATTGTTGGCGGTCCTGTGACCTTTTTATAATCTCCGCGGTATTTAACTTAGTCGATTTTACTCGACCGTCGGAACTTCCGGGAGGTTGCTGCCGGGAGGTAGCAAACTGAATTTGTTTACGTCGAGGCTAGTGTTGGACACTATCTCCGTAAAACGATATTGCTCCGCTACGGTGCTCAGGATAGCAGCAATTCGTTCCCAAGATACAACGACGTCGTCTCGGAATAGTAGCACTTCAAATTCTGAGACCGGCGAACCTTTCCGTAGGATTTTCGGACTCTCGATGCAGAAGATGAGCTCTCTAATGCTTAGATGCTTGAATGCTTCGAATGATTAAAGTAATATTTCCAAAGGAGGGATCCTTTATATAGTAGGTGAAGAGGCAAGTGACCCTTGGCGATGACTGATCCGAACCATCAGTTCATAACCCTTTAAAGGGTTCTGATCTCAGCCATTAGATCTGAAGAGTTATAACTCTTCAGATGGCTTTTAATCTGGTTCGTTAGATCCGAAGAGATTTTAACTCAATCTAATCTCGTCCGCTGGATTCGAAGAGTTATAACTCTTCATCCTATCTTTGATCTGAGCCGTCAGATTACTCCATTTAATCCGACGCTCCAGATCAGTCCCCTCGCTAATGGTCTGATCGTGACCCTGCAGTATCAACGATCCAGATCGCGCCCCATGCGATCTTGTTGCCATCTTCGATCCAACGATCGTCATCTGTCTGCCCAGTCAATAGCCCAGTCAGCGTTCTCCCTGCACAGTCATGTGCCACGCAGGCACGCCACGTCATCCGTGACCATGCCACGTCACTGCCACGTGGAGCATAAATGAAGCTCCTCAATGCTCCTCGCGACGATGCGTAAGTGCGAAGTGCAAAGTGCGCCAACAAAGCGCCCATTGCGCGCGTGCGCGCGTGGCGGGTGGCGGGCTCGCAGGTGCGAGCACCTGCTCGCCCAAGGGTATAGAGCACCTGTGCTTTTTGTATTGACTGCAAAAGCACAGCAACACATATAAGGAAACATTGGCTTTCACCAATTAGCGATGTGGGACTAATCCTCATCTTTCTCCTTAACGCTATTTTGAGCATGACTTTAAACACTTAATTTCTCATTCACCCGTAATTGGTTTTGAGCAAATTAATAGTCTAGATTTATCTACGCGAAACGTAGATTTCGATTTTGAAGTCAAATATAACTTTCATTGATCGATGGTACTTTGATTTCGCCTCGCAAAATCATATCCAACAGTTACAACCCCAACAATCTCCCCATCCCAAATGAAGGACCATAAGGCCCCCCTCAAGCAGAAAGTTTATCCATTTGATGTCTGATCATCGACCCACTAGGTCTTCCTATCTTTCGATCCAACTGACCTACTAGGACTTTCTTACCTCTCAATCCAACTAAATTTACTAGGTCATTCTTGCCTAGCTGCAACTAGGGCTTCTCTGTCTGGCTTCTCACTAGAACTTCTTGCCTAATGTCTGGAGGGCACGGGAGCCCCCATGGCTCGATTAGATGATGACTTTTATGCATAGTTGGTGAATAGAGCTTCTAGCTGTCCGTACTCTAATACAAATTGTTATGACTAAAGGAATTTAGATATATCCATAATGATATGATATTGTCCATTTTGAGCCCAACCCCTCATGGTTTTAGTTTTTGGTTTTACCCAAAAAACCTTATACAATGGAGATATCTTTCCCTTATAAACTCATGATCTTTCTCATGTATTTTTAATATGAGACTTTGTTTACAAAGTAACAACCCAAACAATTTTAGCTACCGAAATTGAAGTGTTTCTTCTTGTTGCTGCACCAACATAATCGTCTATCCGTTGATGTGAAGAGTTTAAGTATTTTTACGTTCAACATGGATAACACTGCGATCATGCTGCTGAGGGTGGCCAACAATACATGATATGTATTCATGGCCGCTATATCGTACCAGCACAATCAAAATATTTTCTACCAATCGAGAAAGGTACAAGGCATCATCTGTCTACTGTTACATTGCTATCATTATTTAGTGATGACAACTTATATGGATTAGGATGACAGTCCGTCTTCAATTGGAAGTTCTGGATAGTCTTTTAGAAAGATGTTGACAGCTTCATACACCGGTTCGCCAATTGTTGTAATATCTTCTTTCATGTCTTTCTCGATCAATAAATTTTTACCTTGTGGATTAGTAGGAGAAGGTGTCTTACATTGGTTTGCCCTATATCCCTATTCACCACAACAATAACACATGATAGGAGCCTTAGAATTAACTTGTGATGGTTATTGTTGTTAAGAATGAGAATCCTAAGGGCAAACTAGTCGGTTATTCTGGTCGCCTCTACCCACTGATTTTTCTATCCTGCTACTTTTCAATCGTCAATATACACCGGAAGGCCTCTAAAACCATTTACAATGAATGAAGGCTGAGGACAACTTGCAAGGATTGATGCCACCTCCATAAGTATCGTGTCACCTTCTGATCCTCCGTCTCAGATAAGTTGTTTCGGGCAACCAACTAGAAGAACTCATCTATATACTCGTCGATCAATCTCACACCCTGTCTCAACAAGTGAAGTCGCTGGAATAGAGTTTAGGCGTAGGCAAAAGGGAGAAAGTGTTCCCTTATCATCTTCTTCATCTTATCCCAATCATTTATTTGGGATTTATCTTATTTGTCTCGTAAGCGTATGATAATCAACTTTACAATCATCTAATCTGGAACTTGCTTATTTCGAAGATCCGTTCCACCTCGTTGATCAAATCGACGAAGCTCTCTGCCTATAACGTAATTGAAAATTTGGGTAGCCTAACTCGAAAATCAAGGTCTCCATAAGGCTCCTTCCGACCATGACATTCCTGATGTGTAGCATACTGGGGTGATAAGGGTTCTCGAAGAAAGACTCATGTTAAAATATGAAGAATTGAAGGGTCTAAATGCTAATTAACCTAAACTTAAGGGCATGTGTGTGGAAAATCGAAATCAGAGGGCTTTTCTACAAAATGGTTTTTCCATTTAAATCCCCTTTTCCCTTCTCCTCCTCGCGAGTTCCGCCGATCGCGATCGTGAAACAGGTCACACAACTCCAGTCTTCTTCTTCTTCCTGCTTCTCTTTCTCTTCCAGTCCTCTTCTTCTTCCCTTCCGTTGGTGTCGAAGGTTTCGGGGCTCTCTCTCCCGGGGGGGGGGTGGTCGTTTTGCCTCGCTAGCTGGATGATCTGAGCAGCAGTGCGTGGTGGTTGAAAGCCAACGTCGATGATCGATCTTCCTCTCCGCAAGGGCTCACCACTAGGGACCCTCGGGTATGTTTACTTCTACCTCCTCTTTCTTCTTTGATCGGGCAGATCTTGGTTGATTGGAGTTGGCCTCTGATTTTGATTACTATTTTGTTTCAAGAATTGGGTGATCTCTGATTTGGAGATCCTCTGGAAGGGAAGATCGTTTTGGTTTGCTAGAGCAAGGCTATGGCCATCTCTACTGGGTCATTCACGCTTGTTTCAGTTGGGCTAGATCGCGCGATCATTGGCTTTGATTGAAGGTAAGTTTCATATTTGGATTGAGTAGCTACTAAACTTGGATGTTTTTGGAATTCATGCTAGATCTGGTGGTTGATGTGATATAGATTGTAGCAAAAATTGGTGAATTTTAGTGGGTTTTCCTTGTGTTTTATTGCTATGAATGGAAACTATTTGTACAGATTCATTTCGTGTGTAGGATTTGGGTGTGCCGAAAGCTATTGGTGGAAGGGAGACTCCAACCCTATGTTGTATGATTATTTTTTTAGGATTTGGGGTTAATTGTATGAATTCTTCCCGAAGAGGAATTCATCTTCTGTGGGTTCTAAATCCTATGATTAGAGATGTCGTTCCTTGTGTGATCTAATAGAGAACAATTCCCATGTTTTGGGTTGTGATCACTGGGATTCTAGAATTTTGATTGAGTTTGCCTTTGATGTTATCGTGAGCTACCCTAAGTTTTTCTTCTATTTCGTTTTATTTTGGAAGGAACTCTATCTGGAGAGTTTGATCCTTAAGGGTTTCCTTTGGGAGATTTAGACATGTGTACTTCATGTTGTGAGTCATCTGTATGTAATGGGATAATTATGTTTTTGGATGGGGGTAATGTTAACCTAATTCAAATTAACTGAGATTCAAGTTACCCTTTTGAATCTTAGCTAGTATTGGGGTAGGTTTGGGATTAACGTGGAGGTTAATCCTTAACTAAGGCTAATCCTAATTGAATCTAGGGTTAGCTTAATTGTGTGATTCAGTATGATAGTGAACCACACTTAGGGTCAAGTTGGGTGAATTCGAGTACGTCTTGGTATCTAGTCCAGTTGGTATCATTTACGATGTTAGCTTATACCATGTTCTTTGATGCAGGGCATTGACTTGGTTCACTCGTCGCAGATATTATTTTGGATGGGAGGTTCTCATTGCACGGACTTCTTCATATCGAGGTAAGTACCTTTGACTTATCCTTATTTGATATAGTCAACCTCTTATGCATAGTTAATTATGGATAGCAGTAGTGATACCTAATATTTCCGGTCCTGTATGTTTTCTTTCGATTTTTGTTATCTGCTTAGGTTTACTACTTACGGTTCTATATTACTACGTGTATTAGATTTACAGACAGCCTACCTTATACCTTACGCTAAGATTTAGGCTATGGTGTGTTGGTGCAAGTTGCATCAGTGATGTCCTCCTCTAAGTGTTTCAATGTTTAACAATATGCTTAAGTTAGTGATACATTGAACGTAGAAGGGTGAGTCAATAAAAAGTGAACCAAAGTCCTAGTTATCCTAGGCATGAAGTCTTGGTTCCAAGAATTGGGCACTAAGTTCTGATCATGAATTGGGCACTAAGTCCTGACCAAGGGTTGGGCACGAAGACCTGGTTCGAGGAATTGGGCACTAAGTCCTGGCCGAGGGTTAGGCACCGAAGACCTGGTTCGAGGAATTGGGCACTAAGTCCTGGCCGAGGGTTAGGCACCGAAGACCTGGTTCGAGGAATTGAGCACTAAGTCCTAGCCGAGGGTTGGGCACCGAAGTCCTGGACCTAGCGTTTGGGCACGAAGTCTTGGTTCGAGGGATTGAGCAACTTAGCTGAGCGATGACTAAGGATAGAAGTAGAGACGGGTCAAGGATCGAATGTCTCGAGATCCGGGAGTCTCGAAGGCTAAGTAAAAAGTCCAACCGGATGTCCCAGGTGACAACCGTCTCCTAAGAGGAGTAGGTGAAAGGCGCGTTCCCCGGGATGGGAACTTAGGCGTCGGTTCAACCTAGGGTTTTGCAGGAAATCCGAAGTCATAACCAATCATTAAGGCTAAGGGTATATACTTGTTTATCTTGTGTTTGTGTATCTTGCAGGCACCTAATACTGAAGACAAAGCAGGCAAACAAACACAAAGAAGTTGAAAAATAGCTTCCCGGGCGCCCCTATTGATACAGGCGCCCCCATTAACTTAGGCGCCTGAATGAATCAAGCGCCTCCTTCAATACAGGCGCCCAATAAGGCAGTTTTTATCAGCTCACGAAGTTCGCGATTTGGATGAACCTTTGACCGCTTATGAGGCACCCCATAGCATCACGGGCACCCTAGACAAGACTATAAAAGGGGCTTCAACCTCTCAACTCAAAACAACATTCGAAAATCATTCTGAGCATTCCGAAAGGAAGAAAAGCGCTAACGACGAGGCTCTGCGACCAAGGAAGCTCCGAGAGGAAGTGCGCGGCACTTCGGAGTTCCAGATCGGCCGAGTCTTTGACTCTTTTTGGTTTGAATTTATATTCTGCAATTATTTTTATCTATCTTTGTGATTGTAATTTTTGCACTGTAAGACGGGTTTCTCCGCCTCCAGAAAGTCCGAAAACGAGACCATTAGTGGACGACCGTTTCTCGTGCTTAGGCCTTGGACGTACTGACCCTGGGGGGTTGGGAACCAAGTAAAAAATCCCGTGTGCAATCTGTTGTCTTTTATTTTCGTTCTGTTCTGTTTTCCGTTGTGCTACTAACTCTGTGACCAGAACGAACAATTGAAAGTTTACGAAGTTTCCGCGAAGTTTTTATGGTCGATATTCATCCCCCCCTCTATCGACGGCATCGGTCCCCACAAGTGGTATCAGAGTCTGGTTGCTCTTCACCGGACTAACAGCCGACGGAGTAAAGACGTCAGGAGTTGAGGGGGAGCCCAGGGGTGAATCAAGTACATTTTTTTTTAAATGTCAATTTTTAAATTTCATATCACATGCTTTAAGTGCAGGGAGAGACGACACTATAAAAATTAGTGTCCTACTCGTAAGACTCGAACTTCACCACCGGCAGCAAAGGAGGCACCAGTACCTGGAGTCCGGAGGGACAAGAGCCACATACAATGCTTCAAATGTCAAAAGTACGGACACTACAGGAATCAGTGTCCGTCCAAGGTACGAAAAATTTACGTTCGTAAAAATTCCAAATTACTGCACAGTCTGTCAAGTATGTTAATAATTTAGACAAATCTATTGATTTTTCTGATAAACTAGATCTGTTGCATAATCAACTTAGGGGATTGCATGATCAATTACCAAAGGTAGACAATAATAAATTATCAGAAATTAATTCTTTGATTGCCAATATCAATGCAATGATTTCTGAAATTAAATTTGATAATCTTACTGATAAGTTTGAAATTAAATCTGATAATTTTACTGATAATTCTGAAATTAATTTTACTGATAATTCTGAAATTAAATCTGATAATTTTACTGATAATTCTGAAATTAATCTTAATGATAATTCTGAAATTAAATCTGATAATTTTACTGATAAGTCTGAAATTAAATCTGATAATTTTACTGATAAGCCTGAAATTAAATCTAATAATTTTACTGATATTTCTAAAATTCTGAAAATGTTAATGATAATTCTGAAGTTAATTCTGAAAATTTTGAGATTAATCCTGAAAATGTAGGAAATATTTCTAAAGATAAGGATGATTTTTCTGAAAATGCTTCTGAGGAAAAGAATGATATTTCTGAAGATTTTTCTGAGGATAAATATAATTTTTCTGAGAATATTTCTGATGATAGTGGAGATGAAATTCTTTTAGATAATAATTTAATTATTTTCTTGGATAATCCTGAAAATAATTATAAAACATTAACTAGTAGCCCTAAAAATTACTCCACCTATTATAAAGATATAGAAGGATATAATCTTGATGATGAGGATGAGAAGGAAATTGAATTTTCTACAATCAAGGCTATAGTGAATAAAATTTATAAAAATTCAAACAAATCAGAATTGTTAGAAAAACTTGAAAAGATAGATAAAGAAGAAATAGTAGATGAGTCAGAAATTTTTGAAATCATGAAAATGATGAAATTAAACCCACAACTTTTAATTAACACAGAAATTTTGAAACTTAAATCAAGTTAAATCTTAAAAACTTAATTAAATGTTAATTAATTTTTAACCTTAATTTAATCAATTATGTAACATTAAATTCAACTAATTAGCCTAATTAAATTAATTCTTAATTAATAAATTTTAATTAATCCTTAATTAATTTAACCTTAATTAATCCTTAATTGATTTAACCTTAATTAATCCTTAATTGATTTAATATTTAATCAACCTTAAATCTTAGTAACTTAAACTTGAATTAAATAAAATCATACCCAAACTGCAACAATCAATCAAATATGTCAAAGTGGGTTGACATATTTGCGGGTTCACATGACATGTATCAAATCGGAAATTTGATACATTATTAGAAACTTAAGTAAAATGTTATGAATTGTTTGACTCATGCATAACCGTCATGCCATGCATCTGCTATTTTTTTAAATATATGTCATATCATTCATGTTTAATTTTATGCATGATTTAGAACGGTTATAGGAAAAAGACTAGTTGAAACTTGAACAACCTAGTATTAGGTGGAGGTGAGATGATAATACGTTAGGGAAGTCCTTCTAATAAGATCAATGGTGAACCCAAATATGCTAATTAAAGTTGTCACGAAAGTGTGGGCTCATCAGATTTAAATATGAATGAAATGCTGGAAACCCTTTTACAATCAAAATCTAAGAATGTAGTATAGGGGTCACAGGTCGTATTTTTCTTGGGGCTAGTTGTCGTGTTTGATTCGAACTTGTATTTGTGTCGTTTGTTTTTGAGTTTCAAATAAATGATTTGGGTTTTGGGATTGCAATCAGAAATGGAAAAACAATGAAAACGAAAGAAACTAAACTAGAGCATTAAACAAGAATTTGGCACTTAAGAACTCAACCTATTGGAAATTTACTCAAGCACTTTCGAAATTTTTGGCAACTGTTTTCTGATTTCAAACACAAAATGGAATGCTAAACAAGGAAGTAAAAACAGTGATGAAGTTTTCGGAATTAATCAAGCTTAACACAAATCAATGCAAAGGAGACTTAGCAATCACACAAGCAACAAACTTCATCTTAGGTACAATGTTTTTGGAACCCCACCACTGCAAACAAGATTCGGATATGAGTAAGTGCAAGTTTATTGAATTCAGACACAAACATATGCCACAAAACTAAGTTAAACTCAGATTGCAAAAATTGCAAATCAGTTGGCACGCAAAAGGATGTCTCCTTGTACCAAACTAACTCCAATTTCACAAAATCAGCATGTTTCGGCTCTACTTTTCAAGCTGTTGGTTCAATTAGGAAACAAAGGTATTAAAGAAAGAACTGAGCAACACCAAGGTGAAGAATTTAAACTGAATTCAGAATTAGAGAAGCAAAATTTCAGAAATGGAGTAAACAGAAAACATATTTGATTTTTCAGACTTGAGATGGCACGCAAAAAAATGGAATTGATGCACAAAACCTAAAGCAAATGCTATTTTAAACCAAACACACTATCTATCTACTACTAGAGCAGGAATTAACTACTAAGAAACTCAGAAATCTGAAACAAATTCAGAAACCAAAAGAAAGAAAACAAAAATAGAATTGAACTTGGCACGCAACACTTGGAATTGGCACGCAGCAATTTAACTAAGAAATGAGCTGAAATTTGATCTATTAATTCACTAAACAAGTTCCTATATTACTTTACTTGCAGAATTTAAACTAACTTACAGCTAAGAACTTAAAAATTGAAAAACTCAGTAACTACAACAGAATTTCAGAACAAAACTGCAACAGAATTGAAACTACAGCTAAACATGAAATTAAACTGATGAAATCTACTCCTCGATTCCTTCCAGAGCTCAGATACTCCTTGGTTGTCAAGCAAGGGAGAGCCTCGGACCCGCAAGCTCAGCAAATCATGGGGAAAACTTCATCCGCGATTGAATGCAGCTCAAATTGCCCATTTCTGAATTTTCCATACGAATTCTTCATTGCAGCTGTGTCTGCGTGCGTGGGTGAGTGGATGATGATCCAAGCTACTCAGGGAACTCCTCTGGATAGCTCAGGTGGAAGGTAGTAGAGCACAGCCGATCCGAAGGGTGTAAATTGGACAGAGCTGTAGAAACCTCTCACAAACTCTGTTCTTGGGCAATTTCGATCCGGAAACAAGACTGATGGCCTCCCCAATGACCTAGTACGTGAATTCAGCAAGAAAATCGAGTGGACGCGCCTTGGATTTAAAGAAACTAGCTAAGAACTGAAGAAAAACGAAGAACAGGACTTGCGGCGATGAACTCTGAAGACGCGACGACCCTGGGCTGCGGCAGATTTTTGATTAAATACTTAAGCACGGACGGTCCAGATTGATCCACTTCAATCCAACGGCTGATCTTGCTCTGATTGGAGCCAAACTTTGATGATGATGATCTGGGGTCAGGATCTGCCTCGTGGTAGCTCGGATTCTCCAGATTTGCAACGGATGGTCCAGATCAACCTAATCTATGAATGGACGATCTAGAGCCCTCCAAGCTTGATCCAACGGCTGATCTTGCTCTGATGGGGATGAAACCTTCAGATCTTGATCAGGGTACTTGATCAACCCTAGCCCTAGCTCAGATTGCCTCAGATTATCCAGGATGGCTCAGATCTAGCCGCTCTTGAATCGGACGGCCCAGATTAAATCATAATCTTGATAATTCGATCCGAGTCACCTCCGACTCAAGTTTGACCCAATATGCCCTAGGTCCTTGAACCTTTGATGCCTACAAAAATAGATCAAGAATTTAGTGGCCAAATAATCCAATTTAGTGTAAATTTGTAATTTAGTCCAAAATAAGAATAAGTTCTAAAACCTAGGGCAATTTCACAATTAAGCAATAAAAATATAGGTCAAACATGGATTTTAGCAGCTCAAATAATCAATAATATAGTATTTATCAATCAACTAAGGTAAGGCGTACCCTACTTGGTCGGTTTAGTCTGGTGGAACTAGTCGAAGCTACCGATCCAAAACCTAAGCTAGTTAGACCAAAATTTTTCAAGAAGTAATTTGAAAATGAATTTTCGATAAAAGGCTTTGTCAAGGAAAGGGTTGTTGCTCCAGTAAGGCTACGGCCAAAGAAGGCATCTGTGCCTCACCAAGACCTGGAAGCCGATTATCGAAACTCAAATTCAATTTACTATTTGATAAATTTGAATCTAACGCAAGTTTTAATTAAATCTTTGATTTAAATTCAAAGAAAAAGTATTCAAGCATCTCACAATACACCCATAAGGCAACCATGATTGCTTGTACTGAGATATCTAGAATGGGTGAGATGTTAAGGACTAATAAAGTGAAAAAGATTTTTCAAAATTGTTTTTCAAAATTCTTAGAATATTTTTTCTAAAAATCTAGTTTCAAAATAGTACTTTAACATAATAATGTTTTTATAGATTTCATGCTTGTCTGAGTGCTTATATATTATACATTTTCAAAATTATATCCTTTTGAAAATTTGTTTGACCTACACAATTAGACACAAGCCTCTTAGGTCAACACTAAAGTCCCTTAAGGCACTTAGATAGAGTCAAATGGTGTTGGATACAGGGGAGTGTCTTATTCATTTAAAAGATTTTTTTTTGTTTTTCGAAAATCGTGCTTGAAAAATTATTATCGCTTATGTTTTTCGAAAAAGATTTATGCTTTAAAATTATCATCATTCTAAATTGTATTTTTGAAGATTGTCTCCTTGAGAATTACCACACTCAAAATGTCGTTCATTCTTTTGATTTTGATAAACCCTAAAGACACAGAGGAGGTCTACTTCATGATCTACAAGGACTCCTAGGATGTGTCAAATTTAGGGGGAGTCTAAATCAAAAAATTATTTCTAACAAATATTTTTTAAAATTATTAGATGATTCATATAATTTGAGTCAAACCTTAAGACTCAAAGGAAGATCGCTTGTAGTCAATAAGCTTCCTAGGACTGGGTCAAGTTTAGGGGAAGGTCAAATTAAAAGAATTATTGAACATTTCAAAATATTATGTTTTCATGTACTGTATTTTGAAAATCCTTTTGAAAACATAAGTAATTTGTCTTTCAAAATACTATCGTTTTAAATCATTTTGTTTATATATATACACCATCACTTTCAAAAATTGTTTTTGGCTTATCAAATTTGTTTAATTTTGGAAATAGTACTTACTTGAATTTGGAGAATTTCCAGGGCACTTAGGGAAATGTCTTTGTAGTTAATAAGATTTCCTAGGATTGTGTCAGACAGGAAAAGAAACTAAGTCAAGTAAAGTATTATGTTTTCAAAATAATATTAAAAGTTTCTTAATATGTTATGTACAATATATTTTTTAAAAGTACCTGCATTTTTCAAAATGTACAATATATTTTTCAAAAGTACTTATATTTTTTTAAAAAAAGGAATAATATTTTTCAAAAGTACTTATATTTTTCAACAAAGGGCATAATAATTTTTCAAAGTACAGATTTTTCAAAGTACTTATTTTTCAAAGTATAAACTTTTCAAAGTACAAACTCTTCAAAAAAAATATCTTTCAAATATAAGTTTTTGCACAATATTTTTCAAAGTATTCTTTTAAAGTGTAAAAATCTCTAAGTGAAATATTTCGAAAAGTGCATATTTTTCTAAGCAAAAATCTTTCATGTATGCAATCCTTTTTGAAAATCTTTCTCAATTAAAAATTTTTTGTAAGACAATATTTTTCTAAGTGGGAAATTTTCTAAGTTTTCTGAAAGTACAAAATATTTTTCCAAATTGCACAATACTTTTCAAAGTGTAATTTTTTTTGGTGCAATTGTTTTTTTAACTAGCTCTTTGCTATGCTTTCAAAGATTTATACAAGCACTTTCAAAAGGATATTTTCTCAGTGTTGGTGCAAGTGATTTCGTCATTTTTTTATGTATGTCAAAGGGGAAGAGTGCGCTTAAGTTAGAAATTTTAAATCGCTTAAGTTAGAAATTTTAAATATTTTTTCTCTTCCCAAAGGATCAAAATGTTTTTTCAAAAGGGGGAGAGTGAGCTGAAGTTAGAATTTTTCCCAAAGGATCAAAATGTATTTTTAAAACTTAAATCATTTTTTCATTTTATCCCAAGGTTTATAACTTAGACCTTTAATCCAATCTAACTTAAGATATTGTCAAACATCAAAAAGGGGGAGATTGTTGGTGCAAGTTGCATCAGTGATGTCCTCCTCTAAGTGTTTCAATGTTTAACAATATGCTTAAGTTAGTGATACATTGAACGTAGAAGGGTGAGTCAAGAAAAAGTGAACCCAAGTCCTAGTTATCCTAGGCACGAAGTCCTGGTTCGAAGAATTGGGCACTAAGTCCTGATCATGGATGGGGCACTAAGTCTGACCAAGGGTTGGGCACGAAGACTTGGTTCGAGGAATTGGGCACTAAGTCCTGGCTGAGGGTTGGGCACCGAAGACCTGGTTCGAGGAATTGGGCACTAAGTCCTAGCCGAGGGTTGGGCACCGAAGTCCTGGACCTAAGGTTTTGGCACGAAGTCTTGGTCCGAGGGATTGAGCAACTTAGCTGAGCGATGACTAAGGACAGAAGTAGAGACGGGTCGAGGTCCAGACGTCTCGAGATCCGGGAATCTCGAAGGCTAAGTAAAAAGTCCAACCGGAGGTCCCGGGTGGCAACTGTATCCTGAGAGGTGTAGGTGAGAGGTGCGTTCCCCGGGATGGGAACTTAGGCGTCGGTTCGACCTAGGGTTTCACGGGAAATCCGAAGTCAGAACCAATCTTTAAGGTTAAGGGTATATACTTGTTTGTCTTATGTTTGTGTATCTTGCAGGCACCTAAAACTGAAGACAAAGTAGACAAACAAACACAAAGAGGCTGAAAAACAGCTTCCCGGGCGCCCTTATTGATACAGGCACCCCCATTGACACAGGCACCCCCATTAACTCAGGCGCCTAGGAGCCGTAGAGCCAATTATATGATGATTGACTAATAACTTTTTGTATCATATTCTATCATTAGTAAAGGCATGTTTGGTTATTATACTTACTTTATATTTGTGTCAAATAACTAAGTATAATAATGTCTTTGAGTAGTAGGTTCTTATCTACATTATATCGATTGGTCGAATCGATAGTGAGATAATGTAGAGAACACTACACTAAATCATTCCTAGTCAAGCATTAATATTCAAGGATAATATTAATGCATGGAGACTAGCATGTAGGTCAACTTGAGCTCACAAGTCATGGATATGTGATATCAAGTTGACACATGGGTATACATTAGAGAATGTGTATTGAATTGACCCGACATGAGAAAATTTCATAGATTGTCATATGAGTGTCATAAACTTTCTCATGTGACTATTAGTATGAATAGTTTTTAGACCTGAAGTCACTACGGTTCCCTACATAAGAAGTTATGTACTTTGGTATCGTCAAACATCATTCGTAACAGGGTGGACTATAAAGACGATCACTGGATATGTAATGAATTATGCGGAGGGATGTGAGTGATGTATATGGAATCTATCCCTCCCATATGACGGGAGTGATATCTGTGGGCCCCTTGATCGAGTAGGACTACTAAAACACATGGTCATGCTCAAATGAGTCAATATGAGATATTGAGCTCATTTGTGTGAGTAAGTCTACTCGGGGATCAAGAAATACAAAGATTGATCGAGGATGACACGGTCTATGCCTCATTGGTCAATCTAGATATCGAGGATAGAAGGACAAGGTCATACATTATCATAGTCACGGAGGTTAAGTCGTATCTCGACTTTCTTGTTACTTGGGTAGCAATGATGCATTGCTAGATGCCGCTCATTGCTTATGTGTCTAAAGCAGTTTAGACACATTGCCAACGTCACGAGAACCTATTGGGTCACACACTAAGGACACGATACTTCGGGAGCTCGAGTTGGGAACTCGGGAGACTAGGTCGGGAGCTCGAGTTGGGAACTCAGGAGACTAGGTCGAGAGCTCGAGTTGGAACTCAGGAGACTAGGTCGGGAGCTCGAGAGACTAGCTAGGCAGGCTTGGTCAGGAGCTCGGGGACTTGGTCGGCAGACTTAGTCGGGAGATTGGGGACTTGCTCGGGAGACTTGGTCGGGAGACCTGGTCGGGAGCCCGAGAGGCCCTGGTCGGAATTGCGGGAGAAATTCATTAAAGTGTTTAATGAAGGAAAGAGAAAAGTCTCTCTTCATTGAATGAAGAGAAGATGAAGAGTCACATGAGAAGATGTGCTCTTTATTGACTTTAATGAAGGGAAGCCAAAGAGACAAAAGTCTCTTCATATTCATGGGATGAGTATAAAAGAAGGTCTAGTCATTTTGAATGAAGAGAGCTTTCCCTTCTTCCCTTCCTCTCTTCTTTCTCTTCTCCCTCTTGGTCGAAACCCCTTTGGGGTTCTTGGTGGTCTTGTGAACTACCTCAAGTTGCTAGCACAACTAAGGTAGTTCTTCCCGAAGTTGAGAGATCATGTCCGTGTGGATACACATAGAGGCACGGACGTTTGAACGTGCAAGAGATCCGGCGACACTTGGACGAGCGGGATAAACGTAAGGGCACGCTCCAAAGGTATACACTGTAGATAGATCTATTAGATAGATGAACTTCGTACGAGTTTTCTTTCACAGGATCGCTCGAGGGATCTTGTTTCCATTGCGTTTTGTGTTTATGTCGCCGGGAGATCCCAACAGGCACCTCCTTCAATACAGGCGCCCAATAAGGCAATTTTTATCAGCTTGCGAAGTTCGCGATTTGGATGAACCTTTGACTGCTTATGAGGCGCCCCATAGCATCACAGGCGCCCTAGACAAGACTATAAAAGGGGCTTCGACCCCTCAACTCAAAACAACATTCGAAAATCATTCTGAGCATTCCGAACGGAAGAAAAGCGCTAACGATGAGGCTCTATGACCAAGGAAGCTCCGGGAGGAAGTGCGCGACACTTCGGAGTTCCAGATCGGCCAAGTCTTCAACTCTTTTTGGTTTGAATTTATATTCTGCAATTATTTTTATCTATCTTTGTGATTGTAATTTTTACACTGTAAGACGGGTTTCTCCGCCTCTGGAAAGTCCGGAAAGGATACCATTAGTGGACGGGTGTTTCCCGTGCTTAGGCCTTGGACGTACTGACCCTGGGGGGTTGGGAACCAAGTAAAAAATCTTGTGTGCAATCTATTGTCTTTTATTTTCGTTCCGTTTTGTTTTCCGCTGTGCTACTAACTCTGTGACCAGAATGAATAATTGAAAGATTACGAAGTTTCCGCGAAGTTTTTACGGTCGATATTCACCCCCCCCCTCTATCGACGGCACCGGTCCCCACATGGTGCATACCGGTTACCTAGACTACTGTACATCATATAGTTGACAGTAGAGTTAGATAGCGGGTGATGTATGGGATAGTGACGTGTATCATCGTTGCACGTAACATAGGTGAGCGACCTTTAACTCACTGGAGGTTGAGATGGGTCGTCGGACATACTACTGGTGTAGGGGCATACGTAGGTGACCTTTAACTCCCAGGAGGTTGAGATGGTTTGTCAGACTTGCCAGATTACCTATCGTGTAGTCCCAATTCCACTCTTCGTTAGTGGATTATAGGCCACAACGCTGCGACATATCCCCTACTCTATCCGAAGATAGATAGGGATTTGGGAGCGTTAGTTTTCCCTATGGCAGAGTACATTCAAGGTCCAAGACCCTGCCCATTCGATTTCGCGTGATACGTGATGGTGGCCATCTGGGTGGAGGGAGGACCCGGTCAGAGCCTTACCCACTTGGTTTCGCATAGATGCGACGGTGGCTGACTGCATCATAGGTGACCCATGTTGCATCATGATCATACTATGCATTTCTGCATATGGTTGTGATTTCTGCACTTGATTGACATGCATATACCCGGGTTTGGACCAACACATGTATGTAATTTTCTTACGGAGATATCAGTTATGTGTTTCCTATTATTGCATCTTCAGTTTGAGATAGTTAGTGACTTACTGCTAGTATACTTTTCTGTGCATATTGGGTTGTATTCGCTGAGTTCTTTGGACTCACCCTGTTAGCTTTGTTTTTCTCCTTTTTAGGATGATCGACTGGAGCGCCCGGCAGCCTGTTCTAGTTTGCGTGTCTCGAGACGATTCCACGATTTTCCTGTATTTGATGTTGGTACATGTTGGTGCCCTTTCCGTTCATTCATTCATTTCATTTTTGCTGCTGTATTTTATTTATTTATTGTGTCGCTTGGCATGGCGGTATAGTTGTACTTTTATGTACCATGGAGGCCTTCGTTTCTATTCGATTTGTCGTAAGTCGTACCAGTACGCAGCATTTCTCGCCGACATCGCTTTCTTTTCATTTGAGTGGCTTGTTCCAGTCCTATCGGCTGTGGTATAGGCGGGCTGAGAGGGTCATAGAGGTAGGGTTTTCGGATTATCTGTCAGGTCGAGGGAGAAGCAATCCCGTCAGTATCGGACG
This sequence comes from Boesenbergia rotunda, assembly GCA_024364735.1. Taxonomy (NCBI): domain Eukaryota; kingdom Viridiplantae; phylum Streptophyta; class Magnoliopsida; order Zingiberales; family Zingiberaceae; genus Boesenbergia; species Boesenbergia rotunda. The sequence goes on along the minus strand of JAGFNQ010007114.1, from coordinate 113,870 downwards.
GGCGGCTCCTCAGGGCGTGACAACTCATATCCACAATCTGAGATATCATGATCCTCTAGATTTTGAGCCGCCTGTTAAGATGTATACTAAAAGCCTTGCTTTCTGTATGGGCAGCTACATTTTGAAAGAGAATCAAAAGATCACTGTTTGCATGTTTATATTAGTATGTGCATATTGTCTGATACTTAACATTATAGATAATATGGTGTGTGGTGTCACACAGAAGATTATGTTATCTGTCCCTTGTAAAGTATAAGTAGAGGCTCACAACCGAGATGGATTTCGACAAACCAATGGGATGGTTATAGTGTAATTTGGTGTTAGTTTATCTTGACCATAGAATTACACTAGTACACTTTGTGTGTATTGAGCAGGACCGACATAGAGGTGATTCAATTTATACTGACTTGATAATTGAATCAGACCTCAGTTATTATGGAGTACATGCTCTTAATCCCGATATAATAATGAGCACATGTACTTAATAGTTATTTCTTTGATTTACCAATGAGCGAGATTTATTCTATTACATTGATAGGCCCGGTAAGTTGGGAAATAATATTATTTACATGGTGTGTCGTTGATTATAGAAGGAAACCATGTCCTAGTGAGTCGGGTTGATGATGTCCCCTTGAGGAGCTCATAGGGTTCATCATGTTAAATCCTGCAAGGGGACTTGACCCGACATGATGATAAGGATGAGTGGTACTACTCAAGGAGTTAGATGTTGATTAATTAAAATTGTCAGTAATTTAAATTAATCAACGGGCATTCAATATCTTAAACACAGGGAGATACTTGTACTCATAATAGGTGGATCCCATATTTAAATATGAGGGTTTGTGAGGTAGTTCAATGAGGATCCTTTAGTGGAATGAATCTTCATTAATGAATCGGGCCTTGATCCATTAGGTGGCCAAGACCCAACTCCTCCTCATGGTCCCTATTGTAGCCCTATATATACTCATGGAGTCATGAGACCAAGACATCCCACACATAATAAACCCTAGACTTCTCTCTCTCTTTTCTCTCAACCTCTCTCTCTCCTAGGTCATAGTGGCGCCGCTAAAGGTGAAGGAAGAAGAAGGGGTTTTGGGTATGGATTTCTTCTTCACCTATCATCCTTTCATCCTCCTCTTGGGCGTGCACAACCTAGAGCTAGGGAGGGTGGCCGGCGGCTGGAAAACAAGGATCCTTTCTTCCTTGTTGGCACCGGCGGGACTGAGAAGGGAGGAAGGGATTCGGCAACAAGGGTTTTGGGGAGAAAGAAGAGCTTTTTCCTCTTCTTCCTCCTCCTCTTCTTCTTCCTCTCTTCCTCCTTTGGGTTGGCGTGAAGAAGGTGGCCCTTCTTGGTGGTCGGCGTGAGCATAGGAGGAAGAACCACATCCTTTGGTGGCCGGTGCAACCCAAGCTTGGTGTTTAGGGTTCGGCGCATGCAAAGGAGAAGGAGATTGGAGTCTTGGCGTCTTCGGTTCTTGGTAGATCGTCGCCCACACGACGTCCAAGAAGGGTGGGGTCATAAAATAGAAGATCGCGAGGTAACGAGAGGTATAACCTTCTCTTATGGCTCTTTGTTCTTTCTATCATTTTATGTGGTTTAATTAATTGTCATTATTATTAATTATTTATTAATTAATTATGATGATTAATTATCTTGGACCCCGATGATAAACACAAGAACTGACGATTCGCTCGTCGTCTATTCCGTAGTTAATCGGTTGGACGAGATTGATCGCTAGAACAACTTGGTTGTTCAAGCGATCGCTCGAATCGGTTAGCACGATGATGAGACGGTCGTTTGGGAAATAGGTCTCCATTCGGATTGAAAATTTTAATCCGTGGACATGGAAAGGTTTCCCATGCGCGACCCGACATCCCTTTGGTAAAAACCAACAATTGGTATCAAAGCTAAGGTTTCCGATTTTGTGTGTTTTGGATTCGATTACTTTTTGCACTTTATCATGTATTTTATTTTGCCGGATAATAGTAGGATGTGTGTATGCTAACTCTTTGGTTGCAGACACGAGATTCCAACTATTATGGCTAAAATAATGTGTGTATGTGATTGGTTGTGCATGGTTGTAATATTTAAATCCTCGGGGTTGACGAGGCTAAAGTTGTATTTGATTTTTGTAATTAAATACGACACTTGTTTAGCCGTGCTTTTTATTTACTTTCGATCTAGATTTGATGTACACTCCTTTGTGGAGTATAAGATCGATGGATGTAAATAAATAGCATTTTATCTCGGCTCGGAGATCCCTTCATGGTGGCTTGCGCATGGATAAGGAGGAGCGGACGAGGTGGCGACACGACTGGAGGCATATTGAAGACTAAAGCCATGATAGTTGGAAAAATTAGATTTTTCTTGTTTATTACTTTTAGTTTATGTGCTTGTCGTGCTTGCATGAAAATTCCTCAATTATAAATAACTAAGTGGGAAAGGGACCCTAAGGGTCCCGTGACCTCTATTACTAATTTGACAAGTAATGCGAACAAGCTTGTGCGTCGGCTCTGAGTGCCTTCCTCCCCATCGGATGGGCTTGTTCTGCGGATCACTAGGTCAAACATGATTATAGAAAATTATTTAGGAGTGTATGATTTTCCCCATCGGACGACACATAATCCTAAATAATTTTCTTAGTATCGTGTAATGGTAAATACTTAGATGAAAATAATAGTATCCTCCCCATCGGAGTCACTGCTATTATTTGTAGGGTCGAAGAGGAACCAACTATTAATTTTATTTGTCAAAAAGTTAGGTTTACAAGATAATAAAATTAATAGGTAAAACCTCCTCTTACAAATGTAGAATTCGTATACGTCTACACTATCGTGGCATGTGAAATTCTCGGTGTTTTGAGGTGTTGGTTGATTTTAAAATTTATTGTTTTGAGGAATCAATATTTATTGAAATCTAAATTGTGTGATCCTTGTGATTCTCAAGAAAATTTTCAAAATGGCTTTCAACCCACTTGCTTTAAAAGAAAACGAACTTACTGCCCCTAACTTTAATGATTGGGAACCGAACCTGGACGTTGTCTTGACTGTCGGGGAATCCAATTGTGTACTTTTTGAGTTTTGTCCTGAAAAGCCTAGCGTGAATTATAATGAACAGGAGAAGGAACGTTTTAGGCAGTGGATAAAAGCAGACGAGATGGCGCAGAGTCATCAACATCAGGCTTCTTCTACTACTTTTGATATGACATTCAATCTCAAAGAACTCTTCGGACATCATAATCAGGTCGCTAGGCAAGAGGCCATGAGGAGCTTAATGATGACCACCATGATTGAGGGTATGCCCGTGAGGGAACATGTTCTCAAAATGATGGCTCGGTTAAATGAGATGGTAATCCTTAGAGCAGAGATCGATGGGGAAACCCAGGTCGATATCATTCTCTAATCCCTACCAAAGAGTTTTGAGCAGTTTCGCCTAAACTACAATATGAACAAACATACATATTCGTTGGCGGAACTTCTGACAGAACTCCAGGCGGCGGAAGGATTTTCTCCTCAGAGTGCACATGTTTTCGTTGTGCAAGAGGTTTCTACTTCTAAACCGAAAGGCAAGAAGAAGAAGAAACAAGCTGGGGCAAAGAAAGTGGCTAGATTATAAGGACCTCAGGATGACGTGAAGAAGCCAAAAGGCAAGTGCTTCACGTGCAAGCAGACTGGATATTGGAAGGTGGACTGTCCCCGCCGTCAGAAGAATAATCAAGGTATATCTATTTGTTTAGTTGTTGAAACATGCTTAGTGGTGTTATCTACCTATACTTGGTGTGTAGATACGGGAGCCACTGATCATGTCTGCAATTCTTTGCAGGGGTTCCAGGAAACCCGACGACTAGCTGATGGAGAGATTATCGTATACATGGGCAATGCTGCTGAGGTAGAGGCTATTGCAGTGGGAGACGTTTATTTGTCTTTTGATAGAAATAAAGTTTTGGTTTTGAGAAATTTCCTTTATGTACCTAGTTTTAGAAAGAACCTTGTTTCAGTTTCTAAAATAATAAAGGATGGATATTCTATTTCTTTTAATGACCGTGTTGTTATAAAAAGCAATAGAGAGATTATCTGTACAAATAAATTGGTTGGCAATTTGTATACTTTAGAACCAAAATCTCCCATGATACAAATAGAAGTAAATAACTCATCATCTAACCAAAACAAGAGAAAAGAACCTTCGAAGATGAATCAAACTTATCTTTGACATCTAAGACTTGGTCATATTAACCTTAGTAGGATTCAAAGGTTGATAGTTGATGGGCCCTTGGGTTCATTAGTGGTGAAAGACTTCCCAACCTATGAATTTTGCTTGGAAGGTAAGATGACCAAGAGGCCTTTCAAGGCCAAGGGGTATAGGGCCAAAGATGTGTTCGAGTTGGTTCATTCTGATTTGTGTGGTCCTATGTCTATCCAAGTTAGAGGTGACTTTGAATACTTCGTCTCCTTTATAGACGATTATTCAAGGTATGAGTACATTTACTTGATACGCCGCAAGTCTGAATGCTTTGATAAGTTCAAAAAATTCAAGGCTGATATGGAGAAACATCAAGGTAAAAGTATCAAGACACTACAAACGGATCATGGTGGCGAGTACCTTTTGGGAGAGTTTAGGACTTACTTATCAGAGCCTGAGATTCAATCCCAATTGTCTACACCCGGTACGCCCCAACAGAATGGTGTAGCAGAGCGAAGGAATAGGACTCTTATAGAGATGGTTAGATCAATGATGAGTTACTCTGAGTTGCCGGATTCGTTATGGGGATATGCTCTAGAAACATCAACGTACATACTGAACTTGGTACCATCTAAGTCAGTACCCTCTACTCCCACAGAATTGTGGACTGGGCGAAAGCCTAGTCTAAGACATATTCAGATTTGGAATAGTCCAGCACATGTGCTGAAAGGAGATACTGATAAGTTGGAATCTCGTACAGAGGTACGCTTGTTCGTAGGCTATCCTAGAGGAACGAAAGGTGGTTTATTCTATAGTCCTAAGGATCAGAGGGTAATCGTTAGCACGAATGCCCGATTCTTAGAGGAAGACTATGTGATGAACCACAAGCTCATGAGTAGGATTATTCTTGAGGAATTAAGAGGGGACGTTCCGACCTTAGCACAAATAGTACAGAAGGGCATACCACAAATCACTGCACCATGTATCACAGAAGAGGGATGGCTGCTCGCGACTGCAGCGTCGACGTTGCAGTTCCGAGTGCGGCGCCGGAGTCGCAACCGGAGGTGCGAAGAAGAAAAAGAACTAGATATGAAAACTGGAGAAATTAGTTTTTGACTTGCTGCTTCTATCAATTAAAATCCAACTGCATGCTTGACCAACAAAAGAGACGATCCAACTCCGTTCATGCGGCGTTGAGCCAAAGCAAGTCCCGAGTGCGGCGCTTTCAAGCGGGGAAGGGAAGAGCGTGGAGATGAGGACGCGAGAGATAGCCTCAAGTCGGGGGAGGAGGAGGTCGGCTCGCCGGCGGAAGAGTTAGGGCTTTGCTTTCAGCGGCGGAGGGATGCGCGAGAGAGAAGGAAACTTTTTGAGTGAGAGTTTTTTTTTTTTTGGCTTCGTTGAGCTCACGTGCGGTGCACGTGTGAGGGGTATTTATAGAGCAGAAGTGGTCCAGGGGAGGACCAGGGGTTTGCGGACCAGAAGATCCCATCCGCCCCGACCCCAACTATCCAGTTGAAACTCTTTCGCCATGGGCATGGAGCCGAGAATTGAATGATGCAGCGCCGGAGAGTTAATTTTCCATTGTAATGATTGGAATTTATTTCTGGGCAAAGAAAACTGATTTCTAATTAATGTTTTGAATGGTCTTTGATGTAATTCATATATATGGTATTCTAAGAGACAATTTTAATCCCAACAATATTTTCAAGAATTTAGTACGTCAATGTGGTTCGCACACTGATAACTCCCCGAATATAATCTCACAACATATGTAGCCTACACGGTATGTTATCTGAATAAATATAGTACGTGTAAATTGAACATAAATGTTTGAATTATCTCATCTCGAACTCGAACTTAGCAGCAGTTATCTGTACGCAGAGAGAGAGAGAGAGAGAGAGAGAGAGAGAGAGAGAGAAGGATCGAACCGAAAAGAAAACCATGAAAACTGAATTGACAAAATCGATTAAAACCAAACTGCTTCCGTCAAAATTTTGCATAACAAAGTATACATTGTGTGTGCACATAAATAAATTTCTTAATATTGATTTAACTTGTCTAAATCATAGACTGTAACTTTCGTTATTTTGTTGTATTGTTATATGTATTTATTTTACTTTCTAAATGATAGCCGAGAATGATGAAGCTACCTAATCAATTTGCCTCGGAAACAGCTACCTGAGAAGATTAATGCACGTTTTGATACCTCCACTCTCCTTAATTTACTGTATGCTTTTAACTCTTTACTGCTCCTCCCATTCTCCTAATCTCATCACATCTCAATTCCATTGCACTCTCGTTCAATGTGTAGAAATCATAACCTAATTTACATACATAAAATTATAAAATAAATAAACAGAAGTTGAACTTCCAAATGTACCTGGTAAGGTGGTAACCAAACTAGGTAGAGTCGAGATTTGTGGTGTTAAGCTTATTTAATTATAAAATAATCAAATCAAATCAAGTTAAATTGTGCAGAACTTAAAAGGTGAATTATTGAAATATATGTTGAAACATATACAAGACTAAGACTAGATGATTAATGCAACAAATTGAAAGAAGTTAAAGACCAACTATCATGCTACAAGACTTCTTAAAAGTAGCAAGAAAGACTGTCACTTTTGTCCACGCTGAACCTGCCTTTTCTAAGCGAATTTTCACACCAGGCTTGTGCTCTCTCAATCTCCGACAGCAAGAGAAGAATTACAATGCAAGCAAATCACAATAACTTCCACGAAAATAAGATGAAAATTAACCTCTAATAATTGATAAATTTGTACAAGGCTTAATTTTCCTAAGGAAGAGGATTGGAAGGAGAGACGATCGATCGTTATCCATCCTATGCATGCGAGAACATAGCAAACAACAAAGCCAACAGTACTTAAAACAGAACAAAAGAAAAACAAGTTAAGCATGAACAGATCATGAGCAATTTGATCGGCGGCGTTCCTTCTGCAGGCTAAGTTCTATGACAAATTGATCAAGAAGCTAGCTATTTTGACTACCAAGTGAGAGGTATGTACTACTTCCCTTGATTAGTAGGTCGTACGAGGTCCACTGACATCTCCGCCGCCGCTGCCTGAGCCCCAGCCGTAGGCGTCGGAGGGCAATTGCATGTTGTTGAGCAGATTCGGAGGCAAGCCGTGGAGGAGCACGTGCTGGTTGCCGTTGGGGTCGAGCAACTGCTGGTGATGTGGCGGCGATTGTCCCACCATACCGGGGGACCCCATCGCGCCGCCGCTGCCCGGAAGTGCTGTCTCCTCCTCCTCCAACGGCAGTCGCTCGTAGGCCGCGTTCCCGAACGATGCCGCCATTATGATCACCGGCCCCGACGCTATGAGAGCCCCCACGACGGTCCCACCCACCACTTGTCCCTGCCCGCCCGCTAGGTAGATAGCCAACCCGCTCGCCGCTGGTGGCGCCGGCAACGGCAGGAACGACCCTGACAGCGACAGGATCTCGAACCTCCCGTGCAGATTCACCGCTGCCGCAACCCCGGCGGCCCCTGGCTGCCGCAGCGTCACGTTGGCCACCGTCCCGCTACCGCTCAGGATGCAGACTCCTCTCTGCCGGCGACGCGCGAACGCGGAAACGCTCTCCACCACGTCGCACCCCCCGGCCACCTCCATCACGTGCGAGCGCAGCGTGTTGGCGCTGTCTCGCGTGATGATGATCGGCGGCTTCGGCCTGTTTTTCGAACCGGCCGGTCGTCCGCGGGGACGGCGCATAATCTCGCCGCTGCCGCTGCCTTCCCCTGCTCCGCCGGAGGTGGTGGGGACAAGTTCCTTGGCGTCACCTCCGCCATTGTTGCCGCCGTCGTTTTTACTACCCCCATCGTTGATCCCCTCATCAAGTTCGCGTTTTTTCCCGCGGTGGAAGCTTGCGCCGATGCTGCTGTTATGATCTTCTTCAATTTTCAACTGCTGCTGTTGCTGTTGCTGTTGCTGGTGAAGTTGCTGGAAGTGGTGCAGAGGATGGAAGTCTCGGGCATGGAAGGGAGGAGGGAAGTGATGCGTGATTGGATCCATGCCTTTGCACTTCCGATCTCCTTAAATTCGATTACTTTAGCTCATAAAACAAATTGTGACTTGCTCCTGCTGGTAATATCCAACCGAAGAAATGGAACAGTGCAGCTGAAGCAAACAAGGAGGTGTTGAGATTAATCAAAACAAAGGCCGGTGGGAGGAAAAGGTTGGCTTAAAAAAGGAAAAAGGAAGGCGGCGGCTTGTCTCCCCCTTTCCTCCCTCATTTCTGTACTATAATAGTACACTTTATAGCTCACAAAAGCTGCTAAAATGGAAGGAAACTCACCCTGCACCTCTCCATCGTTTCAGCTCCGAAGGTGTTTGTTCAGCGACCTACGGGAGGAGGCGTGGGAAGGGTGGAGTTGCAGGATGGGGTGGGTTAGGGTTGGATGTGAAGCAGGTCAAAGGAAGGAAGGATCGAAGGAGAGGAGGAAGAAATGCATGGGCGTGATGGCGATCTCCACGGTAAGACAACGAAGTAGGCGGTGGATGGTCCCCACCTCTTCTTGTTATGCATATCATTATATTCCAATTTCATCTGCTTTTTCTCTTCCCCTCTCTCTCCACGTTCTTGACTTCTCTTCCAGTTCCGTCCTTCCCTTGCGGATTCTGAATGAATTGAACCTACGTGTTTCTTCAATAACACAAGGACGAGCTCGAGGCCGTGATTGGCCTGCTCTGGTGGTCCTCATCCCCTGCCGTCCACCGGATCCCGAGACAGCGTGGCTCCCACGTTTTGGCATCCACCGTGTGCATGACAGCAGTTTATGGTGCTATTCCTCCCCGCCCTGCCGCACCTTACTCGAGCTACACCTACCTTGCAGACCTGTGGGACCCGTCGCGTGAGAAGCGGGTATTCGCCGATTGTGGCGGTATACAAGGAGAATCCATTGGGGATCGCACGGCACCATGTGTCTCGCTCGCTCTTCGTATTGAATATTTCCAGAGAGGTCAGAGATTGTCGCGCGAGAAGGCGTAGCGCGGATCTCGAGGGAACCCAACGGACTCGCCCGGGAACGGCCCCACGAGGCCGCGGCCGCGTCGACGACCGGATCGTGGCCGTCCGCCCGTCGTCATCCCGCGTTCGAGACGCAACTAGCTGTCGCCGGCATCCGGCCGGGAGCCGCGTCCTACGCAGGAGAGACGCCTCCGCGTCGAAGCCCAACAGCCGGCCGAGAACGTCGGAGTCGGAGTCGGCGTGACGTCATCTGTCGCCATAAGCGTGCATGGCCGCTGCAGGCGCAGCTCTGAGAGTCGCTTTCAAGTACAATTTCTGGACGTTGTGATGGAAAAGGAAAGTGAAGGTGTAAGTGTAGCCATAGCCATGGCTGGAGCATGTAGTCGTCAGATACGACTGAAGACGTAGGGGATGGGCGTGCGTGCGTGCATGGGATTGTTCAAGGCTCGAGACTGATTCGATGGGACGGCTAAGTAGCTTGATTGATTTCTTTACCTGCCACGGATGTTGACCAAGAAATGGGAGCCAATTTGACAAGCTGGTGTCATCTGCGAAAGCAGAGGACAGAAGTGGTTTGCGGATCCCATTCCTTATGAGTTTTTATTAAAAATAAAAATATATTGTTCTCATTAATTTTTTCGAAAGTATTTGTGTATCTGAGATTTGAGATTGACTAAGAAAAATGGTGTAAAATCGACATATATGTGTCATCTGTGAAAGGAGAGGACGGTAGTGGTGTACGGACCCCATTCCTAGCTTTGGACATTCACCGACTCAGGAAGTTTGATTTCTGATATTCGAGGAAAATTTTCAAGTTTGTATAATATAAAATAAAAATACATGCATTAAAAATCAGGCATATCAATATACATATTTTTCTTTACGATCGAAACGATTTTAACCAATATGGCTACTAATGAAGCATTTCTGATTAATTAACTGCAGTTAATATATAGGAGCGGCAGCGAGCATCTCGGCCAATTAATGGATCGAGTTTTTAATCGTTCATTAGCGTCGACCACTGTGTGCGTGTGTAATATTTGAATTTCTCCTGCCACGTCATCTACAAAAATATTGAGACTGTCATTCTAATCCGTGTTGTCAACGATTTGTGATGCAAGTTAATATTTTTCAATGCTGTCAAAGTTACGTTAAAACTACGCCAATATTGAAGTCGTCAAAGTTTGTCATCTGACTTTTTAAAGTTTTTTCAACTTTCACATTTCTTCTTCTTCATTTCGCTTGCTCTTCAGATCATGTGGCGTCTTGCAGCTTGCAGTAGCGTTCGATGCCGGTCGATGAGCTCGTGACTTGTAGGTGAAGACAGAGTCAAGCGATCGCATAGCCATTTTTTTCTTCTGTTTTCTTCGTCCAAATGCACAGTCAAACTGATTCCCTGCTAGTTGCTTCGATCTTCTACCGCTATCTTGCTCCAACTGCAGGACAATTATCAGACTCGTCGATAGAGCCAAACAGGTACAAGGATCAGGTATATATTTCACTTAATTGGGTGATATCATCAACAGTTCGTGATGTTTCTTTCCAGCCTTTCCCTCCCTGTTCCAAGTAGATGTTTGGTGTCGTACCCTAGCCATCATCATACTATTCGATGAGCATGCATGTCTAGTCAAATGAATGCATGTGCGATTAGGTGGCAATTCAATCTACATCGATGCATGCATGTGCCATTAGGTGGACCATGGAAACTGGCGGAAACCATGGATTATGACTGGACCAGTGCTGATTAATTGTTACTAAAACTCTAAAAGCTAAACCACTAGGACAACTGAGCGTGTCAAATATTGATTGAATGCCAAACACTGCAACTGGACATGATTAACTTTGCAGCGTATAAGAGAAGTTGCCATTGCTGGGTAGTTAGTAGCCCATACTTTAACATAGGGGCCGCTCTTGACTGTCCAATTTTAGCCCACGAATCCAACGGCGTAAGAACCGTAGTCATTAGGGCAACAGGCCGCCATTCCCCGTTTCCTCACCACCTGCAGGTCGCGTCCACCGTTCATCTCGGCCATGTCGCTTCTGCCGGAGACGGGGCGTCATCGTCAGCTACTCGTCTGGCCGCGGAAACAATCGGTTGCTTGGAATTCTGGTCGAAATTGTTTGCTCGGAGTTCGAATTGCCCAATCTGAACACGCGTAGAAAGAAAAAAGAGTTTTTGTTTTTGTCGAAGACTAAATGCCGTGATCGAACTTTCTTTTCTTATATCTTTCTTATACGGTAACGGGATACGAAATATTGGATTTGTCGTTTCGAAGGGCACCAGTATGATTCGTTCTTCCTTCTGCCAAAATTGATTCTTTGATCTTTCCAGATTTCGTCTCGGAGCACAGAAAATCAGAATAACTAGTTTTTCAACACGCTTTCGGTTTGGCAGCCAGTGTCCGAAACAACTAGGGGTCTGGCAAATCCAAACTCTCTCTTTGGTTAGGGATATTTGCGTTTATCCTTTTCATTTTGTTTGGTTTTTTACTTTTTTCCACAATCTAACTATTTTTCGTATTGAGATAGTTTTATCACTGTAACAATGCAAATGATCAACTTTCACGCATTCTTTCTCAGCATAGTTCATCGTTTTCTACGTCGCAAAGTACTTAATTTCGGTTTCCCTCTTCAGTTATTTGGTAATATAAATGTTTTATGACGAAAATTTGATAATTAAATTTGTAGGTTTTTTGTTTAAGAAATTTCATTCTGATTGGTGTGCCAGTTTGAATGACTTAAAAAAAAAAGCTATGGAATTATTTCCATATGAAGCTTTTGTCATAGTTACTCTGATAGTCAAAGCTCTTATCAATTTTTTTAAAAATCTAAATCTACATATTTATGTTTTATCTACTTATTTTATTGATTTTTATGTGTTGCTTTTGATAGTATTTACAGGTAGGTTTTCTGTCCATTAAAATCATACACGCAATACGCAAAATGTATGGGTTTTTTTTGTAGGAATGATGGTTCTAAATGAAGAGTAATTCCTAAAAGCTATGAAATTCTTTCCTGATGTTTGTTTTAACATAGTTAATCTGTTAGTTTTCTTTAACTTTTATCCTTTCTTTCTAAAATCAATGAAAGTTAGAATCTGGATGAGTTGTATGCAAATTAATTGGAAGAAGACCTCAAAACAGGAGTACCTACCTACAAAAACTTAGGTAGTAGAGACGGAAAATGAAGTTAGCAAGTAAGTCAGGACACAATCATTTCGATGTTTAAGACAATGAGGTTGAAACGTAGAAGATGAATAGTAAAAATAACAAATGTGACATTCCCACGTATCAATCGAGCTTTAAGCACTTCGTTAGTAAAATGGTTAACCATTTGATTCTATATTAAGATTTCCAATATCTTCCGTATCAATCGTCATTTAACTAGGTGTTAGATTCATAAGAGAACTAATGACGTTCTTAATTATGAACTCTTTGTCTCTAAATTTTTTCAGGAATTGAATCCTAAGCATATTAAAATATTTTATATGTTTGAAATATGTTATCACAAATTGATTTGCCAACCACCTAACATTTTGATTTTGAAAGTGAACGCAGAAAAACACTACTGTTGATAGGATTAGTGTATTTCAATTTTCAACCCTCTATAGTGTACGGATTCAGATTATGGTATTTAATTAAATATAAAATAATAATTTTTTTTATTGGCTGTCATGTTCAATACTATTTGATGCTCACTAATTAATATCACCACGACTTATCCAACCGAACGAGTTGCGTGGCAATGATGAACCTTTAAAGATTAACGTCTTTGATATTGCCCACTTGCACAAGATGCAGAACTTGCCTACTACTACTATTCCAATTTTGTTTTATCGAATCATTCTTATCTTCTGAAAAATAATTTCCATTTCTTAATTTTTTCTTCTCCTTTAATTTATTTTTTTAATAAAATATATTTTATGAAGAAAATGTCTCTTTCTAATAAAAGTATTGACGTGAATCAATAGTTCATTTCCCAAGCACTTCTATTGGCTATCATTTTTGTGGACATATTTAAAAATTTATTTTTGATGTTTAATAAAATTTTTTTATCGACTTGATTATATTTAAAATTAATTAACATAAATTAAATATCTGAAGTCAATTAAATAATTCTATTTGAATGGCCTTATGCCGTGCTTTGCTCATCTTCATTGTGAATTGAATAGGGTTTCTCCGGGAGGAAAGGGAACTCATTGGATTGGAATTGATGGCTTATTTCGACTTCAACGTACTTTGTTCTCATTGGAATGTCTTTGAAAAGAATATGTTGCTATTGTCATTTCAATGAGAATAAAGAAATTGAGTGAGTAATATGAACATGGACTTATTCAAAAATATAAGAGTCAGTTACTGTATACATGGACTACGATAATGGCTATGGCCGTCAACCCTCAAATTCGATAATTCACAGAGTCTAACAATAATTCAATATGTAAATAAAACCGAAAACCAGCTTTATTTCCGGTCCCGCTCGCTCCCGTTTCAACCGTAGAATCCGGTCCGACTCCAGATCGCGTCCCGAACCCGGATCTCGTCCCGCCCCTTCAGCGTCCGGCCGGTGCCTTGGAGCACCGACGTCGAGCTGCTGCTCCCTTTGGCACGCGCTAAGTATTCGTGCGGCGGCATCCACCGGTCGTCCTCCTCCTTCTCTGCTTCCTCCCACTGCGCGGGGCCGTCGCTGAGGAAGCCGGGCCAGACGGGCACCACCACCGGTGCCGACGATGCTGCGGCGGGGCGCCGCTGGGGCCCGCACAGGTCTACCTCCCCCTCGCGGCGGAAGCGGTCCGGGTCGGGCCGGCGCCACCAGGAGGAGTCGCCGGCGGGCCAGAATACCTCATCTTCGGCAAGGTCCGGGAGGTCGGCGCCGGGCGCGCGGCCGGGCGCGCTGCTGAGGAGTCGGTCCGCGGTATGCCTCCGCGCCGTGGCCATCGCCGCTGCAGCTTTGCGGCGGCTTAGAATCCATATTTATAAATCCCAAACGAACTGTGGCCCACCAGAGCAGGCCCCAGGCCCACGCGGGCACAAACTAGTTAATCCAATCACAGATAAACACGTGTCAAGTAGACCTGGGGAAGATTCTTATCCTGACTTCACGCCTCACAATTTAATTAATGAATTTAAATTGTCAAAATACTCAATTTTTTGGCGCAGATAAAATGATGCCTCATATATGCGATGCCATTTTAAGGAAAATAACTATAGCACAAATGATCGTAAACGATAAAAATGAAATTTTCATAAAACATTTTAAGAATTAAAAATTTTAGAAGCTAATTGAAAAAAAAAAAAGCGGTATTTTTGGTCGCACAGGATAGGTGAGGTTATCGTTCTCTTCCCAGTTGCACGGCACTGGATGATGCGTCGTCGTCTTCGAAGCGTCCAAGGAGCCCCTAATTAAAGAATCCCGCCGCAATCAAACTCCGCTCTGCCATTTCACCACTTCTCTCGATCACCGGATAAAACTCATAGCCACTATGCGTGAGTCGGGAGGATGCTGTCGCTACCGCCGAAGAGGACAAATGACGGCGCCTTTCGGGCGACGGCGACCCACCCGAGCTTGCGATTCCGGCGACCTCTCGACACGTGGTGGCGCTGGTGAGCTCGCTTCCAAATGGAAATGATAAGATGGCTCCATCATAGACGACGTCGGCCACCGATACAGAGGGTCGGCAATGGGCCCGACTGCGTTAATGGGCCGAAAGGACCTTGTGCTGGCCCACCAACCCAATCATTGAGATAATCGGTGATTTCAGGCTCGTAGTAACGTCGAGTGGTGGCTAATGAAAAAAATAATTAATTAATTAAGTTGAATAACGCCGGATTTAGATAATCGGTTCGGTTCTATGAAAAATTTCCGCCGACCATTAAGATAAATCGGGAAACATTTGCGACGGACAATCCAGAAACCCAACATCACACGATTGCACGTATCATTTGGAATAAACATTTTTATAGAATTTGTCTAATTAAGATCGATGTGTTTAAGAGACAACTAGTCACCTGTAGCATCGCCCCAGGGGTCAAGTCGTGGCTAATGAGGCTGGTTAATGAGGTGAAAATTTGCCAAACTGATCAAACACGTAGGCATAAAGTCCAAAACAAAATTTAATGCAGCATAATAGGTACATCCAAAACAAAAAAAATAATAATAATCAATATAGCATACACATAAAATGATTCAGATAAGTTACAGACAACGTGAGGGATTTACCTTGTAGGCATATAGTCCACACAATGCTCATGTCTTCGAAGAAGGAATTATACAGTAGCATGAGTGCTTCTCATTCTTCAGAAATGTAAGGCCTGATTGATCACGAGAGCAGTCAGCAAAACTAGTCATTATCATGTTTCTGATCAGAAATCCAGGAATGACGTTATATGCATTCGCAAGGGATGGGGGATTCCATTAAGATGAGTGCTTCTGCATGGATTCCTCAGGCAATTCAGCTCATCCCTTGCGTTCTTCAAAGTAATGTGTGGGTTTTAATGGTACATGTAAATACTGCCATTACCTACGGGAGCTTACAGCCATTGCAGCAGACTCGAAATTAGAAGAATAAAGGGTGACATCTGACAACCTTCCGTTAGATAATTCAGCAGAAACATTCTTATGGCTGTTTTTTGGTCTCGATGACCTCCAAAACCTACCTATAGACGATACCTTTTTATTCATCTGTTTCATGGCAGTAGAGCAAATTTCACTGGTTTCACTATTTAAGTTTCCATCATCTCCACGTCGATCCCAATCCTTTCCGCTAGTTGATGACTGACTTTCTTGATAGTTTCCATTCACTGATGGGTCGCTTCTTTCTGGAGAATTACAAGAAGCTTGCTCTTCAACCTGGCTTACATTTTCGCAACCAGTATCGTCGTTTACATCTCCAACTTCCATTATTTTTCCATTTAAATTTCTAGCAGGATTCAGGAGAAATAGATCGGATTCAGGGCTGGCTGCATCATTTTCGGAGAGACGATTTCCTGGGCTGTTTTGATGGTACTGTTCTATCACTCTCCAATTAGTCTCTTCTCTTGGCTTTAGTTCTTCGAGGACAGAGATGATGTCCTCGGAAGCCGGAGGTTGGTAATAGAATTCCTTGATATCATGAACTTTGATCGACCTGGCTGCTCCTTGAAGCATATCTGCCTCTTTTACAGCTTCCATATCTATGTCGGTACCACTTTGGGATCTGAGAAAATGCTCAATTTCTTCTTGGAGCTGGCACAGCTGCACATACTTCTCATCGAGCACGAGCTTTGCATCGATCAACTTCATTTGTACCCTCTCTTCGCGCCAAACTTCTGCCATCTGCAACATCCTCTGTTCTTCATCCACTTCTTCACGAAGTCTCAAGGATTCCATCTTGATAGCCTCAACCTCAGCTTTGTCCTCTCTGATCTCCTTGGCCAGTTCCTCGCATACTTGCTCTACAATCTCACGCGCCTTCCTCTCCTTCTCATAGTCATGCAAGCACCTCCTTGCAGACAACTTTGCCTCAGAAAGTTCATCGACAAGCTTAGCATTCGCAACTTCCAACCTTTTTCTATTCTTCCTTTCTCTGATAAGGTCATCCTTGATGTGCTCTATTATATTACAGGCTTTCTCATGCTCTCTTCTCCTCCATAATTCCTTCTCTTTTGCAAGGCTTTTCATGAACTGATGAATCTTTTTCTTGACAGACTGCCGTTCAAATTCAAGATCATTGATGCAACTGCGAGCCCGCACTAGCTCCAGATGCAGTTCAGAGATAACTGAGAAGCCGTCTACCAGTTCGCCTTCAGGAAACTTCAGATGACCATTGAATTGGTAGATACCCTCTGGTAAATTTGGGTAACCAGGATCCCATTTAGTTGCCTTCTCCATTGCAGAGAAGAGTAAAGAAGATGAACATTTCAGCTGTCAAGTGAAGAAAAATATTGGGTAAGGTTGAAAAGCTATAAAGAACACCATCGAATTCACTACATACTCAAAATGTCACTCTGTGATGAATAAGGATAGGAGTGGTAAGCTCATTCTCTGCAATTGCAAGTAGTCTTATCGAACTATGGATACCAAAATTTGAAAAGGTTTACAGTATTCTGCTTGAAATGCAAAGGTCAGCATCGACACACAAGATGAGAATGCTAAAACTAAGTAGAAAATCAAAGTGATCGACATCAATGTAGCTATAATTGAACTTGGACGAGCAATGAATAATAACACTAATGAAGACTGGAAGTTTTCGGCCAATAACTACTCTAGTCATAATGCTCTAGTTCCCCAATAACTCACCACAAATCAAAAGAAGCTTCAAAAACAGATTTCTCGATGTTATTAAAGTATAAAAGACGATATTTCTAACACAAGGAAAGCATTTCCTAGAATCATTCTTGCTAATTAGTCACGGAGTTTCTTAGCTCCAGTGAAGATACTCTCTATGAGACGAGCTAGCTAATATACCATCACGAGTAGAAAAAAGTAATCATAACGCAATTTTAGAAGATTCCATCGGAAGTACTTTACTTGGAACCCTAGGAAAAGTTGAAATGAGAATAGAGAAAAGATCGGCGGACGGACGAAGGGGAAAAGGGGAATCAGATCTTGTGGGTATAAAAACCGGGAAACCTACCCGATTGTTCCGTTCGACACCTCCTAACTCCTCGGGATGCAAGTGCCACAAAGCGGTAGCCAGCCGCCTCGACGAAGCCACCGTCGCGGGCCTTGCGGCGCCCATATGGACGCAACTCACGCCCTTCGGGCCGCCGGTTCCGCCTCCGACGAGCTTCCTGGTAGGCTTCGAGGACCCATGCGCGTCGTGAATCTCCGAATTAGAAACGGTGTGAGTGCGGGTGGCCAAACGTCGGGCCTTGATGCCGAGACGGCGGCGGCGGCGGCAACGGCGGCGGAGCTGGTGATTCCACCGAGGGGGCAGATCTGAGACGGGGGCGTTGGTAGTACGGTGTACCGCGGGAGCAGGCGCACGGGAATTGTTGAGCGCGGATGATGGCGTCGTGGATGTTTTCCTGCTCCCTCGGCTCGATCCCGACGCCATGGCAGACTGCGACGAAGAGAGGAGGAAGGCAAGATTCAAGTAAGCGCTCTGCGCCAAGATTCGTGCGACTGACTCCATTCTGTCTCCGTCCCTACTTTATTAAGGGACACCAGAGGGGCCCATCCCTAAACTACCCTTACCTTTTTCATTTATTATTATTTTTATCAATCGCTCAAATAAAACCTTATTATTTGAGGGGAAAAAAGGTAAATACCCATTTCATTTTATGGACAATTGTTTGATTAGTCAAACTATTCGTATAATTTTTTAAATCAGTCATTTTAATTTAAATCCGTCACTTGTTTTATTATAAAATTGATTAAAAAATTACGTATAAAAATTAATTGATATGTATTTCTTTTTAATTTTTAAATCATTTCAGACAATCAATTTTCTAAAATAAGAATGTCCAAGTAATAATTTTTTTTTAAAAAAAATAAAGAAGCAGAATTATTTAATTTAACAGGTCTTTGTTGATGAGAACAAATAATGTAATTTAGATAATCTTAGTCTGTCAAACTATTTTACTAAATAATTTGACTTTCTTAAATTTAGTAATATTATAATCTTTTCTATAATTAAAATACATTTACATATAAAATAAATATAATCGTATGGCGAAAAGATATCTTGGTCAAGTTTGGACATTTTAATTATGGATTTATGGGTGGCTTTTTGGATGCATGTGTCATTAGCATATGATGTCAATGATTAGTGGCTAATTAATTTTTTTCTCAGTGCACTATTTTTCAAAGATCTGCCTACTAAATTGGTCAAATATAACTTTAAATATCACCTTCCTCACATGTATTTGGTTTGGAGGAATGAATTAGTCTTCAGAAACTCATCCTCAACTCATTGCTTTTATAAACAGTTGCGCAAAACAGAGTTGTGATGCCATTCCAGCGAGAAGTGAACAATAATAATGAAAGGGGGCAAATATCATTATTTTTAAGTTGTTGGAGCATGTGACGATCCAACCATCCCGGCCAAACAAAAGGTGCAATCTTTTTTTAAATGATCACACAATATGCATTAATAGGTTGTCTTTTAATATATTTTCTTCTTCTTCTTCTTTCAGTTTTTCTTAAATTTAGACACGTTCAAAGTATCTTTCCTGCACTTCTTTAGTAGCTAGGGCATTTAGTTTTGGAGAGTTTGATGCTGGAAAATATACAGAATCTTCTCTGCTGTTTGAAACAGATATTAACAAGTATCCAAGTAGCTTTTCCAGTACTCTAATAAACTTTTTCTGATTCTGAAAATTTACATTTTCTGGCAATCAAACACATTTTCAGTGCATCTAAATTACAAGCTTTGCATGCGAATCTATCAAATAGATATTCGTAGAAGCAATCCGAAGTGATCACTGCATAACACAGGGTAGTCTTTCTCCCTGTGTTGGTGCCTGAGTCCTGGTATGATTTCCTTACCGATTATCTCGATATATGCCAATTCATAGTCCTTCAGTTTGCACAAAAACCTATCCAATCTGCTCCGAAACTCTCTCTTTCCTTGGATCAACATTTGGTTGGACACGTTGTCATAAGTCCACCCGTTCTCGCGGGGTCTCAAATGTTCCCAAGCATCGACCCACCCATACGGCAACGGGAAACACCCATCTAGGTCCTCATTCCAGTTCATGTCGCCTCCAAAGATGGCATTGTTATAGTTTCCAAGTATGGTGATCGCTTCGTTGGCTTGAGCAGTGCGTTTCATCGTGTGCGACTCGTCAGGTAGTTCTGGTTTCTTTAGGTGACCATTGGCGACGACCAACCTTCTTCCCTTCCCCAACGCTTTTACTTCAGCTACAATCAACTTCTTCCTCATGATGGAATCTTTAAAGTGCACGAAACCGAGATCCTCCACTGGAAACTTACTTAACTACAAGCAAAAAAATATCATAAGTTGCTCGTAGACTTTATATATTCCCAAATTGCATGCATTTTGTTCAATTGAGGCATACCAGCATACAGTAATGTTTTGTTTTTGCTGTTTTGTGCGACACGCATTTGTATTGTTGCCACCATTCGAACTCTTTAAAAATTTTGTGAATTTTAGGTGTTACCTCCTGCCAAGATAAGAAGGGGAAAAAAACTCAAATTGGTAAGTCTTACATATGAAAAATTGCAATCACAAGAGATAGATTGTTTCGAGTGATGATACTTGAAATAGAATTAAGTCTGGCATATTCACAGCTTGCATGAGTTCCCCAATAGCTTTCATCCTCTCGTTCAGTTTCACATCTTCTTGCCAGATGTTGTATGTTACTATTGTGATGACTTGTTTCATCGGATTATCTCTGATCCTTCTTGAAAATTCTTGGAAAAGGTAACCGATAAAAACATATAAGATGTGATTTAAACTAGCGATGCCATCATATCTGTAGTCATAGATAGAATCAGTAATGGTTATGGAGAATTTTTATTTTGAATTTGAGGTACCTTGACTACCGCTCGGATACCCATCGCTGTATTTCGAATCTGACTTACCTGATTGCAGAATAAGCAAATCCTGCTCTGGCTCCCTGTCCCTCACAGAAGCCGGTGCATCGCGCATGGAAGAAGCTGAAGCAGAGCTCTTGTTAGTGAATTTAGAACTCAAGCCGTCTTTAGAATTGATGATGGATAGTACTGATAAGGTTTAATTGAGGATGTGGTATCATATGAAAGAATTCGTTGCCATCGATCGTTAGAGGAGTCCCATAAGTATATATATGTTGAATTTGCGGTTTATACCTTCATTACCGTTTGCATATCCATCTCCGTTTCTCAGATCTGTCAACGCTTCCTCTAACAACGTGCTCCTGGTCCCAGAAGTCGGTGCATCGGGCGTGGAAGAAGCTGAAGCAGAGCTCTTTTTAGGGGATATGGAACTCAAGTGATCATCTGTAGTATTGAGGTTTAATTGAGGATGTGGTGTGAGTAAGATGTAAGAATTCGTCACCATCGTTAGAGAGGGAGTCCCATAAGTACGAAGCACCCCAGGCCAAAAAAGCAGCGCCGCCGGCGACAGCGATCGCCTTTCCGCCGGAAGAGCTGACGGTGTTGCCCATCCTTGTTCCTTTCCTCCCGTCGTCTCACTTCAGGTCCTCTCTGATCAGTCTAGTTATATCAGGTATTTGATCATTGGGCGATCAAAGTAGAACTGGTTGCACAAAATTTGAAAGATTCTTAACAGAAAATGATGAGTCAAGTTGAGTCAAGTTTACACTGATGACTATGAACTGACGGTGACAGCCACTGTCCACATGCATTGGCTTTAACAAAAGTCAAAAGAGCGGTCTCATCCCCCGGTCCCCATGCATACTTAGGGTGATCAATTATGGTGGAATTTTATGTTGAATTTTAATGATAATAATGAATATTAATTTTGAATTGATATTAATCTATTGAAATTTATTATATTTGTCATTATAATCATGATCGAGATAAATAGATACTAAAAATAGTAATTTTAAATTTATTATATCTATTATTATAATTGTATCTTATATTTAATATTTTTATTATTATTTAGACAATTTATATAAATAAGCTTATTAACTTCAATATT
Organism: Boesenbergia rotunda; assembly: GCA_024364735.1. Taxonomy (NCBI): domain Eukaryota; kingdom Viridiplantae; phylum Streptophyta; class Magnoliopsida; order Zingiberales; family Zingiberaceae; genus Boesenbergia; species Boesenbergia rotunda. The sequence continues at coordinate 92,118 of JAGFNQ010007114.1, read as the reverse complement.
AAAATTATCCAAAAGAATTATTTTGTAAAAAAACAAACTTATTTTCGATGTCAAAATGTTAACAATATCGAGGAGGTCAAAAGAAACATTTAGAACAATATCAAATCCATCACACCGTTGGACATATTGGTTATCATTGCTCTAGACGATTTGATTGATCATTTAGTTGAGGAAGATGTTAAATTTGTCTCAGAATTGGACATATTGATATTCAAAATCTAAAAGATTTGATTTAAATTTTGTTGGTGGTATTATCGCTTTAAGACAATCAACTATTTCACAAGGTAGCCTACATCTTCAAATTAACCACCACCTTCTTAGCAATCTACAACTCAGTCGTCTTATTTCGGATCATTCTCAGTTTTTATCTCTCCTATAGTTTCATCGACTCTTGAGAACCCATGTTGGCATCCTAATGCTGGAGTGACTCATCATATTACACCGAAATATCATATTCTCATATAGGCTTCATCTTATCATGAGTCTGGCATGGTACAAATAGGTAATGGCTCAAGTTTGCAAATTACTTACCTTGGAAACACATCATTTTACTCATGTGGTCGAACTTTTAGTATGCACAACATTCTTCATGTTCCTTATATAACTAAAAATTTACTTTTCGTGCATCTGTCACACCACGAGGGGTGCTCGACCGATAGAAATCAGACAGCACCATCCCTATATAACGAACAATATGAATCCTCAAATACAACGGTTACACAGCCAATTCATACATCAACCAACACAGCCGGAATAAATAATCAATAATAAAACAAGACAACACAAATAAAATCAAAAACTTATTAAAGTGCATGTCGGCATGACTTACATCGCAAAATAAAACCACAAGCCCTCTAGGGCACACATACATCACAGACAACATCAATCACGAATACAACTCCAAAGTAAAGTACGAAAAATATAAAAGTACACACAAATACAAGACCACCATAAAGTCGTCTCGATGGAAAGGGACTGACTGCTGAGAGCTATCCGGGCGACTCCAACTATATAAACCTAAAAATAAAAATAAGACTAATAGTGGAGAGATCAGATGAACTCAGCGAGTATATAAACTGATATACATAGTAAGCTATACTAGCAGTAAGAGTCAAACTGACACAATCTCAAGTGTACAAGTAGAAAAATGCAAAACTAAAATATTGAATAAATGATACATATCAGAGTTAGACTAACCTAAAGATATATAAGTTTGAATACCCCCAATACCCTTCCGCGGGCAAACTCATATCATATTATAAGTAATGTAGGGTCACCGGATCCTATATAAACATATCTCTTAAATGTGCAAGTCAAACATATGCAGTAACCAAATGCAGTAAACACAGGAAAATGCAAACTATGCAAATAACAACAACCATGCAATGATGCATCACGTGCATATGATGTTTGTATGCACTCCAGCTGCCCCTACACTGGGTGACCGAGTGGACAAGATGCCAGGGAGCGAACTGCTCCAACAACCATAACCCCAAAACCATGTAAGAGGGGAGCAAACTGCTCACGGGTCACACAACCTATCATGACATGTACCCCTAAGCCAACAAGGGGAAGCTAATTGCTCACAGGTCACACAATTCATCATGACATATACCCAAAGCCAGAAAGGGGAAGCCAACTATTCTCTATACCACTACTGCATGCTATCATACTTCGGCACCACTACCCATGAGTGACCGAGCGGAGATACGACACAGCAACTGCACACATTAGGACGGGTCCCTAACTGCTACGACGCACCAGAATCATTGCTCATGAGTGATCATGCGGAGTCTAGACAAAGTAACTGTATGCATCCTCTAATAGACACTACTCTCCTGTAACAATGTATGCAGATCATGATCACGGCATGACTGACGAAATGTCTCAACCACATAATTAGGAGCCCTGTGTTGCCGCCTATGTTATAACACTAGAAGCATGACTGACGGTATGCCTCAACCACATGACTGGGAGCCTTGTGTCGCCAGCCTATGCGCATGCAGGAATGATACATGACACTATCGTATACAACACCCACTAGCAAATCCTCCTATCACCAACATGATATGCAGAGGTCCAAAAATTCATGCATCATATCCTAAACTTAATGTAGATATAAGGTATCCTATCACTACTCCTATACGTACAATAACATATGCATACAATAAAGAGCTAACAAGGATATCCAATATTGAAACTGTATAGAAATAAATATGATCATCCCAAAGATCAGCAACAAGTATCAAACATAGATATACCAAAAGTAAATATAAAGCATGAAACATATTGCTATTTATAAAAAACTATGCATAGAACTGTGGCAATATCAAAATAGATAAGTCAAAGGTTTCCACCTTCGATGTAGGTGCTCGTACGTAAAGAGAACCCCCCGTCCAATAATTCGCAGCAAAATAATCAATCAAGCCAATGTCCTAAGATTTGTATCGGCAATCTCCCCTTGCTCAGATCCAGCATGTACTGCTCCTTCCAGCAAGCCTAGAGGCTACCCCTAACTTCGGTGAGCTCTTCCTACACTTCCCTAGCACTCGCCCAGCTAGACCAAACTAATCGCTGAGGATAGCAGAGTCCACTCGGCCGGTTAAGGGTGGCGCTGCGACGTTCCCTGCCCAAAGATCCCTTCCGGCGTCGACGCGTGCATTCCAAGAAGGAGAACACCGAGGGAGAGCCCGATCTGTGGCGATCAGCAGGTGACCACGACAACCCTTGAAAGGAGGCACCCGATTGAAGCTGTAAGTGGAGAAAACGATGTTGTGGAGGAGGTGATCAGGGAAGGGAACTCGATTGTTGAGTGGGTGGAGGAAACCGAGACAATGAGGTATTTTAAGCCAAGGCTTTTTGCAGTAAGACCACTCAACTTTGATATTTAAAACCACAACTCTCTAAGTTTTGGCTTAAAGCACATAAACCCTCACATTTCTGGGAATTCCATAATTCCCTCAGACACTTAGGGTTTAGGTCATTTAGCCTCCTCTATGGTTTGGAATTTAAACATTTAAACCCTCGGGCTTAATCCCAAGCCCCCGAAAATCTAAAACACCTTCTAGAAAACTCCCGAAAAATTTTCTAGATCAGATTCTGAATTACAATACTTAATAGAGTCAATTTTCTCTTAATAATAATGTGCTCATTGAATTTCATCCTCATTATTATTTTGTGAAGAATTCCACAACAGGAACTATTATTTTTCGAGGAAACATTAAAGACAGTCTCTATCATCTTCAACCCACCTCTACTATTGCATTTGTTAGGGAAAGCACTAATAAATTCTCTTGGCATACACATCTTAGTAATCCATCTTTAAGTCTTGTTCAGAATATCATCAATAGGTATAGTTTACCAATTTCATTAGCCTCCTCATCTTATTTATGTCAAGTCTGCATGAAAGCAAAATCTCATAAATTACTTTCTGCATCTTCTACGTGCAGCTATAATTTTCCTTTGCAAATTATTCACTCTGATGTGTGGGATCTTGCTCCTATTTTTTCTAATAGGGATTTTCTTTATGATCTGTGGACATCTCTAATTCTGACAACTGGCTGAAGCCCGGATTGATGGAGACATGGCATGAAGTTTAGTTGGGTCCGCGGGATCTGACAGTTGGCTGAAGTCCAGATAATACATCTAGTAGAAAGACCTGGTGGGTTAAGAGGCTAAATAAATGTGCACAAAGGTAAGTAAAGTAAGTCACGGGAGGTGCAAAATCCAATGAGGGCGAGTCCGGTTAAGAGGTTAAATAAACCTGCACAAAGGTATGTAAAGTAAGTCACGGGAAGAGCAAAATCCAATGAGGGCGAGTCCCCATTGGGATCGTAGGCGTGGTCCAGCTTAAAACCCTTCTGGAGCTCTAAGCTAAGGTCTTTGACTAAATTTTGATTTTGGGAAGATAGGGTATGTTTTATATTAAGTCTATTTTTCATGTTCTATACTTGTGTTAACTTTGCTTTGCAGAGTATAGTTTATTCTGAACTAACATTATTTTGCAAGGTTATTTCTGCAAAATTCATCTTAGATAAACAGTAGCTGAGGCGCCTCAAGTTAGACCTAAGCCGCCTCAGTTCAGTCCAAAGGCGCTTCAAATGGCTGAAGGGGCTTCTGAGTGGATAAGCGCTGAGGATAAAGTTTCAGCATATGTGGCGCCTCAGCTGGGATCTGAGGCGCCTCAACTGGGATTTGAGGCACCTCAGCTGGGATCCGAGGTGCCTCAGTTCGGAACTGAGGCGCCACACTTTGGATTAGAGGTGTCTTCCAATGGATAAGCTGCGATGTCTACTGATCAGACAAAGCTTCAAATTGAGTCGCCTAGGGAACTAAGGCACCTCCAATGGGCTTTTATAAGCAGTGTTCAGCTGAAGGGTGAGACATAACTTGTACTTCTCTTTCATGAGCTCCTGCAATCATTCTACTTCTAAGTCTTCATGGTGCGGCTTTGCTACGACTCGACGACGACCGACCACTCTCGAAAGATGACACTAATGTTCAAGCAACATCAAAGTTAATTCTAAGTATTGGGTAACGAAAGCATTTGTTTTGTACTTAATTTCATACATAAATTCAAGGACAGTGTACGGTATTATATTGTGCCTTTTGTTTTGTATTCGATCACTCTACCGAGAGTTTACTGGTAAAGCATATTAGTAAATTGCCTGTTAGAAAGGTTCACTGGACCTGTGCCTTGGAGTAAGAGTCACCGAAGGCTCCGAACCAAGTAAATCATGGTGTGCTTGACTTATGTTTCTTCGATCTATTTTTCCGTTGCGTACTTGTTTTTCTTTATTCAGAAAAAGTTGAATTTTTCAAAAGAGCGTGATTCAACCCTCCCTCACACATGCAATGGATCCTACAGTTCCTTATCCCCACACTCTTGAACAAAATGGATTCGCCGAGAGGAAACATCATCATGTAATTGAAATTGTTTTAGCTCTTCTTATTTATGTCTCAGTTCCACTTAAATTTTGAGATGACACCGTCTAAAACGCAGTCTACCCTATCAATCGTTACCCACTCCACTACTTTAAAACAAGTGTCCCTTGGAAAGACTTTATAATCGCCCTCCAGATTACTCATTTTCCTGTATATTTGGTTGCCCATGTTATCCTTGGTTATGACCTTACTCTAAACAAAAGTTAAACCCTCGCTCTCAATAATGTGTTTTCCTTAGTTATAATAATTTGCATCATGAGTACCGTTGCCTCCATATTTCAACCAGGCGGATATATATTTCTTGACATGCTACTTTTGATGAGTTTCTTTTTCCCAATGTAGTTACTACCTCGAATCCTCCTTCTGATAATCAAGATACCTTTCTAATATCACTGACTGATATATTAGAATCCCCACAGATTGCTCCATCAGAACATATTAAAAGTACAAGGGATGATGATATCTACGGTTCTGCTCTATCTCCACAAATTCTTGTAGATTCAGTGGCTAGTGGTAATCCACTCTCTAGTTCTAATTCTTAAGGGGTATTGATAAAGGGGAGGAAGAAGTGCTTCGGATGATGAAAGAGACAATGATCATCATGAAGTTGATGAGCCCACAATCTCTAGGACTTTAAGGCATCATCAAGATCATCCTATTGACCAAGTAGTTTGAGATGTTACACAAAGAGTAAGGACTAGATCCTATTTTAGATAACATACTAGTCAAATTGCTCTAATATCACAACTTGAACCAAAATCGATTAATAAAGCCTAAATTGATACAGATTGGATTCTAGCAATGCAAGAAGAGTTGAACCAATTTAAGAGAAGTGAAGTGTGGGAATTGGTCCCACGACGCAATGATAGTACAATTGTCACAACAAATTGGGTCTTTAGGAACAAATTGGATGATCAAGGGAGAGTCACTAGAAACAAGTTGAGGGACTTGATTATAATGAAACTTATGCTTCCATAGCTCGATTAGAGTCTACCCAGCTCTCATTGGGATATGTTGCACACATGGGCTTTAAACTTCATCAAATGGATGTGAAATTGGATTTCTAAATGGATTTATTAAGGAAAAAGTTTATGTAGAGCAACCACCCGGTTTTAAAAACATAGATTACCCAAATCATGTTTATAAATTAAAAAAAGTCTTATATGGGTTAAAATAAGCTCCTCGAGCTTGGTATGAAAGACTCTCATCCTTTTTAATCTCCAAGGGCATTAGAAGGGAAACAATTGATCCAACTATATTTCTAAAGTCTAAATATAAAGACATTTTTATTGCCTAAGTTTATGTTAATGACATTATTTTTGGTTCAACAAATAATGAGTTTCTTCATGAATTCATCAAACACATGAAAAATGAGTTTGAAATGAGTGTAGTTGGGGAGTTGACTTTCTTTTTAGGATTGCAAGTCAAACAAACTAATGAAGGAACTCATATCTATCAAACAAAGTATGCTAAGAAAATTATCAAGAAATTTAGTTTGAAAAATGATAAACTAGTGTCTACTCCCATTAGAATAAATATCAAGATAGATAGTGACCATGAGGGAAAATTAGTCGATCCAAAGCAATATAGAAGCATAATTGATAGTTTGTTATACCTAACCGTTAGTAGACCGGATATACTATTTACGGTAGGTATGTGTGCTAGATATCAATCTTGTGCCAAAGAATCTCACTTAGTAGTGGTAAAAAAATCTTAAGATATATCAAGGGAACTCTCAATGTCGGTCTTTGGTATCCTAGAATTCAAAATATTGATTTATTTGGGTACATCGATTCCGATTATGCAAGTTGCAAATTGGATAGGAAGAGTACTAATGGTGGATGTCAATTTCTTGAATCTTTTCTAGTGAGTTGGAGTAGTAGAAAGCAACCATGTGTTGCTTTATCTACAACCGAGGCCGAATATGTGGCTATGGGTGGTTGTGTAGCTCAATTACTTTGGATAATGCATACCCTAGAGGATTATGAGCTTCATTACTCCAAGGTCAAAGTTTTATGTGATAATGTGAGCACTATTAATTTGACCAAAAATCCGGTGCATCACTCTAGGGCAAAACACATTGAAGTGAAGTGTCACTTCATTAGAGATCATGTGACAAGAGGTACCATTGAACTACATTATGTTGAATCAAAATCTAACCTTACCGACATATTTACCAAGCCTCTACCCAAAGCGGAGTTCACCTCTCTAAGGAAAGGACTTAATATGTGTTTTGTAGAATTATGACTTTAGACTTGCATGACCTCATACTAAGATAGTACCTCAATACATCTCACAAAGACCCTAGAAAAACTTGCTTATATATTTCTTTATTTGGCAATCATGTGAGATGATATGAAAGTGTGTTTTGGTTCATAATGTTGGCTATGATACATTACTTTGAACCAAAATGACATCTCAAGACATTAATTCTTCATTGAACCAATCATTGGGATAACTTGTGCACAATTGATGTGCACATAGTTCTTGAACATGACTAGAAATTTTGAAGTCATAAAACAAATTTCATGACTTGTGCCACTCTTCATGTTTATTGATTTAGAATGAATACCTTATTGGTGCCCCGGTTGGTTTTGATGCGATCAACCAAGTTAGGTTAGGTCCTGTTGATTTTAATCCCTCTGCTAAGTGTGCAGGAACTTAGGTACGGAGGAAGTCAAGTGTGAGACGCAGTGGATGAAAAGGATTGCGTGGGGAAGTGAGCCGACGGGCTCAGTACAATCCGAGGGACGCGGAAGCTGCAGAAGAGTACACCGGTGGAGCGAGAAGGACGTGCGCGGTGTCCGAGGGACGAGAAGCCGGGAAGAAGGACGCTCAAGGGGCGAAAGGCCGGAGTCGGGTTCGGGTGAGCCTAACTTCGGTTGGTCGGAAATCACCCAGAAGACGAAGAATCAAAAAGACTAGTCCAAGCGCCCAAAAGAAATGAGAAAATTCGCCCAAAAGAAAAGAGAAAAGTTTTGGTGCCAAAGAAGGATTGAACTCGAGTCCTCAACAAGCAACATTAACCCACTTACCATTTGGGATGAAGGGCGATGGCAGTAAAGTGTTGCCGCTATTACTACTTATAGTTTACAACAGTGATATGGAGATTCCAACAGCCATCTCGAGCGAGATAAAGTTTTAATTAAAACAATTAAAACTTAAAGATAATGTTACATTATCCTTTAATCAAATCCAATGGATGCAGTTTAATCTCATCCAAGATCAACCATCCAGATTACATCCATGGATCAACGGCAAGAGAAATATGATCAACAATCAACAATCCAGATTTATTCTCTTAGGCTATAAATAGACTTAGAGGTTTTGCTTTAGAATTAATTCAATCAATACTATTGTAATTCTCTAAGTTTGGTGATCTTCAGTTGTAAGGCTTCTTCGCCACAAGGAGATTTTTTTTGAGCTTAACCGTCTTGGAAGCAACGACCAAGTTGCAACCAAGTTTTTTTTAATAGACGAGTTTCCACCACTTTTCATTTATTAGCCGTCTATTCACCCCCCTCTAGCCGGACCAACCCGATCCAACATACCTATCGCATAAATAAATACACAGATTGCATTATGGCTTAATAATATGGATACATCAAAATTAGGACTTTAGCTTAAAGTTTAAGTAACCGTATAGATAGGTTTAAGTTTTGTGTCATTTTTGAGAATGGTGATGAATACATTTTTGGATGTATTTTTCCCAAGTACACACGGGTAATAGATCTCTCCACAAAATCTAGAATTTTTTAGAGATCTGTTGATTTTTTGGTGTGTTTCTGAAATTTGATCAGAAATGCTGAAATGGCTGATTGCAGGGTACCAGTAGACTGGTAACTGTCTCAATCGACTAGTAACAGTGTTGTCCAAGCTTTTCGATACAGATTAGTCGACTAGTTCATGGATCAGTCCACTAATAATTTTATGCCTGTATCAGTCGACTGACCCATGAACTAGTCGACTGGATGCGCGTGATTCTTTAAAAGAAACCCCCGCGCATGGGTGGCCGAAACTAGGGTTTCAGCGCTGCCCCTAGTCGTCCTTGCCTTCTCCAGCCATTCCAAGGGTTCCAAAACTCTTGGACTCTATCCCTAACCTTTTTCCACCTTCGGATCCGAATTTAGGGCAAAGCGAGTCCTTCCTTGAGTCAATTTCGCCTCATCTTCTTCTCAACTTTCATGGAGCGAAGGGAGCGAAGGTAATGAGTTGTTCACTTCGTCTTTCTCATTTATGCTACGATTTGTGACTAACCTTCTATATTTTGCATATTTACCTTGATTTTCTTCTTAATCTTGTCCTTTTGGTACATGCATTTGCATATTACAGCTAGGAAAACGTCGGATTGGTGAAGGTACTTCCCGACAACCTCCTTCTGACCCTACGACCCCCCCCCCGGTTTTATTCTGAGGCCGCCCACCAACGATTTGAGAATTTCAACTTCACCTTGATAAATTATCAGTATCTCTATCACTCCTATTTTGAAGAGATCACCCTGATCTCATTGAAATCATCACGTATTTTGGGTTAGATAAATTAGTGGATTGCACGCATTATATTAATATAGATATCTGTAAAGAATTTATGCTAATCTTCGTTGCATTAGTACTGATGGTATGACATATGAGTCTTTGATTGGGGGAGTCACCATTCCATTTACACCTAGAGTGTTAGGGTCCTTTTTGGGATGTCGGGTGTCAGAGAACTCATTCACATGCTTTTCTAATGTTGTTGAGCCTTTCACGGATTCATTCTCCTATGTGAACATTGACCAGATTCATAGACACTATTTTAATAATCCTCAACCTCCACTTAAACGTATCTTTGATGTTAATCGCATGTTCGCAGTCAGTAACATTCTCTATAAGATTGTTCTTGACTACATTTTACCTATTGTCACTAAGGGGAGGTCCAAGATTTGATTTCCTCATCTAATCATGATTTATACCTTAGAGCAGCAGCTTGACATCGACGTTGCTCTTCATATATTCATGTCCATTGTGCATTTTTCGGATCCCGTCCAATGGAAGATTTACATGTCATTTGGTTATATTTTGACCGAATTCTTTACATCTAGAGGTTTCGATGTTACTAGGGGTCAGCAGCATAAACTGTCCAAGGACTTTGATTAGATAAGCTCTTGGCAGCTCTTCTTGGCACGGATTGAGAGGCACCAGGGAGTGATGGTCTGGCGGCGTGATCATGCGTCTTCTGATTCTGACAACGAGGATGAGGACATCGATGCTCCTAGTGGTGCTGCGCCTACTGTTGCTCATGCTATGACTATAGATGAGAGGATTACCCGTCTGGAAGAGGTAGTTTGATAGGAGATTCAGGGGATCAGGCAGGAGATTCAGAGATTTCAACAACGTCAGATTGCTATGTATGAGATGCTACAGGGTTGGGATCTGACATATCAGGCTCCTCCACCACCTCCTCCTCCCGGCAATGATCCTTAGATATGGCGTGGTTTAGATGTGATAATGTTAAGATTTTGTTTGGATTAGACATGCTCTTCTATTGTATCTCGAACACCATAAACGATATTGCAGTACTTTCTATTTATTGGTTATGGATCTTTGTGACACTACTTATGTGATTATGTATGAACTCTTTATTTCTCTAGTATTGCTTCTATGATTATTCATCAATCTTATTGCCTTCTATTGTGATTTTATGTTCTTAGTATGCATGTTTCTATCTATGTGATGGATTCTTGTTTGTCTGCCACCGAGATAGTATGGTTTAAGGGGGAGAGTATTTTTAGGGGAGCTTCCTTTAAGGGGGAGAGTTGACTATTTTTTTACTCCTATTTTTTGTTGTGTGGCAAAGGGGCAGAATTGGATAAGTTAAGTTAGATGAGCTCTATGATCATTCATATTTCTTTTAATGCTTTCTGATCATGATATATTTAAAGACCTAACTTAAACAAATTTGCCAAACATCAAAAAAGGAGAGATTGTTGGTATAATCAAGCTTCAAACATTATTTACTTTTGATGTTTGGTTAAATAAGTTTAAGTTAGGCAATATTGATGATCTAACATGAAACTTGAGTAAGCAAGTACAAAGGAAAGTCCAGGTATGAAAACATGGCAAAAGAAGACTTAGCATAATAAAGTCGAGGGAAACACTTCAAGGCAAGCACAAATATGAGGAGTTGAGGGCTTAAAAGCATCCTAAAGGCACAAGGATGATGGAAGGTGTTTGAAGGCTAAGTCAGGCTGGGCAATGTATCAATCGACTGATTCAGGAGTTAGTCGATTGATACCCGATTCTGAACCAAACAGAAAGATCAGTCGGTTGAGAAGAGATCAGTCGACTGATACCAATCAGAGAGATCAGTCGACTAGTTCAGGCACTAGTCGACTGCTAGGTTACCATTGCATACTGATAGCAGAAAATCAAACGTAAACAACAGTGATTGTTGAAGCACATCAGTCGACTGATGCGATATCAATCGACTGATATCGAGGGAAGTACAAACGCAAATTTTAGAGTTCGAAGAAGACTCAACTTAATCTTCTCATCTTTCTTGCACGTTCTGAAGTCTCTAAGCTCTCAAATTCTTAATTTTTTCTTTCAAAATCATTCTTATCTTGTAAGAGGAAGAGATCATCTTGTATGAGTTTCTCTATCTTCAAACTTGATTTGAAAAGGAGAAGAGCATAGTAGAGATTGCTTGTGTAGGTGTGAATCCTTGGATTAGTTACTTCAAGGAGGTGGAGACCAAGAAAATCAAAGGAGTTAGCATTGTTTTAGTTATTTTTTGATTTTGTCTATATATTTCTTGTGCTTCCGCTAACAATTGTAGACAAAAATCGAAGAGAAGCTATTCACCCCTCCTCTATTTAGACGCAAAGGTCCTAACACCTCGTGCATTGTTTCATTGTCTATATACCTAGCTTCATATTTAGAGATTTTCTACCTTAAAAACTAATTATTCCCTATTCTACAAATGTAATGAGGAATTTTCAATATTTGTTCTGATTTATGTAGATGATATCTTAATAACTAGCAGTGATCAAAATAACATTGCTACTTTATATATTTTTTCATCAAGAGTTTCCTATTCGAGATCTTAACAATGCTCGTTTTCCATGGCCTGGGCGAAAATTTGGATGATGATGCTAGAATCTAAAATTGATAGGGGAAGTGTCGGTGGCTTGGGCCGAGACCTGGATGATGAATTTGATGGTGCCAAATATCATCTTCCTCACATGTATTTGGTGTGGAATAATGCATTGGTCTTCAGAAATTTATCCTCAACTCATTACTTTTATAAACAGTTGCGCAAACAGAGTTCAAATGCCATTCCAGGGAGAAGTGAACAATAATAATGTAAGAAAGAAAGAAAAAAAAAAAGTATTTTTAAGTTGTTGGAGCATGTGACGATCCAACCATCCCAGCCAATCAAAAGGTGTAATCTTTTTTTTAATGATCACACATATGCATTAATAGGTGATCTTTTTAATATATTTTATTCTTCTTCTTTTAGCTTTTTCTTAATTTTAGACACGTTCAAAGTAACTTTCCTGCACTTCTTTAGTAGCTAGGGATTTAGTTTCGGAGAGTTTGATGCTGGAAAATATACATAATCTTCTCTGCTGTTGGAAACAGATATATGTATCCAAATAGATTTTCCACTACTCTAACTTTTTCTGATTCTGAAATTTTTACATTTTCTATCAACATTGGCAATCAAACACATTTGAGTGCATCTAAATTACAAGCTTTGCATGCGAATCTATCAAATAGATATTCGTAGAAGCAATCCGAAGTGATCACTGCATAACACAGGGTAGTCTTTCTCCTTGTGTTGGCGCCTGAGTCCAGGTATGATATCCTTGCCAATTATCTCGATATATGCCAATTTATAATCCTTCAGTTTGCACAAAAACCTATCCTATCTCTTCCGCAACCTTCTCCTTCCTTTTATAATCATTTGGTTGGAGACGGTGTCATAAGTCCACCCCTTCTCGCGGGGTCTCAAATACTTCCAAGCATCGACCCACCCGTTGGGCAACGGGAAACACCCATCTAGTTCCTCATTCCAGTTCATATCGCCTCCAAAGATGACATTCTCGTAGTTTCTAAGGATGGCGATGGCTTCGTTGGCTTGAGCAGTGCGTTTCTTCGTGTGCGACTCGTCAGGTAGATCAGGTCTCTTTAGGTGACTGTTGGCGACGACCAACCTTCTTCTCTTCCCTAACGCTTCTACTTCAGCTACAATCAACTTCTTCTTCATGATGGAATCCTTACAGTGCTCCAAACCCAGAACCTTCACTGGAAACTTACTTAACTACAAGCAACAAATTAAATCATGAGAGTTGGGTACTATCTGTTGGCTTTCGCATTCTTAAAAATCTTGCTAATTAGACATCAAAGATCATAAATTGCTCGTAGATCGACTTTATATATTCCCAAATAACTACTTTTTGTTGATTTGTATTTTGTTAATTAAGGAAGGCATACCAGCATACAGTAATGTTTCGCTGTTGGTGTTTTGTGCGACACACAAGTGTATTGTTGCCACCATTTGAACTCTTTAAAAATTTTGCGAATTTTTGGTGTTACCTCCTGCCAAGATAAGAGGGGGAAAAACTCGATCATATTGCTAGTTTTAGAATAAATCCTATGAAAATTACAACCACAGTTAAGAGATTAATTGTTTCGAGGGATGATACTTGAAATAGAATTATGTCTGGCATATTCACAGCTTGCATGAGTTCCCCAATAGCTTTCATCCTCTCGTTCAGTTTCACATCTTGTTGCCAGATGTTGTATGTTACTATTGTGATGACTTGTGGCATCGGATTACCTATAATCCTTCTTGGAAATTCTTGGAAATGGTAACCGATAAAAACATATAAGATGTGATTTAAACTATATATGCCATGGTCATATCTGTAGTAATGGTTATGGTGAATTTTTATGTTGAATTTGGGGTACCTTCACTACCGCTCGCATACCCATAGCTGTATTTCGGATCTGTCTTAACCGATCGCAGTGTCATCGACGCTTCCTCTGCCAACTTCTTCCTTCCAGAAGCCGGCACATCGCGCGTGGAAGAAGCTGAAGCAGAGCTCTTTTTAGTGGAACTCAAGTCCTCTTTAGAATTGATGATGGATAGTACTGATGAGGTTTAATTGAGGATGTGGTGTGAGTAATATGAAAGAATTCGTAGCCATCGATCGTTAGAGAGGGATTCCCACGAGTATATATATGTCGAATTTGAGGTTTATACCTTCACTACCGTTTGCATACCCATCTGATCTGTTTCTCGGATCTGTCACCAACTTGTTCCTGATCCCAGAAGCCGGTGCACCGGGCGTGGAAGAAGCTGAAGCAGAGCTCTTTTCATTAGTGAATATATATGGAACTCAAGTGATCATCTGTAGTACTGAGGTTTAATTGAGGATGTGGTGTGAGTAAGATGCAAGAATTCGTCACCATCGTTAGAGAGGGAGTCCCATAAGTACGAAGCACCCCAGACCAAAAAAGCAGCGCCGCCGGCGATAGCGATCGCCTTTCCGCCGGGAGAGCTGACGGAGTTGCCCATCCTTGTTCCTTTCCTCCCGTCGTCTCACTTCAGGTCCTCTCTGATCAGTCTAGTTACACCGGGTATTTGATCAAAGTAGAACTTGTTCCACAAAATTTGAAAGATTCTTAAAAGAAAAACGATGAGTCAAGTTTACACTGATGCCTATGAACTGATGGTGACGACTGTCCACATGCATTAGCTTTAGGAAAAGTGAAAAGACCGTTCTCATCCCACTTTAATATATTTTCAGTTTTAAATATACTTTTATTTTGATGCGATTGTAACAATTACGAGAGACAGAGACTATTACAACGTTACTACTTTAATTATGCTAGGCTAATAATATTATGTACATTTATTACTTTATTTTTAAATAATATTATATTATAAGATTTATGATTTAGCATTATAAGAATTAGGGTGCTATTGATTAGAAGTTATTTTTGATAATCTTGATTATTTATCTAAGGTTAAATCTGGTTTGATTTAAATAATCGATAATCTTGATTATTCATCCAAGGTTAAATCTGGTTTGATTTAAATAATCGATTGTTCTAGAGTAATGATCCATGTCTGGTACATCAGCAAAAGGAATATGCAACCTGAAATTGAAAAACCCAAGGAAAACTGAGGGGGCATTTGGTTTGCTCCATTTTCTGTTTTCATTTTCCAGAAAATCGCATTTTCTCATTTTCTGAAAAATGACTTTCTTTCATTCTCTAGTTTTCTAGAAAACGCTATATCTTTTTCTAGAAAACAAGGCTGGAAAATACAAACCAAACACGTTTTCCAGAAAATCGCATTTTCTACAAATAATGAAAATAGAAAACAAGCCTACCAAACATCGTATTTTTTCATTTTCTAGAAAATGACTTTATTTTATTCTCTAGTTTTCTAGAAAACGCTATATCTTTTTTTTGGAAAATAAGGCTGGAAAATACAAACCAAACACGTTTTCTAGAAAATCATATTTTCTAAAGAAAATGAAAATGAAAAATAATCTTAGCAAACACCCCCTGAGATTTTTCTAGATTCTGGGATTAAAAAACTTATCATTCCTAAATTATCCTTTAATATTTACTCTTTAAGATAACAAAATACCCTAATAATTAACTAAATTATAATTCATTACCGACTCATATGGCAGGCGGCAGCCGACGACTGACAGCAGGCAGTGGTGCCCACCAACGATGGAACCGGCGGCGGACATCAACCGGCGACGGTCATTGGTGAATAATTTTGGTTTTTTAATTTAGTATTTCAATTAAAATTTAATAAATTAAATATATTATAATTGTGATAAACTAAATAAATTTAATTTAAAGTCAAATACAAATAAAATTATTTAAATAAGTTTTTAAATAATAAAAAAAACTAATCTGATTTTATTTATTTATATATTATTATTATATATTTTTTAATATTTAAATTTTTAAAAATTAAAATAAATATAATCATAGATCTTCGATCCAACGACTGATATAATTTTTTAAATTTAAATCAAGAGTGTGAACAAGCAAAACATTTTATTTTTTTTATTTTTAATTTAAATAAGTATATATTATCATAATACTTAATTTTAAACTAAAATATAATACGGTAAAATATTACATTAGATTATATACTATTATCTCAAAATAAACAAGATTTTATTTGATCATCTAGATTAAACAAAACAACATTAAATTATGTTTTATTCACTATAATCTTGACTATGTGATTGTTTCACATAACTTAAATGATATATGATAACTTGAACCAAATAATAATGATTGATGTAATGATTAAACATTCTAAAATTCAAATCTTAATTGTGACCTATTGTGGAGTAATTTTATTTCTAATATAGATTTAGGAATCTTGACAATTTAGACATCTATGAGCGCTTTATGATTTACATTAAAAGTTTTTTTTTATACAATTAAATAGATCATTTTCAAGATTAATCAATGAGAAGAGTTTGATATTAAGTGTCCATTAAAAAATATTATATTATGATAATTATATGATATAATCGAACTATTTATTTCTAATCAATATAGAATACGATGAGCACGTACTGTTTGACAACGGTAGGATCATAATTATTATAATTATGTTATTGTAGAATATTTGTTAGACGATAACAAATTTATTATAATATAATAAAGAATCAATATTAGATATATATTTTTTAAAAAAACTTTTTTTCATTTCCTAATTATTTTGCTATAAGTTAATTATATGATTTATTTTTTTTCTTATAATTTGAGATGAATTGTGAAGAATGTTTGAAACGAGTACAATCATCTTTTTTCTTGTCATAATTAGTATAATTATATTGCCGCAATAACTATAATTATATATGTAGTGGTAATAAATATGATTATATATAAGTTAATCTAATAAAATTGAAAATAAAAATAAATGGAGACAAAATAAGATATTATTTTAAAAATAAATAAAAATTATATCTTTTTTATTTTTGCCATTTTCCTTTGGTCTGCAAATCTTATCCCTATCTTTGACAACCACGGTCCTCATGCGCTTAATTGATTTTTTTGGCAAAAAAAAACTTGTGATTTCCAGATTTTGAGAAAACTAAAAAAAAGGGAAGAATAAAGGAGATAAATAATAAAGTATATATGAATGTCATTTTCAAATAAAAAGAGAGACGAATTTATTATGTCTGATATATATCGACCACAATAACTTTCTTTTGCTTTAGGCTGGATATGTTCCAAACGAAAATTAATTATTAATTTGTAATAAAAAAAATTATTCCAAATACTAATATCTGATATATATTTTAATATCTTCGACTTCCTATTTGAGTGATACACGGAGCAACAATTTTAAAAACAAATTAAGAACAGTTTATTTATTTCCGCTCCTACAAAAGATCAAATTCAGAGCTGTTTTCTACAAATTAATTATAGAGTAATGATTGGAAGAGTGAATTTGAAAGAGTGAATGGGAGAGTGAATGACGTGTAACTAATGTGTACATGTTCGATCACCGATCGGACATCACCGATGACCTCTGATTGCCGTCCCGAATCAAACTATGTCTTGTGGGATGGTGAACCCGACAGGATCGCCGGTAATTGAGATCTCGCCGGATTGACGGTGAATGCGACGAGATCATAATTGCGGCGATTCCCGATGAGTTCACCGATCTTCTTAGGACATAGTTTGATTCGGGACGGTGATCAGAGGCCGCCGGTGGTGTCCGATCGGCGATCGAACGTGTATACAATAACTTCCATATCATTCACTCTCCCATTCACTCTCCCAAATTCACTCTCCCTATCATTACTCTTAATTATATATCTTGTTTAATTTCCTATATAAATAAATAAACTTTACCAGAAGTTATATATTTAGTTAAAAAAAAAATACTACCTATCGAATGATATTCGTATTCCTTCCGATTTTGATGTCGAATCAAAGAATGATTGATATGACAAAAAAAAAATAAAAAAAAAGAGTTTCACATTAAGTTTGGAAGGAAATTAAATATATCACAATTATTAATTTTCCATATGAGTTTCCAAATGATGGAGGTCAAATATTCTATCCCACAGTACTCTACGTCCCTAAATTCTACGTCCCTAAATTCTTGGTCTCTCCCTGGTCCACACTATATTAGATATGATTTTGCGATACAAAATCAAGGTGCCATCGATCGTTGAAAGTCTGATATGACTTCAAAATCGAAGTCTACATTTCACGTAGATTAATTTAGACTATTAATTTGCTCAAAACCGATTATGGGTGAATGAGAAATTAATGGCGAAAGGTTGTATCCAAAATACATATTAAGGAAGGATGAGGTTTTTAGTCCCACATCGCTTACCGGCGCAAGCCAAAGCTTCCTTATATGTGTTGCTGTGTTAATATAGTTAACACAACAAGCACAAGAGCTCTCTAGCCATGGGCGAGCAGGTGCTCGCACCTGCGAGCCCGTCGCCCGTCGCCCGCCACGCGCGCAATGGGCGCTTTGTAGGCGCACGCGCGCAATGGGCGCTTTGTAGGCGCACTTCACACGTACGCATCGTCGCGAGGAGCTTTCTTTATGTTCCAGGTGACAATGACGTGGCAGCAGACACGTACGCATCATCGCGAGGAGCATTGAGGAGCTTTCTTTATGCTCCAGGTGACAATGACGTGGCAGCGTCTGCGTGTAGAGATCGGTGACTGTTCTGATGATTGGATAAACGGATGACAATCGTCGGATCGAAGATGGTAATAAATCGCAGTGGATGCGATCTGGAGCGTTGATGGCTCTGGGTTATAAACTGACCATTAATTAGGGGGGTTTGATCTGAAGCGTTGGATTAAATGAAGTGATCTGATGGCTAAGATCAAGATGGATGAAGAGATAAGTCTCTTCGAATCCAATGGACGAGATCATTCCATAATCTGAAGAGTTAAAACTCTTCAGATCCAATGAATCTGATCAAAAGAGATCTGAAGAGTTATAACTCTTCAGATCTGATGGATGAGATTAAACTCTTTCCAAAGGGTTATGTCTTTATAATCTGGACGATCTAGATCACTCCTCACTAAGGGTTACTTACCTCTTCACTAACTATATAAAGATCCCTTCTCATTTGGAAATTCATCTCATTCAGAATTGCATTTCTAAGCATAGCATTCAAGCATCCTCTGCATAAAGAGTTCGAAAAACCTACGATCAAGTTCGCCGGTCTCGAAATTTGGAGTGCTACTATTTCGAGACGACGTCGTTGTATCTTGGGAACGAATTGCTGCTATCCGTGAGCACCTGTAGCGGAGCAATATCGTTTTACGGAGATAGTGTCGAACACTAGCCTCGACGTACAAATCAGTTTACCTACCGGCAGCAACCTCCCGGAAGTACCGACAAGTCGCAAACCGACTATGTCAAATACCGAGGACGGACAAGAGATTCAAACAAGCGTAAAACGATATCAGCAAACTGATATGACGAGGATCAACGACGTTCCAACCGCCATCCCTCACGCCGAGAAGCCGGAGAAATTCAACGGAGCCGACTTCAAAAGATGGCAGCAGAAGATGCTGTTCTACTTAACCACGCTAAACCTAGTACGGTTTCTGCGTGAAGACCCACCAGCCGCTACGGAAGACAATTCCGGTAGTAACGCTGCTCGCGCTGCGTGGTCTCATGGTGACTTCCTGTGCCGCAATTACGTTCTGAACGCGCTGGACAACGCGCTATACAACGTATATTGCATGATCGAGACGACCAAATCTCTGTGGGAATCACTAGAGAAGAAGTACAAAACCGAGAACGCCGGACTGAAGAAATTCATCGTCGGCCGGTTTTTGGATTTCAAAATGGTGGATTCCAAGAGCGTCACGTCTCAAGTCCAAGATATGCAAATGATAATGCATAATCTGGACGCCGAAGGCATGCCATTGAACGAGTCGTTCAAAGTAGCTGCGGTAATCGAGAAGCTCCCTCCGTCATGGACAGATTTCAAGAATTACCTAAAGCACAAGCAGAAGGAGATGGGACTTGAAGACCTTATCTTGAAGCTGCGAATAGAGGAGGATAATCGAAAATTATCCAACCCTAAAGGAACGAAGCGGACAATCGAAGACATGTCCAACCTGGCAGAACCAAAAGCCAAGAAGCCGAAGCAAACCAAACAGAAGGCTCAAGGCAAGAAGTTCAAGGGCTCCTGCTACAACTGTGGAAAAAATGGACACATGTCTAAAGACTGCAGATGCCCAAAGAAGACAACCAAGAGTCCGAAGAATGTTGCGAACCAGGTCGCAACTTCCACTGATATTGATCTCAGTACCTTGGATCTCACTGCAGTCGTGTTTGAAGCCAACCTGGTGGACAACCCGAGGCAGTGGTGGATCGATACTGGAGCAACCCGCCACGTCTGTTCCGACAAAGCGTTGTTCTCCAAGTATACCCCGATAAGTGGAAGAAAGCTCTATATGGGCAATTCCATGACATCCCCGATCGTTGGACTCGGGAAAGTAGTTCTTAAAATGACGTCCGGGAAGGAGCTAACTCTCATTGATGTGCTCCATGTTCTAGACATCAGAAAGAACTTAGTTTCTGGATCGGCACTTGTCAAAGCTGGATTCAAACTAGTGTTCCAGTCCAACAACTTTGTACTAACGAAGAACGGTGTCTTCGTAGGCAAGGGATATATGGAACAAAATCTGTTCAAAATGGTTGTAATGACTGTACATCGTGATTTTAATGGTAATAAAATAAAAGCTTCCAGCTATGTTGTTGAGTGTTTCAATTTATGACATGATCGTCTTGGGCATGTCAATAATAATACGCTGAAACGTCTCGTTAAACTAAATTTATTGCCGAACATCGATGTTAACGATACACACAAATGTGAAGTGTGCGTGGAAGCTAAAATGACGAGACTACCTTTTCATTCGGTGGAAAGGTCAACGACTCCTCTAGAATTAATACATAGTGATCTATGTGACTTAAAATTCGTGCAAACTAGAGGAGGTAAGAAGTACTTCATCACTTTTATCGATGACTGCACGAGGTTCTGTTATGTCTTTCTTTTAAGGAGTAAAGACGAAACCTTAAAAGCTTTCAGAACCTACAAAACAGAAGTTGAGAATCAACTTGAAAAACGAATTAAAATAATTCGTAGCGATAGAGGTGGAGAATATGGTGCACCGTTTGAAGAATTCTGTTCAGAATCTGGCATTATTCATCAAACAACGGCACCTTACTCACCTCAATCGAATGGTGTTGCCGAACGTAAAAATCGGACACTAAAAGAAATGATGAATGCTTTGCTGATAAATTTAGGTTTACCCCAGAATTTGTGGGGGGGAAGCTATATTATCAGCAAATCACATTCTCAACAAAATCCCTCACAAGAAAAATGATAAAACGCCATATGAACTATGGAAAGGCCGCGAGCCATCATACAAATACTTGAAAGTGTGGGGGTGCTTGGCAAAGGTCGAAGTACCTAAGACAAAGCAAGTAAAGATCGGACCTAAAACGTTCGATGCAATATTTGTCGGATATGCTCAAAACAGTAGTGCATATCGCTTCATAGTTCATAAGTCAGACATTCCTGATATTCATGTGGGTACAACCATAGAATCTCGGAATGCAATATTCTTTGAAAACATATTCCCTAATAAGAAGGAAAACATTCAAAATAATGACAACGGAAGTCCTAACGAAAATGACGTTCCTGAACTTAGTTGTCATAAAAGAACTATTGACGATCAAAGCGAAGAGCCACGTCGGAGCAAACGGGCTAGAGTTGAGAAATCGTTCGGGCCAGATTTCATGACTTTCATGTCAGAAGTGGACCCAAGAACTTTAAGCGAAGCTCTCTCTAGTCCCGACGCCCCATTATGGAAAGAAGCTGTTAATAGTGAAATCGAGTCCATCATGAATAACCATACTTGGGAATTAGTAGACCTTCCTTCTAGTGCTAAACCACTAGGTTGTAAGTGGATACTAAAACGCAAGTATAAAGCTGATGGATCAGTTGACAAGTATAAGGCCAGACTTGTAGCCAAAGGGTACAAGCAAAAGGAAGGTCTTGATTACTTCGATACCTACTCACCGGTGACAAGGATTACGCCCATACGAGTGCTGATAGCTATCGCAGCACTATATGACCTTGAAATACATCAAATGGATGTTAAAATTGAGTTCTTAAATGGTGAGTTGGAAGAAGAAATCTACATGGAGCAACCCGAGGGGTTCGTAGCTCCTGGAAATGAAGGAAAGGTGTGTAGACTTGTTAAGTCGTTGTACGGACTTAAACAAGTGCCAAAACAATGGCACGAAAAATTTGACAAAATAATGCTGTCAAACGAATTCAGAATAAATGAATGTGACAAATGCATTTATGTCAAGAGCACACCTCAAAATTATGTAATTGTCTGTCTATACGTAGATGACATGCTCATAATGGGAAGTAATCATGATGCAATCATGAGTACTAAGAAAATGTTGACCATCAATTTCGATATGAAAGATATGGGTCTAGCAGATGTCATATTGGGAATTAAAATTCTCAGAACATCCGATGGGATAGTTTTAACACAAACCCATTATGTAGAGTCAGTATTGAAAAGATTCAATGCTAACGATCTCTCTACAGTGAAAACACCTATAGATCTAAGTCAACACTTAGCAAAGAACCATGGTGAACCCATATCACAATTAGAATATTCTCGGATAATAGGCAGTTTGATGTATCTCACAAACTGCACACGTCCGGATATTGCCTGTGTGGTTAACAAACTAAGTCGTTTTACGAGTAATCCAAACGACACCCATTGGAAAGCATTGATGCGAGTTCTTAGATATTTAAAATATACTATGAACTACAGATTACATTACGGAAAATATCCCGCTGTTTTGGAAGGATATTGTGATGCTAATTGGATATCAGATACAAAAGACTCCAAATCGACTAGTGGATATGTATTCACGATCGGTGGGGGAGCAGTATCTTGGAAATCCACTAAGCAAACGTGCATTGCTCGGTCAACTATGGAATCCGAGTTTATAGCACTTGACAAAGCAACTGAAGAAGCTGAATGGCTGCGGAATTTCTTGGAAGATATTCCGAGCTGGACAAAACCTGTGTCTGCCGTACTGATCCACTGTGATAGTCAATCGGCAATTGGAAGGGCACAGAGTAGTATGTATAATGGTAAGTCACGACATATACGTCGTCGACACAATACCATTAGGCAGTTGATTTCGAACGGAGTGATTGCAATCGACTATGTCAAATCTAAGGATAATTTGGCAGATCCCCTTACGAAGGGGCTAAATCGAGATCAAGTATACTGCTCATCAAGAGGAATGGAATTAAAATTCTACAACTAAAAACAACTGTAGCGGTAACCCAACCTTGTTGACTGGAGATCCCAAGATCTTGGTTCAATGGGACAACAAAGTTACAGAAGTTGTGTAACAGCACAAGAGATACGTTATCTCTATCCCAATCCTAGGATGAATTGGTGCTGCCCTACCACATGTAGTGAGGCTAAGCTTATACTTTTAATGACTTCTATACCTTTACAAGGTGGAGTATAGTAGGATACTCTTGATAGAAGTGTCACCTATGTGAGTGTGAAGACAGGCCGCTTCAATGAAACACTCATGAATCCAAGATGGTGTCCATGGCCGAAACGGAACCAACCCATGAGAACTAAAAGTAGGTGAGATGAGTCTCTGTGTGGGTGTTATTGTCTTAGTATACACCAACAGCTGAGCAGTTCAAGACATCACGTTCACTGCGCAGCCTAGTATACTCGATAGCATTCCACTACGGAAGGTTCAAAGCCACAAGCTACCTATCCCGATGCATTGACTTATCGATTGGACTCTTGTAAAAGTGTCAGCATACATACATGCAACATATGCATTAATTTCCATTCATGTGGGGGATTGTTGGATATGATTTTGCGATACAAAATCAATGTGCCATCGATCGTTGAAAGTCTGATATGACTTCAAAATCGAAGTCTACGTTTCACGTAGATTAATTTAGACTATTAATTTGCTCAAAACCGATTATGAGTGAATGAGAAATTAATGGCGAAAAGTTGTATCCAAAATACATATTAAGGAAGGATGGGGTTTTTAGTCCCACATCGCTTACTGGCGCAAGCCAAAGCTTCCTTATATGTGTTGCTGTGTTAATATAGTTAACACAACAAGCACAGGAGCTCTCTAGCCATGGGCGAGCAGGTGCTCGCACCTGCGAGCCCGCCGCCCGCCACCTGCACACGCGCGCAATGGGCGCAATGGGCGCAAACTCTTCAGATCCAATGGATCTGATTAAAAGAGATCTGAAGAGTTATAACTCTTCAGATCTGATGGATGAGATTAAACCCTTTCCAAAGGGTTATGTCTTTTTGATCTGGACGATCCAGATCACTCCTCACTAAGGGTTACTTACCTCTTCACTAACTATATAAAGATCCCTTCTCATTTGGAAATTCATCTCATTCAGAATTGCATTTCTAAGCATAGCATTCAAGCATTCTCTGCATAAAGAGTTCGAAAAACCTGCGATCAAGTTCGCCGGTCTTGAAATTTGGAGTGCTACTATTTTGAGATGACGTCGTTGTATCTTGGGAACGAATTGCTGCTATCCGTGAGCACCTGTAGCGGAGCAATATCGTTTTACGGAGATAGTGTCGAACACTAGCCTCGACGTACAAATCAGTTTGCCTACCGGCAACAACCTCCCAGAAGTACCGACAAGTCGCAAACCGACTATGTCAAATACCGAGGACGGACAAGAGATTCAAACACACCAAGCCTATAAAAAGACGTCACGTGCCGAGCACGTGCGCTCAACGATCAGCGAAGCCCCTTGGCGATTTTTTCCCGTGCCGATCAAACAAGCGCCGAAAGCACGAAAACCCTAACCCCCGACGCCTCCATCTCCGACGCCCCCATCGCACCTGACCCTTCCCATCGCGCGGACTCTCTGGGCGAGGAAGATCTCCTTCGCGGCGGAGCAGAGGCTGCGGATCTCCGTCTCGCTCAGCTGCACCTTTCTGCTGCCGCCCTTGTTCTTGCTCTCCAGCAATCTCTAGATCAGTTCGTCGATTGCCCCTCCGGCGCCGCCTCTTTCCATCGTTCCCGATCCAGATTGTTTATGCGCATTCAGTC
This sequence comes from Boesenbergia rotunda, assembly GCA_024364735.1. NCBI lineage: Eukaryota > Viridiplantae > Streptophyta > Magnoliopsida > Zingiberales > Zingiberaceae > Boesenbergia > Boesenbergia rotunda. The sequence goes on along the minus strand of JAGFNQ010007114.1, from coordinate 66,981 downwards.
GGACCTTGGTTGTATTGATTGCAAATCGAAGTTGCCCCAGTTCAGTTTGTAGGCGATCAAAGAACTCTTTGCTTAATCTGCAGTGATTGTTTAATCTGCAGTATATTACACATGTGTTTTTGCTTTTTAACGAGGTTATTGAAATTAAAACTCCTGCAAATGGAATATCCACGAGTTTACATGAATTTACTCGTGCTTTTATCTTTTGAAAATCTCTTCAGGAAAATAGAAAATATGCAACTGTTGAAGCTATCAACACTTATACCGTGAATTATGACAAGACATTCCTTGACTAGCTTCTCATTGCTTATAAGCTGTTACATAGTTTGAGAAATATTGCTGATAATATTAGATGTTGGATAACATACTCATTTCAGGAATCATTTGCTCAAAGATGTTTCTCCTTGATTGACGAATATGCACCTGGGTTCAGCTCATCCATCATTGGGTATGACATGTTGACTCCTGATCTTGAAAGAGAGTTTGGACTCACAGGTAAATTTCAGAAACTGATATAAATTATCCATATCTAGGCAAAAATACCATGATAGTTACTAAATGTGCCAAACTTTTCAAGAAAATCTTCTCAGCAGATCAGATAAAGTTTTTTTTTTCAGATATTGGTTATCAGTACCCTTAGACAAGCAATGTTCTCAGGGATCACCAACGTTAGATATCTTACTTGGGTACATATTTAACAGGCGGAAACATATTCCATGGTGCCATGAGTTTGGATTCTATGTTCCTAATGCGACCGATCAAAGGCTGGTATGTATATTTTCTTTGCGGGAGTGGTACACATCTTGGAGGTGGCGTAATGGGAGCACCTGGTCGCAATGCTGCCTCTGTTGTCATTGAAAACTTAAAGCCCACGAACTATCTTTCCTATTGATGGATCTTTTGATGTATCCATTTGAAGATACGAGAGGTAGACATCAAGTTATGGCGGTGACATGGTAACTTGATCTGTTCTTGTAGCACGAGCAGTAGTAATAAAATTCATGTCGGTATGCTGTTCGATAAAAGGATAAGATCTGTAAGACATGTATGCAATATTCCATGGTGATTTCATGTTATTGATGTTCTTGTTTATGTTACTGTTTTGGTTTGGTTTGCATGGACAAAGTTGAGCTTGTCGAAAACCCTTCTCTATATATACTTGTGCTACAAAGCTGAGAGATCAAATGAATGAGCTATACAATCAAGTTTAAACAAGAAAAGGACCTTGTATCGACCAACATTAACCTCGACTTGGGTTTGATACTTATTTGGTTTTAAAACTTGGAAGAGAATACATGCTCGATCCAGATTGATGACCCTCGTGTTCCCTGATCGGTCCACTGCCCTCGCTACTATACTCGGAACTGGCTACTATGACTCTCTTGACTCGGTTGGTCTTCGGAGTTGTGTAGGAGCTCGAATCATTGTCGGAGCTTGGGCTGAAGAGCATGTTTGGTCCAGACCTCCATCCATCACCAAAGTCTTCATTCAATACATCACCTTCTATAGCTCTAACAATCTGACTCATTCTAGGTAGCTTCTTCGCAGAATGGTGAATACAAGCAGCGATGCTATCATGCGTGCCATCTCAAACAGGTTATAGTTACCTTCTAGGCGAGGATCAACTAACACATTGTAGTTTCCATCGGCCAGAGATTGAGAGAGAATAGGTCGAGGCTAGTATCAATCAAGGAAATTGAGCATAATTTAGTTTGATGAACCAAGTAAGAATAATTCGAGCATATGAGCTAAACATGCTAACCCAATCGACCAAACTATCTTCCATCTGCGAGCTATCAACTGACCGTCTTCCGGTGATCAACTCAAGAAGCATCACTCCGAACGAAAAGACATCGGATTTCTCAGTTAGCTTTCCACTCGATGCATACTTCGGAGCTAAATACCTAGCAAGGAAGACAATGCCTCAAATT